>BCNH02000009.1:9512805-9618210 GCA_001662345.2 Metrosideros polymorpha var. glaberrima
AAAAAATAAAAATAAAAAAAATAATATTTTCGAAAATATTAAAATAATATTTTGGCCGACAGGCATGCCACGTCATGTCAGCACCGATCAACCAAATAGATTGAATTGGTACAAATGCAAAAGGTTTGGGCGGTCTAGAAGAGAAGCCATAAGTCATTCTTTCTCCAAAAAAGTAAAAAAAAATTTCTCTTTTTAGCTTCAAAACTCATTCTAGAGTAGAAAACTCATTCTGGAACAAAAAAAAAAGTAGCTTTAACAAACGCGTTTCTACTTCAGAAATGAAAAAGTATTCCAAAAGTAAAAAAGTGAAAACGCGTTAACAAATGCATTTCTACTCTAGAAGCCATTCTGGAGTAGAAATTCTACTCCAGAATGGTTACCATGCACCCCATAAGCTTCTCTCTAAACACTCTCTCTTTCTTTCTCCACAACCCGAGTGAACTCGTGAGTGAGTAATCAATCCTTGGAAAAAGGCTTAACTTAGACGATCCAACAAGCCAAAGGAAGCCTAAGTTACCACACGATCTTGATCTCAAGTATCGGCCCGTGACAAGTGGTATCAGAGCCATATTGAGTGATACCAAGTGTTATCATAGCCCCAATTGAAGAGAGTTTGTTCGAAGGGATCAAGGAGCATATCAAGAGGTCAAAAGAATGTCAAACCAAGAGGTTTCCACTATTGCCGTTGTTGGTGAGGCTCCCCAAGAGAGGGTCGTCCAAGAGAGTGAGACCCGGGTAGAGCCAAGAGGAGGGCTGCCTCCACGGATGTCATGTCCTCCTACAAAGAGAAACTCGCCTGAATGGAATTGAAGATGGATGAGTTCTTCGAAGAGAAAGAACGACTCAACGAGGTCAAAGAATTGCTCCGTGACAAATTCTCGAGCGCCTTGAATGCTGTTGTTGGTCGGATAAATGATACGTGTGACCCCTCAAATCCTTGACCAGCGATGTTCAAGAAGAGCTCGAGATTGTCAAAGAGAAGTTCAAAGCATGCCGAGCATACATGGCACAAGAGTTAGAGAAGGTCATCCAAGAAAAGGAGACCTAGGGTAGAGCCAAAATGTCCTTCTTCGAATAGAAACTCGCTCGAATAAAAGCGATGATGGACGAGATCTCCAAAGAAGAGAGAAAAAGACTCAAGGAAATCCTAGAGCTCGAAGAGGACGATGAAGTCCTAGAGCTCAAAGAGGACAGGAAGAACCTTTGAAGATAGAGGTCCAAGAGCTCAAGACCAAACTGGTCCTATGCAAAACTAACATCATGAATAGAGCCATACCCATTCAAGTGGTGCCTAAGCTAGAGGTGCCGAAGCCCAAGGAGTTCAAGGGCAACCAGTTCCATAAAGAGGTGGACAACTTCATCCAAAACATGGAGTAATACTTTGGCACTGTTGGCATCCAAGACAAGTTGGCCAAGCTAAGAACCATTTCCATGTTTCTAACCGATAATGCCATGTTTTGGTGGCGTAAAAGGTGCGTTGAAACCAAGCAAGTTGCCGATCCCATTGACACACGGGATAGGTTTGTCAAGGAATTTCAAGATTACTTCTTCCCTGAATTTGCTTGAAAAGAGGCACATGGCAAGCTACATCGCCTTGAACAATGAGGCACGGTCTAGAGTACATGAAGGAGTTCATTGAACTCAAGTTCCAAATTCCCAATTTAAGGGAGAAGGAGGTTCTCAGGACGTTCATGGATGGATTGAAGCCATGGGCCCAACTCAAGCTTGAACGAAAGGATCCGAAGTATCTCTAAAGCACTAGCCACAATCGAGTCAAGACAACCGATGCCGACTCAAAGCATTATGCCAATCCATGTGCTTTTTCCTAAAGTGGAGAACTCGGCACACAACATGGAGGCAGGCAAACCAAAGAATGAGCCACCTAAAGGCCAAATTACGGTTCAAAATCGTCTACCTGTCAAGCCAAGAAGAAGCGGCATCAAGGATGGGGAAAGAACCAACCAACAATCCAAGCAAAGGATGTGGTTGAGAAAGCCAACCACACCGAATTGAGAGTGCCGAGGGCGTCGCTCGAATGGGTAGGGGAGAATTTCACGGATTAGAGAAACTCGAAGCCCAATAAGCCCAAGAAACGACCTAAGAGCCCATACCAAAGCCTTGAAGTTTCTAGTAGCCCATAACTCTAGATATTTTCAAGGGCGATATGATAAATGTACTCGCCTAGATATTTGTAAGAATAATATCTAAATATTTTTAGGAGAATATCTAGATATTTCTAGAGATAATATCTAGATAGTTCTAAGGCCCTAGATATTTCTAGGGGTAATATGGGAAATGTATCCTAGATATTTCCTAAAAATTAAATCTCCACTGTTAGATCAAGTGAAGATCCAACGGCTACAATTAAGAGACCTCATGTATAAATAAGGAAGCTCTTCCCTTCACTTGTAACCAACCAACAACTAAGCAATATAAGACATTCTCTCCCTAAGCTTCTCTCTAAGCACTCTCTCTTTCTTTCTCCACAACCCGAGTGAACTCGTGAGTAAGTGATCGATCATTGGGAAAAGGCTTAGCTTAGGCAATCCAACAAGCCAAAGAAAGCCTAAGTTGCCACACGGTCTCGATCTCAAGTATCGGCCCATGACACTTGTTCCTTGAGTTGTCCTAAGTGGGGCCCTTGATGTTGAATCTTGACCATTGACTTTTTCTCTCTCTCTAGTCATGCGATAGATCTGCGGTTCGACCGACCAACTTTTATAAATTTGCCACTACACAATCTCTTACTCCCTTCTCCCTAATCAAATTTTGATACAATCAAACTCTTTTGAAGTTCTCATTCCAGATATTTAAATCCACAAGAACACCATCGGAACTCCTTATATGATACTTTCTAAGCAACGACATAAGTGCCTTACGCGTAGGCCATTTCAAACACCACCATTAGTTCCATCTCATCATACCTCGTTCATCATCTTCACAACTTCATTAATTGTTCTTCAGATTAACGCTCACATGTTCAACTACATAAATGAAAATGACACCATTATGTAAAATGTTAGGTTTCAAGGGTCATTGGAGGGTTCAACTTTGATTCAATGTTTTAGTCAAAACAAAAATGTTAATGTTACAAAAACTCCAAACAATACAACTGTGATAAATTTATTCAAAACTAATTTTTGTATAATAAAAAATCACAAACTGTTCACTTATGATATATTTATCATCTGTTAGCTTTCTCAAATTTTACTGTGAAATTGCTGAGCTGGATGATGCATGGTAATAACTCAGCTGACATGGCAAATCCACATGGAAATCCATATCTCTCTCTCTCTCTCTTAGAGCACTTTGATTCTTCTTTGTTGAGCACTCTCCTTTGTGGTCGTCTTCATCTTCGTGATTAGGCATAGAAAATTGTTCAAGCACACTTTTATTTCTAGTAATCTCCTTGCCTTCGATTTTTTTTTCTCAGATTTGTTTGGTGAACTTATCCACATCACTAAATTAGGATGTTCAATGGCTTCAATTGGAAGTGGTTCGAAGAGAAGCATATCATCTTCCAGTTCTATCAATGAAGTTCTTTCTCTATTATGCAAGCATGGTTGGCTAGTGAATTTCTACACTTCTTGGAGACCTAAAAATCATGGAAGGAGATTTATCGTTGCTTGTGTTAAAGATATGTCTTGAGTTTGAGCCCGAAAATGAAACTTTCCTAATTCAAGTAGGTTTCCTATTTGAATAGGTTTCCTAATTGAATTGTTTTCCTAATTGGAGAATGTTTCCTACTTTGGATCTAATTCTTACCTATATATAAAAAGTGGATGTTCTTTGTGAAATTTATCAAAGAAGAGTTTCTGCTTGAGAATTACATCCTGAAGCAAGAGAGTGTTGAAGCCGATCAAATATTAGCGTAAGATTTGTTAATTTCTTTGTGAGATTGAGAGATTATTTCGTGAGGGCTAAACACTTGTAGGTTATTTGATGTAATTGGGGCTTGGAAAACACTGAGAGTATTTGAGTGACTTGAGTGTAGTTGTAATCTCCGCTATATTGCTTGATCTATAGTGAAATTTCATGCTACTCTCCCCGTGGATGTAGATCACTATGATCGAACCACGTAAATCTAATGTCCGATTTATTTTTCTATTCTGTCTATTTTATTGTTTCAATTGCTCAATTTTCTAACAATTGGTATAAGAGCTTAGTTTGACTGAGATAAAGCGAATTGATTGCAACAAAAGAAGGAAAAGTGAAAATCGACAGATTTGATGAAAATGATTTTGGTTTCTAGAAGATGTAGATTGAAGATTATATGTATCAAATGAAACTGCACTTACCTTTGTTTGGGGAGAAGCCAAAAATGATGAAGGAAGTTGACTGGGAATTATTGGATAGACAATCGTTAGTTGTTATTCGATTGGCGTTGGCTCGTAACATCGGCTTGTAACGTCGCGTTTAATATCGTGAAAAAGATTACTACTACGGGTTTGATGAAAACTCTGTCAGATATGTACGAGAAGCCCTCTATAATCAACAAGGTCTATTTGATGCAATGTTTGTTTAATTTGAAGATGAGTGAAGGTGTGTGAGTTGCTTATTATATTAATGAATTCAATGTGATTATTAGTCAATTAAGTTAAGTTAAGATTGACTTTGATGAAGAGCTACGTGCTTTGATCTATTATTCTTATTGCATGATAGTTGGAATACTGCTGTTAGTAATTTTTCTGAGTCAATTAGTTTGACGTTTGATGTGATTCGAGATTTGATTTTGAGTGAGGATATCTGTAGAAGAGAATCTGGCAAATATGTGTCTACTACTTTAGTAGGTAAATATAGAGAAAGAACTGGTACTCGTGTTAGTAGAAGTATTATGAATTTGAACGAACATAATCAATCTAGGACTGGTGATGTTGTCTATTGGAACTGTGGCAAGATGGGGCATTGTAAAAGGGATTGCTTTAAGCTGAAGAATGAGAAGGGTAAGGGAATTAGAGTTGAGTCTGCTGATGATGTTGCAACTGTAGTTGACTATAATTCGGATAATGCTGATTGTATCTTGTCTGTTACTGATGATTCGTCTTTTGATGAATGGATTATGGATTATGGTTGTTCGTTTCATGCTACACCAAGTAAGAACTGGTTTACTACTTATTAGTGCATAGATAGTAGTAAAGTGCAGTTGGAGAATGACATTGAGTGCGATGTTGTAGGTATTGGCAATGACGAATCAGAATGCATGATGGTATCGTGAGGATAATGAGTGGAGTGAGACATGTTCTAGAGTTGAAAAAAAACCTAATTTCTTCGAGTGCCCTAGATTTAGCTAGGTGTCGATATACTTCTAAAAGTTAAATTTTGAAGGTTGTTGAGGTGCCTTGGTGATAATGCAATGAATCAAGTACAGTGGCCTGTATGAGCTTCAAGGTGAGACAATAACAGAATTCACCATGAAGATGTCGGATGCATCTATTCGAGAGTATAAATTGTGGCATATGCGTTTGGGGCACATTAGCGAGAGAAGCCTGAAGGTTCTAAGTGAATGGAATTTATTATGTGATTATATTGCTGACGAACTGAATGTATGCAGGTGATGTGATTTAGATCAATGGCGGAAAGTGCAATTCAATATGATTGTCAAAGAAACCGTGGAGATTGCATAATTAATTCACTTGGATGTTCACAAGTTGTCACGATTTCCTTCGAGGAAAAGTGCCAGATTTATGCTAACAGTTGTTGATGACTACTCAATGAAGAATCGGGTGTTTGTGCTAAGGCATAAGTTTGATACTGTTGTCAGGATTGAGCAGTTGAGTGTTTTGATTGAAAAGGAGACTGATAAGATGATCAAGCATGTGCGTACTAAGAGTATTATAGAGTTTTGCTTGAAATTGTTAAATGAATTATGTATGAAGGAAAACATAGTGAGACACCGCACTAATACTAATGAACCACAACAAGTTGCAGTGTTGATGAGTAGAACATTACTAGAAACGGCCCATAAAATGCTCTTTAGTGCTGGTATGGTTTGGAGATTCTTGGAGGATGCACTTAGTCTAATGAGCTACTTGATGAATAGATCCCTATCAATTGCAATTGGATGTTGGACTCCCGAAGAAGTGTAGTCAGGTAACGTTGCTGATTATTCTGTTATTAGAATATTTGGTTGCCCATGTTATGTTCGAGTTAGTGATGGTAATCTCGATGGAAAGGTAATAAAGTGCATGTTCCTAGGTTATGCATAAGGTGAGTGGGATTATCAGTTGTGGTGCCTGAAATTAAATTCACCTTTTATCAGCAGAAAAGTTACATTTGATAAGTCTCAAGTACTTTGAGCTAGGAGTATTAATGGCAGTGCTTATACGAATTTGAACGATATTCAGCTTGAGGTGGAATTGTAACCAGAAACTCCTAAGGTAGCGGGTACTAGCCAAGTAATCGACATAGATAGTACTTATAGCGAGGTGGGGCCTTTAGAGCCAACGATTGCCGTAACTGTTGAAATTAACAAGGTAAGTATTCGATCTTATGATAGATATGGATGTTTTGGTGGTTTTGTTTTATCTGTGATTAAGGAGGTTGTATCAAAAAATCCTTGCAGAACAGTTAAAGGTGCATATGGAGTTGGTGTTCAGATGAGGTCCATGGTTATGGCGAAGTTCAAGCATGGCTTGGACTTAGAAGATGTCTTGAGCGGTTGAGCCTATGAGGGGCTGTGGGAAAGTAGTAGAGAAGTTCGAAATTTTTCAGCGAACTTTAGATTCCAGCACAAAGCGATTGTGACTTGGTTCAAACATCGAATTAAGGTGGAGATTGTTAAAGATATGTCTCAAGTTTGAGCTCAAAAAGGAAACTTTCTCATTCAAGTAAGTTTCCTATTTTGAATAGATTTCTTAATTGAATTGTTTTTCTAGTTAGATAAGGTTTTCTATTTTGAATCAAATTCTTGCTTATATATAAGAAGTAGATGTTCTTTGTGAAATTTATCAAAGAAGAGTTTTTGCTTGAGAATTACACCCTGAAGTAAGAGAGTGTTGAAGCCGATTAAATCTTAGCGTAAGATTTGTTAATTCCTTTGTAAGACTGATAGATTATGTCGTAAGGAATTATGAGAGCTAAACACTTGTGGGTCAATTGATGTAATTAGGGCTTGGGAAATACTAAGAGTATTTGAGTGACTCGAGTGTGGTTGTAATAACCGTTGTATCGTTTTATAGTGAAATTTTGTGCTGCTCTCCCCATGGATGTAAGCTATGTTACACCGACACCGACACGCGACACGACACGACACGATACGCCAACATGTAATTTCTCAAAAATAGAGAATTCCGACACGTTCCGACACGTTATATTTTAAATATATATTTGTATATATACATGATAAATTACAAATCCACAAATAAATAAATAACTAATAAAAAAAGAGTCTAAAATGACTTTACACTAAAAACATTAATCCACCATTGTTTTTTTTTTTTTTGGTAAAGTCAGTATATATATAATCCAACCAACGAAACTTACAATGAGACCGGAAAATAGACAACCCTCGTACGCTTAGTGACATTGGCAAATGTCACTGCGGATACGAGGGGGTCAACCGGGAAGGACGAGACAAGGAACGAAACGTCCCAAATAGAACCGAAACCGACCAAAATAAATAAGGCCAAACATTGGCCAAAGAAACAAAAGACGACCGTGGGCTACGCAAAGATAGCAGGGGTAATATCCCAACATCGTTGGAGTCTACGATTGCTCGGGTTGTCAGGGACCTGGTTGAAGGTAGAGGCTTTGTCTCTCACCACCTTCTTAAGATGATTTTTCATAGCCGGAACACAAGGTGATTTATTCCTGAAGAGAATGTGGTTCCATTCAACCCAAAGGAGAAGCGAGCAACCACCTTGTGAAACTGATCTCCACCGAGATGGTGGATTGCCCATGACAGATTGGTATGCCAATCCCCATTTCGCCACACCACATTGCAACGCGTGGCCCAGAACGCAACTAAGATGTTGGAAGTGTTGCACCCAAAAAATAGATGATCAATAGAATTCGGTCTAACCCTGCAAACGGGCATAAGCCTTCATGGATCCTTCGAGCATTCAAGAGGAATACCTACGTCGGGAGGCGCCCTAGGGTGTTAAGCCACAAAAGAAAGGAGTGGCGAGGAACAATGCTACAGTTCCAAACAAAAGAGTGCCAGGGAACTTGGTCCTTCTTGGCACGGATATACTCCCAGACCGAACTAATAGAAAAGGAGCCGGTTGGGTGGGCTACCCAGCAAAATCGATCCAAATGGGACGGCTGAAGGGGCGGGACCAAAGGCAGCCAGTCAGAAAGATTCGTGAAGGCACGATCGACCATATTTACATTGGACAGCACCTCAAAAATAGAAGCCTTGCGGGAAATAGCCGTATCATAGATTTGTCTATCGGAGACCGCCTTATAGAGAGGTCCCCGGGGATTTCAAGAGTCAAACCAGAACGAGGTAGATCTACCATCACCGATACGCCATTGGAATAGATGTTGGAAGTCCGGTCGGAGATCTAATATCTTTTTCCACGCCCATGAGCAGAACGTAGGCTTGGTAGCACACCAAAAGTTTCGATTTTTTAGGAAAGTAGAATGAATTCACTTACACCAAAGCGACTCTTTGTCCATGAACAGGATCCAAATATGTTTAAGCATGGCCGCACGGTTGCAATCGACAAGTTTGCGAATGCCCAATCCTCCTTCCTCCATCGGAAGGCACACGTCGTCCCACGAAACTTTTGCCCCACCAATGCCCAAGTTGGGACCCTTCCAAAGGAACTGTCTAAGGATTTGTTTAATACGCGCGAGCACATATTTGGGCAAAATGAAGACGTTAGCCCAGAATACTTGGATAGCCTGAAGCACAGATTTTATAAGCAAGAGGCGCCCCGCAAACGATAAGAAACGATGGGCCCAAGATTGTACTCTCGATGTAATGGAATTGACCAAGACGTCGCAATCCAATTTCCCAAGTCTGGATGAGATGAGAGGGACACCAAGATAACGTACTGGTAGTGTGCCTTCTTGGAAGCCGAAGGTAGAAAGAACCAGGTTCCGGAGATCACCATGGGCTCCAGACAAGAATATGTCACTTTTGCGCTGGTTCAGAATCAACCTGGACCATGCAGAGAATAAGTCCAATCCCGCTTTGAGCAATGCGATAGATGTCGGGTTAGCCTCAGAAAAGAGCAAAACATCATCGGCAAAGAACAGGTGGGACAAGTGAGTCTCCTTGCACCGCCAGAAGAACTTGAAACCCGGCTCACCAGATTGCTTACGGATGATACCGGAAAAAATTTCCATCACCAAATTGAAAAGGAAGGGTGATATAGGGTCACCTTGGCGAATGCCTCGGCCACTAGCAAAGAACCCGTGAAGTTCACCATTGATTGCCACCGAGAATTTGGCCGAGTTTACACAAGTCATCACCCGGTTGGTGAACATTTCCGGAAATCCAAAGGCCAGAAGGATTGACTCGAGGAACCCCCAATCCACCGTGTCGTAGGCCTTTTAGAAGTCCACCTTGATCGCACATTTAGGAAGATACGGCTCATGGTGAAAACTAGAAAAGAGCTCCTGTGCAAGTAAAATATTGTCGCTGATACGACGCACCTTGACGAAAGCATTCTGAGGGAGGCCAATGAGCGTCGGGATGACACATTCCATTATATTTGTCAAAATCTTCGTAATGCATTTATAAATGGTGTTGTAACAAGAGATTGGTCTGAAATCCCCAACTATGGAGGCATTGGGCACTTTGGGAATCAAGCAGAGAATGGTAGAATTAACTTCCCGCAGTAGCGCACTAGAAAGGAAGAAATCCTTAATGGCAGCCACCACGGATCCGCCAATGATCCCCCAGGTGAACTTAAAGAATTCCACATTGAATCCGTCGGGACTCGGCGCCTTACCAACCGGAAGGGAAAACAAAGTATTTGTAATTTCTAAATCCGAAACAGGCCTGGACAAGAAGAGAACCTGTTGTGCATCAAGCGGCCAATGAATTGCAGACCGCAAGTCCTGAGGACTAGGCCGACTCAGGATAAGGCGCGGGGCAAGGAGCTCCTCGAAGGAAGACACAATGTGCTATTGAACCAGGGCTAGATTAGTGATGGAACTACTTTCCGCATCCGTAATAGAGAGTATGCGATTGACATTGTTCCTTTTGTTAACGAAATGGTGAAAATACTTAGTATTAAGATCATCTTCCTTAAGCCAACGAACGCGTGACTTTTTTTTGGAAGAAAGCCTCTTCTTTATTCCTGAGGTCTATGAAGACGCAGAGGTTGGTCCGTTCTTGGTCAGCGAGCAACTAATTCCGGGGGTCAGCTACTAGGCTTTCTTGAATGGACGAGGGGGCCACCCGAGCTTGTAGCGTTCTGGCGGTTATATCCGAGAAAGCAGCCTGGTTGAGACGTTTTAGCCGGGCCTTAAGTAACTTCAACTTGCGACACAAAGAGAACATATGGGATCCATAGATATGGGTATCCCAGACTTGCGCAACCATGGCCAGAAAATCCAGGTGTTCCATCCAGTAATTAAAGAACTTGAAAGGCTTCTTTGAAGAGGGAGGGACGAATACCTTAATTACCATGGGGGAATGGTCCGAGACACCCGGGGCTAAGAAGACCGCCTCCAAATATGAGAACCTATTTCTTCATTGGGCATTAGAAAGCACTCGGTCTATCTTCCGCTGTTTGCATAGCTCCCTCGAAGAAGTAGACCAAGTATATCGAAAACCTGTATACCGAAGGTCATCCAAGCCTGCCTGAGTGAGACATTGGCCAAATTCATTAAAAGAGGGAGGCCACGCATTAGAGCTACCGATCCGATCGGAGGGGTCTTTGATGGCATTAAAATCTCCTGCCACAATCCAAGGATCATCCTCCAGGCCAATGCCAATTTGAATGAGGTCCATCCAAAGACTTCTACGGGAAACGAAAGTATGTTCCACATATACCACCGAAAGATATAACTCGGTTTGTGAATCCAACATCCTCAAGCAGCCATGAATAACCTGAGAGGATTTAGAAAACACCGAAAAATGGACTGAAGCAGGGTTCCAACTGACCCATATCCTTCCTCAAGGAGAGAACTCGTAGTTGGTGATCCACGACCACCCCAGCAACAAGACTGAAGAGATGCTTGGAAGAAAATTCTAAGAGACCTTGGTCTCCAAGATACCAACACAGAGAAGCTTGTTGATACGAATAAAGTTTCTTATTTCCGCTTGTTTTATAGGGTCACCTAAACTCCTTATATTCCAAATTCCTATAAACATAGAAATGAAGAGGAACGTTACCATTTTTGGGGCCCAGACGACTTCTTCTTTCGAACCGTAGGTCTGGACTTGCTACTACTCGGAGGAGCCAATTTGTGAGTGTGCTGAGCAGAGGATTGATCCACAGCTAGTTTGCCCATGGCCATGTTCGAGGCTTGGGAATCAGCAAGCATTTTACGAGTGGTTGGGGGAATCGAGGGGGAATCATCCTCCTCATCACTTCCCATATTACTAGCTGCCTCGGCTGATGAACTCTCCTCATCAGAGGATGCGTGCACTGAGGCCTTCGGAGTTGGGGTGACCACTGCTGTCACAGCTATTTGAATATCGTCAACCAGAGGACGATGCTGATTGAGGGCTTGGGGCTCCTCCACAGTAGTCGAAACTGGGATTGAATGACTTGGTCGGTTCTGCTTCCGACTTACTTGTGTCCACTCTTCCAAACCTGCATCAGCTGCCACTGGAACTGCAGGGACCAGAGAAGGGTCTGAGATCACGGGCGGGCACTTGTGGCCGAACGTGCCACATTTGAGGCACGAAGCCGGTTTCCATTCGTATTCGACTGCAATAGTCCGAGAGGCACCACGGATGAGAATCTCCACAGAATCAGGCCGAGGCTGCTTGGCATCTATTTCAACGCATACACGCGCATAGGAAATCATCCTCATACTCTCCGTCTGGAGGTCGACATAGAGCGGTTTACCGATGGCACTGGCTATTGTACTAATTCCCAGGGCCGACCACAAAGAGAAGGGGATGTTCCGAAGCTTAATCCACACCGGCAAGGAGGTATATTGGCCTCGCTTGAGCTCAATGAGTGGGTGCCATTGCTGTAGAATTAGCGGAACCCGAGCAATCATAATAGGGCCGTTGTCCAAAATGGATCTCCGCAAGCCATCATCCGGTATGTGAAAGAAGTAAAATCCATCATCGTTGGCCAATATTTCTGATAAATAAGGGCCCCAAACATGCTTAGCAGCAGATTCTACAAGCCGAAAGGGAAGTTTCTTTCTCACAAAATAACCCACCAAACAAGCCTTCCATTTAGGGTTCGTGACTTCAAAAAGCTCCTCCGGAATATCAATCAAGACTTTACCATCAATGGAATTAGGTGAAATATGAGAGAAGGCGTACCCTTTCGCAGCAGATTTAGTGACCGCAGCCCATGACCGCTATTCCGGAAGGGGCAGATTGGCCTGGGCGGGTGTGGCTGTGCTTGCTTGACGGTTGGCCCGGGTCTGAGGCGGCTTGGACAGAGCTCTTCCTTTGCTATGGCTACGCCTCATGTTTCGAGAGGATTGCCGCACTTGCGCCTCCGAAGGAACAGCAGACGCGAGCCCTGAGAATGCCCAGCCATTCCCTTGGTNCCCCCCCCCCCCCCCTTAGCCAGATTAAAGTCGGCAGTAGCACCCATCAGATGGTTCCTAGGTGCCTTCGCAGAGGAGGAACGAGCTACAGCAGCTTTGGACCCCAAGAGCACCATTTTATGAACAGGTAAGAACGAACCCAGAAGCTTCAACCCAAATCTGCCATATTGGTCCAGAGAGGGAATTAAATCAAGATTCCTTCGGTGGGAAGGAAATAGATGAGGAGGCGACCTCCCACACCAAAAATCGGGCCAAACCGCCGGAGGAAAATGCCGAAACCGCACCCTAATCGAAGCAGGAACAGTAGCGAGCGGGAAACTCTTTTGGGAGAGAAAATGAACAGTACCGGGCGCACAAGGGGCAAATGGAAGGATCAATCCACCATTTGTTAGATTCTAATCTTTGCAACAAACAAAAGTGAAACATAGTCGTGTGACAAGAACATGACCAAAAAGAAAACAAAAAAGCCTTTTCCTCTTCGTGATCTATTTGAGAGGAAGCTGGATAAAATGGGTGAGTATTGCAGAATTGAGATTTTGTGGAGTTCCTAACACATCGACATTTATTTAACAATTTTTCATTGTATTTTGTCTACACATTTCATAAGCATTTTCGACTCTTCAAAATTCGGGAAAAAAAAAAAGAAAGACGAAAAGAATCATGGAAGTAACAAAATTATGATCTCACAAAATTCCTTATAATCATAATATTTACCATGCTGGTGATGAATAAATAAAATATAAGTTTTTTATAGTTTTTTTTTCGTTTGCCTCTTTTTTTTTTGGTTAACTTTTGAGTGACAAAATATAAAATATTTTTATTTGTAGGGATAGGAGTTGGGCAGTGGGCAATGGGCACAACATGGCGCTGCTTGCTTTGTGCCTAAAGAAGGTTGCACCTTTGTCCCACATCGGACATTTGCAAAGGAGGGGATGAGAGGTGACAGTACATAACAGGAGTAAAGGAAGTGGAAGATTTTGTCTGTGCCTGGGCGAAGTCAAATGGGCCATGAAGAAGGCCCATGGCCGAGGAAGAGTGGCCTCATCCCCCTCAACCAACGGCTTTGATTGGACTCGCGTGTCCAAACGTGAGTCCGAAGCATTGATTGCATGTCGAATTTTCGACACGCGGTCAATAGGTGTCGAGCACGTGTCCCTGCGTGTCGGACGCATGTCGGTGTCCAACACAATGCACTACCTCTGGGGAGCGTGTCGGTGTATCATAGGATGTAAGTCATTACGATCAAACCATATAAATCTAGTGTCCGATTTATTTTTCTATTCTTTCAATTGTATTGTTTCGATCGCTGAATTTTCTAACAGCTCAATATGGGAGGTGACGGTTATGAGTTAGTTCATTTGACTGGTTGTCTCCAATAGACAAATTATTGATGACTAAGGGTGGGTTTGGTTCAACTTTGCAAATACTGAAAGCCCAATGCTGGCTTTCGGCCAAATTCTAGTATTAGGAATGCTGAAAGCCCAATGCTGGCCCCGGTATTGGGCTTTCAGCATTCCCAGTGCCAGAATTTTGCCAAAAACTGCTTGCCAAATATCCCAGCATTTTCTCAAAAAGTTTTGGAGGCCGAAAGCTCCTTGAGAATGCTGAACCAAACACAGCATAAATGCATTTGATTTGGCGCTTGTTGTTTTTTATTCACTCTACTTTTCTGTCTCAAACAGTGATTTTCTCATTAAACTTAATTTTTATTCATGCCTTTCTTGGTTCTTTGCACCTAGTATTGTTGCTTGCACTTCTTTTATCATGGGCGTGCATTGCAAATGACGAAAGAAATGAAATGATTTTCAAAACTCGGAATAGCTCAAGTCATGTTAGAAGTGTTTCATAGAGATGTCTTGTGATGGTAGTACATCGGACATGAAAAGACACGTTGTGGTGGTAGTTCGTCTATTTTGTGTATTTTCCTAATAAATAAAATCCTCTACAAAGGAAGGTGGACTGAACATTATCTTTCTAATGCTTGCTTAATCATCTCATTGACAGTGTGATGACTGGGGGTTTTTTCAAGAGATTGATCCTAAGTCTTCATCACAAGAGAATGGAGAATTTTGTGGATTGATGAATAAGAAAGGGATCTTGGACAAGAGAATTGAGATGGTGGAAAGTCAATTGAAGGCATGTGAGGAAAAAATCCGAACTTTGCAAATGGAGCTACGTCGGAGTGAGCATGATTGGACACAACTAAAGCAACACGATAACAACTTACAGGTGAAATTTGCAAAGTTGGAAGCAAAGGAGAAGATCAATATCAATGCCATACTTTTTAGTGTGTATGGTAACATTTTTGTCCCCATGAATAATTTTTAGTTAGAAATAGTTTTTTTCTATTTCTATTCTCTAGATGAGTTTCTGAGCAGAAGAATACGTTTGGTAATTATACAAAATTTCTATTTTTGAAATAGAAAAAGAACAAAACTGCGTTTGGTATGACCTTGAAAATTTCTATCTCAATTTTCCTAATTTAATTATTTTGACCGGCAGCAATGGTGACTGGTGACAATCGAAGCCGATGATTGGTGTTGGCAACGATTGGAAATTGGAGGTGGCATGAACGACAATTGATGGCGACAATCGGCAATCGAAGGCGGCGGCGACGGTGACCGGCAGCGATGATCGAGGACAAGCAGCGGCGATGACCGACGATCGACAACTAGCAACCGACGGTGGTGGTGACTGGAGACCAGAGGCAGCGGCGGCAGCGACCAACCTAAGGCGAGGGTGGCAATGACCGGCAGCCCATACAAGTGACTAGTGGGTCGTGGACTCATGGGTGTAAAGATGAGTATAAGGTTACGCTAAGCTTGTTTCTCTAAAATGACCTTGTTTCTCTTTTTGTTCCCAGGAACAAAGAAGCTACTTTTTTTTACTTCTTGTTTCTGTTTCAAATCTATTCCATGGCCACTTTTTTATTCTGGGAAATAGAAAAATTAACTGACATTACCAAATGAATTTCTATTCTTTTTCTGTTCCAAGAAACAAAAAAACAGAAAAATAGAGAATCATAAACGTTACCAAATAGGCCCTTAGAAATAGGAGTTCTGTGTGTGCTGATGTTTTTTAAGTTTGATGAAAGGACACAACATTCCTTGCCTTAGCTTTGCAACAATGTGGCACAAGGATGTTATTGTAATTATCATTGTTGTTTTAGGATCCCTGAGAGCAATGTTGTGAAAGCAACGTTGATTTTGGGAAGGGGTTGTAGATCTTGTTGAAGTAAATTAACGGTACTGTGAAAGCAATGATATCTTGTGTAAATCTCGTTATTAGTTTTGGGTCAATGGGAGGTTTTTGGGTGAATTTCATCTTGAATGTACTAGATTCTTGTTTCAAGGCAAAAAAAGATTGCCCTTACTTAAGAAAACTAATTGCGGGACCATCATATTATAATTGAAGAAAGAACGAAGGGACTGTTCATGTTATGCCAATCAGAGGGGAGTGACTAACGAGATCCATAATAAAGCCAAAAAAGCTTTACAAGAAAAGCAACATGATCTGTGTCACAACCATCTAAAAAAGATTCAATATGCACCAGGCTTTAACAAGCTTTACAAAACAAACTTTACACAAGACATCCAACCAGCCAACCAGCCAAAAAAAAGCACAGTTCACACAAGACAAAAGATGACCAACAGCGTGTTCTACATCACAACCATCCGAAAGAAATTTAATATATACCAGACTTGAACAAGCTTTACGAAACAAGCTTTACACTAGACATCCAACTCTCGCTGCATATTTAATGCGTTGCTACACTTCGAGATTCTTGAGTTTGAGGGGGTCCAAAAACTTGGCCTGAAAGACCCATTGTATGATTTGTACTAGCTTGACAAATTTCTTGTACCATGTTACAACTAGGCATTTGATATTGAGGAAAAAAAAGAGAATGTTATTATGCTAATCACAGTGGATTAAAAAATCATTAAGAAAATAAAATTTTCATCCTCAAATATGAGTTACCACTGGCTTCAAATACATAAAATCCATATCATTGCAGAACCTATAAAAGACAAACCATATTAACATTTTACTTTGCATTGTCAAAAACCGTTTGAATTGTACCGGTGGACTATCCCCTTTTCTCATTTCAAATCTGACAATATTTGATTGTGCTCTTACATATCCAGCTATGGTATTTTCGCTTTGTTTGTTAGATACCCCTCCTTCAATGGTTGGTTGCTTTGGATGATTCCTTGGCCTACCTTTTTTGCCCTATATAAAAGACACACACATATACATACATATATATAGGTGCCAGAGGTTGTGGCCATGTTGTCTTGTCGTGTCCAATACCATGACAGTTGGTGCATTTCATGGTAATACCAAATTTTGATATTTTAGTAGGACTAGTGTTGGTGATACTTGGCTTCCTAATTCTTTTCCTTTTCTCATCCTTTTTCTTCTCATCATTGGGTCTCTTCCTGTCTTTTTTGGCCTCATGGGAATTTTGAATGGCGGAAGCAATAAAGGCTCTTCACTAGTTACTAACCATATTTTCTTTCCGTTCAAAGTAGGTAATGCAAATTGGAAGCAACGCTCATACGCAGCCTTCTTGAAATAATCAAATACATAATCATTTAAGTTACACTTCATGTAGTTAATGCACGAGATATTATGATTACATGGTATCCTTGAAATATCCCATTGTATGCAAGTACATGTTTTCTTATTCAAATCAACTATAAAAATGTCATCATTTACTTCAACTTTGAATCTAGAAGCTGTAGGTGGCCTTGGAATGCAAAATCTAGAGTTCATTTTTTCCTCCTCAATCTTCAATCTGATTCTTAGACAAATCTCATCTCTTTAACTGACCATTAATTGGCTTTTTCTCATACATTCTCATCATAAGTAATTTTCGTATGCTCTTTGACATATCAACAATGGGACACTCCCTTTCTTTATATATATGTGTGTGTGTTAAATGTCTCACTCCAATTATTTTTTACAGTATTGCAATAAGTGTTCTAGACCCTATCTCATGAAGTCTTCATATGCATGAAGAGACTCTTCCTTCATTAATTTTCTTGCTATGTTGAAATCGGCCTCATATGTCGAATATGCAAGTCTCCAAAAGCAATTTCTAAATGTTTCTCCCTAATATAGTTTTTTCTAGTTAGCAAATATGTGGCGAGCACAATTCCGCTACTTTGCTCACAAGGAGAGTTTAGAAACTACATTAAGATTTAAGAAGGCCTTGCAACACTTTATTTGACATACAATCAAGTCAGTCTATTAACAACAAAATACTTCTATTAGTAAAGCTTGTGCACAATCTTACCTTTTGTTGGTCACTCACGAAGGTCCGGCCAAGACTTTGACCCACTATCAAGTCTTTCAGTCGTAGCTCGAGGAACCAAGTCCAAGATTCTTCAGTCTCAGCTTCAATCATAGCCCATGCAATTGGAAACCCAATTTCCAACATTAAAAGATATGCATGCTTAAAGTTTTTAAAGTAGAAATCTCTCTCCTTCTCAAGACTACCCACTGATAGCTTCAACTTTGTTATCTGCAGCATAAATTTTGTTAACATTGCCGGAAATTACCCAACTTGCTCAACTACTTCTAACTTGAAGTACCTTTTCATCATATGCCAAACCTGCACTAGGAACTTCTTTGAAGGTCTTGGATGACTGATTACTCAAGTTTGCAGAAGGATTGACATGACGTAGACCCTCTTTCCCCCCAACCCCCACCCCCCTGGAAGCCCGATCTCCAACATCAAAAGATATGCATCTAACAAAACGAAAACAATATCATATTTTAATTTCTATCCACATCGAAAATCGAATGAACATTGGGGAAGACACACTACTCTCGTTGCTAAGTGAGACAACCTCATAGGAAGGCCCCTCTTTATCCTTGATCATGACTAGCAACTCGGTGCTCGCTGTTTAGCATGCTACAGAGTTGTAAAAAACCTGAAGGCTTCGGGATTGTGGCTCTTAATTAAACAGTTCAACTTCAAGCCGTTGATTCAAAGCATTGTTTCAGACTCGTCAACTTTTTACCTCGTCCCTTTCTTTTCAAATCAACTCCCAAATGACATGAACGAAGCATAAGAAACACCAGAATACTGAAAAATTTCTGCTTCAAAAGTGCAAAAGCTTTCCTCACGAAAACGCCCAAACGCAAGGGCATTGCCAGTACAAATGAAGAAGAACCAATAGCTACGCCTCTCTCTCTCTCTCTCTCTCTCTCTCTTTGAGGTTAATATGTGTGTGTTTTTGTGTGGTCAAGTGAAAGAGGAGAGAGATTCAAGACGAAGAGGGAATTTACTAGACGATGCTACTTTCTCCCCTACACTTTCTCTAATTCTTTCAGACGGTGGATCTTGACATTCCTTACCAATTTACTTTTGTTAGGTATCGGCACACAATCACATGAAAAAGAGTAAAAGTTGAGAGAGAGAGAGCAATTAACACGCAAGGTTTTATCATAACTCATCTTTAAACTAGGGCTATATCCAGCAGATAATTCCATTATAATTAGCACATTGCATTCCTCAATTACATCACTCAATTGTAAAAGAAAGAGAGTATATATATAGGTAATAGTTATTCATGAGCCCAAACCCAAAATTATAATAAAATATGGGCTTAAATCATAAAAGCCCTCTGACGACTCGAGGGCGCTGCCCCCGTGAACCCGTCGAGGCGGGCGCCCGGACGCCGCCCACTTACTTGGGAGCAGGGCCCTAGTGATTTCCTGTCGATGGGGAGTATGAACAACATCTCAGCAACTTTCTCCCTCGATACCATGTCTTATTGAGCGCTTACTCCCCACGGCTGGCACTGAACCAGCATATGAAGCATCTGAAACAAATCTTGCCCTCTTTGCAACCACCTTGAAAGTGACCTTTGTAAATCGAACTCTTGACCTATAGAGTCCAACCAGAGTTACGAACAACATTTCAAAGGGAGATATGACGTCCACTTTGATGTTGCTCTCTTTCTCACTATGTTAGAGACTTTATATTTTCACCTAAAAAAGGGGAAAATTCTAAATAATGGTCTGAAGCACCTTCATTTTCTCAAAAAAGAGCTTGAAGTGTATTTTATTTCGAATAAGGGTCTGAAATGGCCAAATTGTCTCAAATAAACACCTGACTCAAGAGCATTTTCGTCATTTTACTTTTCTGATTTTTAATACAAAAATTTATTTTAGTTATATCAAAAATAACAAAAATTTTAAAAAAAGGATAAAAAAAACAAAGGAGTTGCAGGCAAGGGCCCTTGCCTGCCATTGCCGCCGCCCCATAGTCTCCAAGAAGGGCCTACGACAGTGGGGGTATGGTCGGTGGGGGTCGCCAAGCCCTAGCCAAGGGCTGGCGACCCCTGCCGACCGCCAGGCCTTCACCCAAATTTGGGCGAGGGTCATCGATGGCCTAGCAATCGACCCCCACCATTGGTGGCCCTTGGCGAGACTTGGGCAAGGGCTGGTGACCCTCGTCAACCATACCCGAGAGGGTACAACTTCCATTTTTTTAAAATATAACCAAAATAAATTTTGTATTGAAAATTCAGAAAAGAAAATGATGAAAATGCCTTTAAGCCAAGCTCTTATTTGAAAAAATGAAGGTACTTCAAGCCCTTATTTGAGAAAATGAGGGCACTTTAATTTTTTTTTGAAATTTTTCCTTAAAAAAAGCCGAAAATCAGTCAACCCTGCTCGCCAACAACATTTTCCTCTCGGCAAGACGAGATAGAGCACCAGCAAACCGACCTAAGTTTATAAATAAGGGAGGCGCATACCAGTTTGTTTTTTATTTTCCACTAAAATAAAATATTCTTTCACTGAGGGTGTCTTTATTTAGGAGAAAAATTCGTGATAGTGGAAAATGCTTTTCGAAAGATCATTTTCGAGGAAAATATTTTTGTCATTTTCAAATTAGGGAATTCATATTTTCATCGACTGTAAATGGTTTTTCATTATTTGATTATTTTTAGCAAACCAAACATGTGAAAGTCCGGAAAACTAATTTGGGGAATATTCTTTCACCCAAACAATATACCTACTTAAAGTTGATGGCTAAATTCTCACAAAAAAAAAATTGCTAGGGCCGATATGATTGTCTAGATAACCAAATGTTTCCATAAGCAATTAAATCAAATTTAGGAAAAATTACATAAAATCCTCTTAATTTTGGGGCTAGTATAGGTTTGTCCCCATACTTTCAACTATTTCGCAATACCCCTTAACTTTCATTTTTGTCACAACCGTCAACTCTCCCTTATTTTTTCCATTAGCATGTACAATGCACATGACTTTTAAGGGGTCAAAGTATAATTTCATTTCATTTTTCTTGAAGGAAATTTCTCTTTTACCCTTAATTACTATGAAAAAATAAAAATAGAAAAATGGTATAAAAATAAATTAACTGAAATATTGATACTAGAAGAAATAAGTATAAATAATAATACCCAAAAAATAATAAAATTTTAATTAATATAGCCACTTCAGTAAAAATAAATAAAAAGGGAAAAGTCCTTAATGATAAAAGGTCTAATGACAAAAATTGGTTACTCATTATATATATTTAAAAAGTTAGTTAATAAAAAAATGATCAACTTTTATAAATGCATAGAAAAATGATAAAAGGAAATTCGACAAATACATTATGAGTATCCAATTTTTGCAATTTAACATTTTTCTTATTGAGACCTTTTATTTCGCAATTGCGTTATTTTTTCTTCAAATATTTTGTTAGCTCCATTCATATATTCATCGATCTTAACAATTTTTATTTTATTATATTACTATTGATATTTTATGGGTATTGATGTTTTACTTTATTTCTTTTTCTCCATTTTCTTTGTTTTTTCTTTTTTATGGAAATCAAGGGTAAACGAGAGTATCCAATTTTTGGTTACTCATTATGTATATTTAAAAAGTTAATTAAGAAAAAAATGATCAACTTATAAAAATGCATAAAATAATTATAATAGGAAATTTGACAAATACATTATGAGTATCCAATTTTTGCAATTTGACTTTTTTTCTTATTGAGAACTTTTATTTCGCATTACTTAATTGCGTTATTTTTTCTTCAAATATTTTATTAGCTCTATTCATATTCTCGTCAATCTTAACAATTTTTAATTTCTTAAATTATTAGTGGTATTTTTTTTTGGTATTGATGTTTTAGTCTAATTCTTTTCCTCCAATTTCTTTGTTTTTTCATTTTTATAGAAATCAAGGGTAAACGAGAAATTTTATTTGAAATATTCAGTGAAAAATACATTTTACCCCTTGAATGTCATGTGCATTACACCCGCCAATGTAAAAAAGAATGGAGGGTTAATGGCTTTAATGAGATGAAAATTCAAAGGGATAATGTGTAACCTATTTAAGTTTATGGAGAAACGTGTACTCCCCCTAAAGGTCCAGGGTGATACAATTTTCCTAAACTTAAACAGTGGAAAACAGTTAGCAAAATAGAATATGACAAGCAAGTTCAGATTTCCACTAAAACAAAAGGTTCATTCAATACATAACATCTAGAATTCAATACCTTCTTAAATTTGCTGGGTAGAATACCAAAAGAAACTTGCTAGGGAAGACTTTATTGTTTAGACGACAACTGTTACGATATATTATTTTTATTTTAAGTCATATAAATTATATTATAACCCATTTTTTATTGGTTAAAGCAAAAAAAAAAAGGTTAAAAATAGCAGACCATATAAAAATACAGTCGTTGACGGATTCGGGTCAACAAATATAAAAAATCAAGGTCTAGTGGCACTACACAAATCATTCTAAACTCTAAAGGCACAATTTGAGATTTTTTAATTCGAGGTGGGGGAAAATGTGTGTCCATGGTTGATCTAGGGATTGGGATTAAAAAAAAAAAAAAAGCAAAAAGAAGGGGTTGACCCGTATCATAGTGACTTGATTCTGATTTCTGTATTTTTTTTTTAGTTACTATTTTTCCTACTCGTATCGAATAGAAAATGCTTGCTTAGCCGAATCTTCTTATGGATAACCTGCTTGATTTAGACTGGCAAGAACATATGATTTCATAAAATCGTGTGCTATGGCTCGAATCTCAAAAAGGGTAGAAGAACGGAGCCTATTCTAGGACATACAATGCAATGAAGACATATGATCATTGCACTGCAATTGAGTTTTTCTATTCCTTTTTTTAGAAAGAAACTTAAATCAAAATACTTAGTATTAAAGAACAAAAGAAATTGCCCCACATCATTTAATTAATCGGATTCGACATTTACATATCCAATCATATGTCTATATCATCTGTTTTTACATAAAATTGATTATACATCATAAAAAATCTCACAATACTTTGAAAGGTCATTTATCTTGTAGAAATAACTCATGCACCCATTATATTATTCTAATATCATTCTCATATCATGCACAAGGTGTGTATAAGGAGATGGAGTGAAGCTTCATTTAGCTCAATTTGGTGGGAAAATAACTAGAAGGAATCGTTGTTAGATGAGTTCGATAAACTCCTCAAGCCTTACTAAGGAATGCCCTCTTTTAAATGCATTTTAGATAGGTAAGCTTCGAACTCAAATTAATTAAACTTCTTTGTTTGAAGTGATACGTTTGGAATAAACTTAAGAATTGGTGAGCGAAGCTCACAGGCTTGGGTACATAGGTGAAGTGTATATAGGGGCCCAAGGCTTGACATTGCAGGAAATGCTTCTTCTAGTGAGAAGAGAGGAACATGCTTACTAGGATTCAAGTCCAATAAATCAAGTGAATCACAGCCGTTGATTTTGTGAGATCCGCATGATGGATTCACATGTGGTCCATAAAATCAACAGTTGCAATTTACCTTATCTAATGCACTCCAGTCCAAGCAAGAAATTGGTGAGGGAGAGGAGGTAGTCGTCCAAACTCCTAAACCCATAACTTCTTGCCAATTGTTTCAACTTCATCACGAAAGAGGTGGCCGCTCAGAATTCGCATAAGTTCCCACCAAAAAAAACGGAGGGTTGGAGGTTCTTTTTTGGCCCAGCAAAGAGGCAAACATTTTTTTTTTATCATTTGTCTTTTTTTATTTTTTCATACCTTATTTATCACTTCTAAAAGAATGCTTTAGAGCTTTTGCTCAATTTCATCGGAGAACATTAGATTCGTTATGTAATTTAAATGTTTAACAGAAGTTACAAAGTTCGAAAGATTCAAGAGTGGAAAGTTGTGATTTGACATACAAAAATTATAAGATGGTTTTCGGAAAATATATTGCCATATTGAACTTGAAATTGCACAAGAAATATAAGCACAGCATCTTCTATTCACTAAGAGGTGAGACCGCCACATCTCCAGCGTTCATCTACAAATTTGCTGCTAATTGTCAATTAGCCACAATCCCAATTACCTTATTTTCACCAGAATTTTATCACTCGTAAAGCGCTCATCAAATGATTCCACCATACGAGAAATCAAGAAGAACCCGGCTTGTAGTAAGCATAGACTGCGTAGAAGGTCTGTGTGAAAGTAAGCACAAGCAAAACCAAAGCAGCAATGAAGGAAGTGATTGTCCAGGGATTGCCGAAGTACTTGTGCTTGTGAAGGAACCCCCAGCGATACCACCTGTGGCTGGAGTAATTGTTCACCTGCTCAGAAAGTGTAGAAAGATAACTGTTGTTGATGTCAAAGACCACCTCCTGGCAAAGCCGGTTGAAGAGGTCAGCGACCTCGGTGTTGCTCCCAAGCCAATGCTCAATGATCCCGCGGTCGTGGAGGTGCGTGACGTCCTTGGGGGAGTTAATCAAGTTGTCCATGAATATTACGTAGGAGGTGATGTCATTGCTGCAATTGAAGTGACACTGCTCGAAGGCTATCAAGTTGAGGAAGAGCGACCTCGTCCCATCATGGATCACAAGCCGGGGGATCTGGAGGCTCCCGCCCTCGAACCGGATGTCCCAGAACTTGTCCGTCTCCCTCTTGCTGAACTTGACCCCGGCTTCCCGGAGCTCTGTCACGCAGTGTATGAGCTGTTGCTGCCTCTGCAACACACCTTGGCCCCTGCCCGGTTCAGGCCCGAGTGCAGGAGGCTCCGCCGGAACAATTCGAGGCAATGCAGCTCACCCTGGTTGGGTAACGGGTCAAACTCCAGCCTGTTGCTGTTAAGGTTGGTCGGGTTGGTCGGGGGGTCATCTGTTGGCTTCATAGGGTCGAAGAACTGGAGCGCCAGCTTGGCCAAGACCCACTCACGGTCGGGGTGGCCGAGCTGGAGGCAGTACAGCCGGTCAAGTATGAAGAGAGGGATCTGATTCTCAAGCATGATCATGTCCCGCTGGATTGTGTGCATCGATCCCCGCATCGAGAAGACGGGGTCATTGCTAGGGTAGCCGAGTGTCTCAAACCCCACATCGACTCCCTGAAACAGCTCGATCACAAAGCAACTGTCAAGAACCATCATCTCCACGAAATCGGGGCTGCTCATGGATATCATCCCCTCGTAGCAGGCACGAGCTCTCTCCTCGACCTCCTTCACCGAGTCTAGATAGAGGCCTATCTGGTGATTGGTACGCATGAGGATGCGGTGGAGGCAGCGCCACTTGTGCTGGTCCATCTGGCGGAGGCGCTTCTTACCATGGTAATACGGCCCAAGGGAGACGATCTGAGGGACGTAGGCCTTGTCCTCGCCATCCTTGAGATAGTGCGGGATCCGGTAAATGGAGAGCTTTGCCCATGAGCACGCCAAGTTGTCCTGGCAAGCTTGCTTAAGTTTCTCATTGGTGAAGATAACCCGCTCGGGCTTGGACTTGGGCGGCCTCAGCTCATTTTCAGGGTCGTTTTCGGCCCCATCGTTCTCGACCGCAATATGGAGAGCGTCGGATGGTCCTTGCTGTAGCGTGTGAACCTGGTGGTGGTCTTGAGGCCGTTGTTGTTGCTGGTGGTGATCTATTGTTTCTGTGGATGCATTGGAGGTTGATTTCTTCCTGCGTACTGATCCAACAGCTACTCTGACCTTGCGAGTAAATGAATACACACGGAGATTGACGCGCCATATGTTGCGTATAAAATCCATTTCTCGTGAAGAAGCGGTCTAAGCAAAAAAGGGAGAGATTCTAATGCCTAGGGATGTTGGATCAAAGAAGATAATTTTCCAACACGGAGATTCAAATCGAGCTTTATAAGATTCTAGCCCTTGTGAGGTCACATCGATTTCGTCATCAAAACGCTAATATTTCAAGGGTTGGTTTTAATAATAATAATTAGGATTATTCAACCGAACCTAACAGAGTATTTAACATTTTGCACATGCTCTATGTATTAAAGTAGACGGAATGAAGGCTCGTCAATGCTTTGGTGGGGGAGAGGGAAGAAAATATGGCCCGGAATAAGCTGAAAGTGGGTTTGTTAACATACCCCACCTAACCCATACAAGGTATGATTATTGGACTGGCTTCATCTGCCCAAAAGAAATCGGAGACCTCAAGCTCTATGTGACGCGTACATAGAGGTTCGAGACATGGTCGACATTGATTATACATGACAACAGGAAAATGCTTCTTTTGATAAGGAGAGAAAAAAATACTTATATAGAGTCACATCAAACGGATCAAGTGAATCATAACCGTTGATCTTGTGGATTCTACAGGGAGAATATATGAAATTTTGATGCACCCTATCCAATGAACTCGAGTATAGAGAAGAAATTTGTAAAGGAGAGGAGGGAGTGATCCAAACTCCTAAATCCATCACCTTTTTACCAATTGTTTGAACTTCATCACGAAAAGGAGGCTGTGGCTCCATTAGATGAATGGACAATTTGCTGCAGTCACGTGGCATTGTTTACACCGTGGGCAAGTCAATTATGTATTTGGAAGCAAAAAATAATCATTCACATAAAGCAAAGAGGACCTCTTATTTTGACTGGACCATCATTTTTTCTTCAAAAAATATTCTCCATGAGTTATTTTGTAAAAATTATATCAATGGATAAATGTATTGATTGAAAAATTTATCTCATCTCTAGTGTATTTAAATTTTGAATTTTGAATCTTTTTTATCTCATAGACAACCTAACAAAAATATTGAGATATTTTTCTCTTTCCATACTTATGTGTGCAATTGCTTCAATTATGTTAAAAAGTTCGTTCTATTAATTAATGATTCTAATATTTCGTGCAAAGAAATCTTTCATGGTTAATACCACAAAAAATCTCAAACTAGTACACTTGTGACAAATTTATCATAAACTAATTTTTTGATAAAAAAAAAACTTCAAACTAGTATACTTATAACAACTTTACCTTCTGTTAGTTTCCGTCCATTTCTACCATCAAATGCTACGTTGGATGACATGTAGTAGTTAATGGGTGTATCAATTTGGGGTTTTACCCTCCATTTATCACAAGTGTACAAATTTGAATTTTTTCGTGTATTAATTCAATTTAATTGAAATAACATAAGGTAAATTTGTCACAAGTATAATAATTTAGGATTTTTCATGGTCAAAAAATTAGTTTGGGATAAATTTATCACAATTATACCAATTTTGGGTTTTTTGTGGTAAAAAAAAATTACTTTGAGGTAAATTTGTCACATATGTATTAGTATGGAGTTTTCCGTGGTTTTAACCCAATCTTTTAAGTGGTATGAACCCAATCTTTTAAATGTTAACTTTTCGTACTCTAACAAAAAAAAAAAATAGCGCACACTACGCTTTTTCTAGTAATAATAGTAACAAAAGATATTTATCTCTTAATTATCCTTGAATCTCAGACAAAGTTTTCAACATATGTATGAAATGGCTCGAGAAATAGTTTGTCCTCGTTATGGTTCACGTAAGCTTAGTAAACGGGCCAGAATCTTTTTCTAGATCAACGGTCAGAACTTGGAATTTTGGAATTAACAAAGACCAGAAAGATTTTTTCTAGATCAGTTCATATGGTGGTTCACGAAAGTCTAATAACGGGACAACTTTCAGAACTTGAAATCTTGCAATAAAACAAAGACCAGAAAGTCTTTTTCTAGATCAATTCATATTCTTTTCATAAAGAATTCCAATTAATCAATCTTAGGAACCTTACAATAAACAAAGACCCGAAAGTGTGTGTGTGTCTCTCTCTATATATATATTTGGATCATCAATTCATACTCTATTCATAAAGAATAACCAGTTAATCAAACTCATTTATATTTCTCTTTTTTCTTGATGCTAAAAGACAAATTGCTCAGCTATTCGAGATTAATTGTTCATCCATCATACAAACTAGCAACCTTAGATTTATAAAATATGCGAGCACTCTCTTAGGCGTAATAGCAGCCAAGTGTGGAAATCAGTCACAAATGAAAAATAAATAAAGAGTTCATAAAAATTTGAACATTACAAGATCTAACGGCTTAAAATGTTAGATCAAACCGTTACCCTCTTTAATTTCCACTCCCCAATATCATCGCTCTTAAGATAAACATGTTTGGCAAAAGAAATTAGTTAAAGTTGTGAAAAGTCTAAACCATCTTATACTTCAACTCTATTATCACTCTTCCGAAAATTCGATTAGAGTATTTAGCTTAATAGGCCCGTAAAAGTTGGTTGATATTAATTATTTTCGGATCTCGCACAGAAATTTCAACATATGTATGAAGTAGCTCAAGAAATAGATTGTGCTCGTCGTGGTGGCTCATGGAAGAAACTTGGAATAAACAAAGACCAGAAAGTCTTTCTCTAGGTCAATTCATATTTTCTATTCATAAAAAATAACCAATTAATCAATCTCCTTTACATTTCTGTTTTTTCTTAATGCTCAAAGTCAAATTGATTAGCTCTTCGTTATCAATTATGTTAGTTCTAGATGCACAATCATAACGAAATATAGCGTAAAAGTTGAGAAAGAGAAATCAAGATATAAGATTTTATTCTAGTTCACCTTTAAACTAGAGCTACATTCAATAAAGGATTCCGCTATAATTGGCATATCACACATGTCAATCGCATCACTTAATTACAAAAAAAAAAGAGTATAAATAGATAGTAGCTATTCATAAGTTAAACTCAAACTACCAATAAAATACGAGTTTATACTATAAAGGATCTCTAGAATCTAGAAGACTCCCGTGTTTTTCTTGTCGATGGGGAGTATAAACCACATATCAACAAATTGTTCATCCATTGTACCAAGCAAACTAGCAACCTTAGAAACTATCTTGGGCATAGTAGCGGGACCATTACCAAAAAAGTTTGAAATATATAATACTTGTGTTAATTCAGTCATAAACCTCGCCAGCTCTAGGTGAACGCCACCATGCCCTTGCCTGATGCCCTTGTCGACCAGAGCCAAGGCATCATGGCTCTTAGACAGATCTTGCGAGGGCGTTGCGGCCTTCGCTTGTGGCCGACGACCCTTGTCGACCCTTAGTCCAAGATAAGAAAAAACCACAAAAATAATAAAAATTCAAAATATCATTAAACATGTCCACCTCGACTTGGATTATGCCATGAAGGATAGCCGACGTGCACATTAATTATTACTCGCTAAAATTGGCCAAATGAACTCAATTGCCAAAATAAGAAAATGTTTAAGACTAAATTTGCACAATTGAAAGATTTATGACTGAATTGGCACAAATGTAATGAGTTTAGGATTTTTTTGGTAATTTTCCCACAGTAGCAACCAAGATTCAACCTAAAGTCGGAGTGTAGAAATTAGTACAAATGAAAAATAAATAAAGAGTTCACAAAAATTTGAACGCTCAAACGTTTAATGGCTTAAACTTTTATAATACACCGTTGCCCTCTTTAATTTTCTCTGCTTGATTTCATATCTCTTCATTTTTTTCAATGTTCAATAAGTTAAATACGTTTGGCAAAAGAAATTACTTAAAAATGTAAGATCTCTTAACTTTTTTGTACTTCCACTCTATCTACTACTCAGTTTTTTTTTTAACATTCAGTAAGAGTAGTTAAATTGTAGCAACTTATGTGGCTTGATTTGCACATAAGAGTTAGATTTTGATTAATTGTCTTAGACCTCTCACAGAAAGTTCTACATATGAATGAAGTGGCTCTAAGTAATAGTTTGTCCACGTCACGGTCGTTCATCAAAGCCTAGTAATGTGGCAACGTTCAGAACTTCAAAACCTGTGGAATAAACAAAGACCAGAAGGTCTTTTTTCTAGATCAATTCATTTTCTATTCATAAAGAATGACCAATTAATCCACATCATTTGTATATCTTATTTTTCTTAATCCTCAGAGTCACATTGCACCTAAGAGTTTGATTTTGATTAATTGTCTTAGACCTCTCACGGAAAGTTCTACATGTGAATGAAGTGGCTCTAAGTAATAGTTTGTCCTCGTCACGGTGGTTCATCAAAGCCTAGTAACGTGGCAACGTTCAGAACTTCCAAACCTGTGGAATAAACAAAGACCAGAAGGTCTTTTTTCTAGATCAATTCATTTTCTATTCATAAATAATGACCAATTAATCCATATCATTTGTATATTTTATTTTTCTTAATCCTCAGAGTCACATTGCACCTAAGAGTTAGATTTTGATTAATTGTCTTAGACCTCTCTATAACATCCCGAATTTGGCTTACCTATTTGTATGCGTAGAGAATAACATTTGAAAACGTTATTTTTGTTAGACTATTGGAAAATAGTCTCTGTACGATTAATTAACAATGCTATGTTTTAAATTATCGATTTTTGCGATAATCGCAATATTGAATTGTATAAGCCTAGTTTTATCTTTGGTTTTGGTGAAATGTTTTTAAAGTGGATAGAGGAAGCAATGCCTAGCGTTCTGGCTTTCGGTGAGAATTTTTGGAAACATTTTTTTCCGCAGTTGCATTTTCGTAATTTTCGGGTACCGTAAGGGCATTTTTGGAAAATGAATTTTTTTGAGGAAAAAGGAACCCTCTCTCTCTAATCTTGACTTTTGCTTCCCCAAGTTTGTTCTATTATCCATTAATGCAACTTTGGAAATAGACCAAGTCCTTTGGTTTATATGCATTATTGTCTTCCTTTTTCCTTTGTCTTTTCTTGTCTTTCTCTCTTTCCCTTTCTCTACCTTGACCGAACATCCCCCTTTTCCCCTCCATTATTTGGCTTCCTCATCAAATTTTGGTTATAAGTTGGTTTGGATTAGATTTTGAGGTTGCATTTATGGTTAGACATAATGAGTTGGACTTTAGTAGCTTTAATCCTTGTCTTTCCTTTTTATTTTCTTTCTCTCTCTCTCTCTCTCTCTCTTCCTCTCCTCCTCATTTCTAGCCAAGACACCCCTCCACAGAAAGCTTCCCCAAAATTTTCTTCCCTAAGTTCATTTTCCTTAAGCTTAGCTCGCCTCTGTCACGCCTCGGCCCTCGAGCGGGCGACCATCCCGATACATCTCTTGGGTCATTTTGAATGCGACGTCCCAGGACGCGTCATCGACCCGTTTATTTTATCTTTTGATTAATGCGAGCTGAAATGATTAACCCAACAAACTCGACGAGGATAGCAGGAAAAACAGAACAACATTCATTACCAAAACATGCTTTATTTATAAACCTATTATCCCTAGGAAGTTTACATATACAAGCCTTTACTATGGGCCACTTCTTATAACACCACATAAAGATACACCAAGGGTCGGGTTAACCTATCTCCTTTACGCGATGGCACCTTGAACCGCACTTGTCGACCTTCCATTTTACGGTCCTGAAAAGCGGTTAACAACAACGAGTGAGATAAAAATCTCAGTAAGTTAACAATCTAAGCCTCGCGTGGGATGCTGATTCACCTAGAGCATACCCTAAACATGCAACTCAACATCGATAGTAAATCAATAGCGAGCGACTGTCGCTCTACACAATCTATAATAGGTTCGATTGACTCAACTCAATCAATAGACAAATCACAGGCATTCTTACCTCGCTTTGGCACATGCACACGCCTTGCATGTTATCAGTTATAACATCATATAAATAATGCATCAGACTAGGCACGATATCAGAACATGTAACACCATTTCTCACACGCAATGCAACTAAGCGTGGTCCAGTTTTATGCCTAGTGATTACGCCCGCTCTCGGGCATCACATGACCCCAAAAGGGTGGCGACCTCGACATCTCTGGGCCACTGTGCCTCTCACAGGTTAGCAGTCATCCGGCATGATCGAGTATCGTCCCGCCCCATCGGGCATGGCAACATCTCCTCCCAAAAGATCGAGGTGCGGCTACACCTCAACCTTCCTCAGAGGTAGACGGCATTCCATAAGGAGAATCGGTCAGGCCTCATAGGACACTGCGATCCGTCATTTGAACCCCCACCGGGCGTCTGATAATATCATTGATAAAATCAGGCATCGTCCCCAATCACCATTGAGGGTCCATTCCCTTTTGATCACACGAGCACCTCAATCATGCATGCCAGTTCAATTCTTCTTATTTTTCTACCCAATGCCATCATGATTTGTGCTCATGCCATGATCGTACTCATACATCAAACTTATTGCTATTTTCACACGTAAAAATACAATAAATAAATCACACGTGATCACACAAACATGCTTTTCATGCCCAACTTCATGTACTTCATTTTTCAAGCCTCACATATTATTCCAATGTATAAAACTCAGCGTTTAAGCATGACACCACACCAATCTCCACTTATATGCCAAAAATACATTTTTTTCCACTATAAAGTCATCAATCATGAAACCAATACCTTTCCTAGGCAATCTTCACCTTAAAACATACTAATAGGATATATAAAATAATTAACCCAACCACAGTTAACTAACCTAACCATGGTTAACTAACCCAACCATGGTTAATTAACATAACTATGGTTAACTAACCTAACCATGGTTAATTAAGCCAACCATAGTTAACTAACCTAACCATGGTTAACTAAATCAACCCTAGTTAACTAATCTAACCATAGTCAACTAAACTAACCCTAAGTGCAATTAACAACCTAATCAAGGATTATGGAGTTAACTCACCGTTTAATGGCAGTGATGACTATGGTGACAATGGCGGCGACGATGCAAAGGCGGTGATGGTGGTGGCTCGGCTCAGTGACTTGGACAACGGAGCTTGGCGCGGAGCTGGCTTGCTCGGCTTGGATGGTGGCAACGACAGACGACAAGGCTCGGCTCAAGCTTGATGCAGCGACGAATGGTGGCAACGACGATCCTCATAGTGGCAAAAGTGCGGCAAGGGTATGGTATGGCTTGGATGGCACGGAGGCAAGGTGAACGGTGTGAAAGAAGAAGGAAAAAGGGTGAAAATGGAGGAGAGGGGGGGAGCTACGAATTTTGAGAGAGAGAAAGAGAAAGCAAGAGAGAGTGAAAAAGAGAAAGAGTTGTCTTTCTAATAAAATTTCTCTCCAAGTTTGCATCTCATCATTGCGATTTTCCAAAATATCCAACCTTTGCTCTTGAAATTTCAACATAACTTCAAGCCAATTAATGAGACAAAGAAAGAAAGGGACAAGGAAAGGGTAAGGGGGGTGGTTTTGCCAAGGGGGGAAAAGAAGAAGAAGTCCACTTGCAAGCTTTAATTAATCTTATCTTGCATCCATTAATATTGCCCCTAAAGTCCAAGTTGTTCTAGAAGAGGCAAAATGGTCATTTCCACCCTCAACACTATTCATACGGGCTTGCACTATTCACATGGGCTTGGCACTATTCATGTGGGCTTGACTTGAATTTTGATGGGCCTAATGGGCTTGATATCCAATGGGTTCTTCATTTGGGCCAAAAATGGACTTTCGGGGGTAAAACGGTCATTTCCTATTATCGGGCCTCTTTGTGGCCGAATTTAATAGAAAATAGGTCCGTCGGTTCATGCCAAGTCCATAACGTTTTTTCGATTCTCAATTTTCGACTTACCATCACTTATCCAAAAAATTTATGATTTACTGATAAAATTGGAAAACAATGCGATAAAGTTCAATGTTCATTTCTCAATCCTCAAAAATCCAATATCCTTAATCAGATTAAAATTCATGGTTAAAATACATCAAATTCGATCTTGGTACATTGGTCGAAAATTAAGGATGTCACAGCCTCGAAGTCTTCGTTGAAACTTGGTTCGTCGGCGGATTGTAGAGACGCACGCTCATGGCTTTGGTTGTTCGATTAAAGTGAGTTATCTCACCATTTCAATTCTTTTTAACCGATTATGTTATGGTTAAAGGTGTAGCTTGAATGTGCACGTTGAGCTCGAAAATGGATAGTAGTTATATTTTGTCTGAGATTGATGATATTTGTTCAGAAATGGAATAGTTGCGATGATGGGATCGCTCATCAGTTATATGTCGGAGGAATTGTATTGTTATGTCGAGTTGGTATTGTGGTCGAAAACCGAATGAGGTAAAGTTCGGGTCATATTGGCTTTGAGATGTAAAAATATTGAATTACGTTGTTCTGGTGCGATGACGATGAAGTCGTGGAAGGAATTGTGGCATGTGGAAAGAAAAATGAATAGTGCACGTGAATAGTGCCGGTGAATAGTGCATGTGAATTAACTGGACTAATATGATGATTGGTGGTTCAATTGTGTTCGACCGGATTAGTGCCGTACTTTTATCACATCATGATGGTTGAATGTGGAATTTAGTATGGCATATTACTACATTTGCATTCACGTGTATTCATTGAACGTGATAACGATGAGGACGGTCGAACTGTGGTTGTACCGACTATGCCTCGTAGGAGCCAGCAAGGAAAAACGAGATGCCTGTTGCTGTATGGTCTATAGATGCCTATTGCTTAGTGGTCTACAGGAGATAACCTCATGGAGTAGGAGATGAGATGTCTGCTGTCATGTGGTCTGTAGATGATCGATTCATAAGGAAATCGATAGCGATATTAATGAAACTGATCGATTCTTAGAAACTAATGGTTACAATTAAGAGTGGTACACGTGGGGGAATTCACTACATACATATCGTTAGTATGGGCTAACGATCATTACCTTTATATTATAATTGTACATATATGATATCTTTATTTGTATCCTACTTGTGATAGCAATAGGTGGTAGGTCTTTTTCTATGATATGATTATTTGAATAGAAAAGTCATGGCTTGTTTGACTTACTAAGTTTATCTCACTGTTGTTGAATTTCATGTTTTTCAGACCATTAGTTGACAGCTTGTATGCGGACTTGGGAGACGGTATTTTGGGGTTAGCTAGTGAGTAAAGTTGATGTTATCCTTACTTCCCAGTTTTCATTTCCTCTCATGTAAATGTAATGAATGCCTTAATGATATATAAATAAGAATTGTAGGTTGTGTTTTCAATGTTGTAGTTGTTTAAAATTTTTATGGCCTTCCGTTTGCGCTTCATAACGAAATAAATAAATTAAGCCATTTAGTTATGTGACGCCCTAAGACGTCACGGCTCGTGAAGGTATTGTCACATCTCACAAAAAGTTCTACATATGAATTTAGTGGCTCTAAGTAATAGTTTGTCCTCGTCGCAGTGGTTCATCAAAGCCTAGTAATGTGGCAACGTTCAGAACTTCGAAACCTGCGGAATAAACAAAGACCAGAAGGTCTTTTTTCTAGATCAATTCTTTTCTATTCATAAGGAACGACTAATTAATCAATATCATTTGTATATTTTATTTTTCTTAATGCTCAGAGACACATTACTTAGCTATTCATTATTAATTTCTCATCCATTATACTAATCAAACTAGCAACCATAGATACATATAGTTTTAAGCATTCTTGCAGGCATAATAATTGCTCAACCATAGATGAATTCTAATTTTTTCTTTTTGCCTTCTTGTTAATTTTTCTTTTCCTTTTTCCCGATTTCTCTCCTCTTCTTCTCCTGTCAAATTGTGCAGATGTGTCACCTATCGCTGCGACCTTTCATTACCAACAAAAACTGTGCATGAGAATGCGAGATTGTGGACGTTTTAAATGATAGATCAATTTATCGACGGATTTTATCCTTGTGCGGATCAAACTTTTGGGGCAAAAAATTTATTTGTCAATAGTTGACTCTCTTTGATGAGGAGTTCGAAAAGACTTTTTTTTTTTTTAATGACCGATGATATCTAAGCTCGTCTCAAAGTCATGCCACGGATGTAGATATGGATATAATGAATGTAGTGATGATCTTTTTGTGTGTGTATACATAAGCTAATCTATATGTTCCTATTGACACCCAAATAAATTTGCATATAGCTGATCACGTGCTTGGCATGAGGAGAAGAATGGTACATAATTCATACATGATGAGATTAAGAAATTGGCACATCATTCAAGCATCTTAGGAAGATATTGTTGACTGTGATTCAGTCACAACGTTGTCATAGCTCACGAATAAAAGCAATCGAAGCGGGAAGCATGTATCAAAGAGCAGTTATTAGCGACGTGAGCAGAAAGATAGCTTGATATGTGTCGAAAAGCAGTTATCGACAACGTGAGCAGGAAAGTAGCCTAAAATATCGAGAGGCAGTTATTAGAAGAAATGAAACTTGATGTATCGATAGCGTTATGGAATGGACAAAAGAACAGATTCGAAGAGTCAAAGACAGTTATCAAAAGCAAGGAAATTGTGGGAAAAACAAAGTCAAAGGTTTTAGAGGTGGTTTACCAAAAATTAAACTCTGAAAGGGTTATAGCATTCTCCTATAAATACCGAGAGACCTCAAAGCAGAAGGCATCATCAACAGAACACACAATGTTATTTTTCACTTATGCATTTCAGCTTTAGTTTTAGGTATAATTTGGAACATTTCCATTAAGTCAGACTCTAGATTTCTTCCGTCCAAAGGGGATATTATGTCATCGAGTCAAACTCCGACGCTGTATCGACACGTTGTTTAGCTTCATCATTAAGTCAAACTCTGTCAAGGTTTAATGTCGTGGTCCGTTTATGGTTATCTATATCAACACGTTGTTTAGCTTTGCTATTGAGTCAATTCTTGTCGAGGTTTAATGTCGTGGTTCGTTTATAGTTATCTATATCGACATATTGTTTAACTTCGCTATTGAATCAATCTCTATCGAGGTTTAATGTTGTGGTCCGTTTATAGTTATCTGTATCGACACATTGTTTAACTTCGCTTTTGAATTAATCTCTTGGACATTTAATATCTATATCGATACGATTGTTTGACTTCGTTATCGAATCAATTTCTGTCGAGGTTTGATATCGCAGTTCGTTTGTAATATTGACAGGTTAATTCCAAATTAATCAGTTATATGTCAAGCTAAATCCTTGATGCTCGTCCAAATTACTTCTATCTGGAATTGCCGCAGGATCTCTTATATAATTAAAAAGCTGAAGAACTAATTTCGGTAAAAGATAATTTGTAATAGGAACATTTTCCGGCGCAATATCTTTTTGGCACGCCCGGTGGGACCATTGCGGTTAATTTGAGAAGTATGGCAATGAGAACGAGGAATCAGCATAATTTTGAGAATCCAGCACGTGAACATTTGTCTCCTCCACCTAACAACGACCGACTAGGCGCATTCGAATCATCGAATGCGCAACACGTTGTAAATATGGAGCAAGAATGAGAAGTTATACCACGACAGGTTACTGAAGAGCTAAGGGGGCAACCAGAACCTACCCCATTTATGGTAGATGCCATACGCAAGATATTTGAAGAGCAGCAAAGGGAAATGGTTAATCACATGGTAAGCTAGATGATCGAGGTTGTCAAACCCCTTATAATCAATACTATGCACGAATGTGAACATCAATGAGGAATGTCAAGTAACGGGGGGCAGCCTCATTATAATCCAAAGAACATAACTCCATCTTTTGGATGTGCCCCTCAACTGTTTCCTCCATTAAGCTCGAGTGTACTTGCACAACCTCAACCTACAGTGCCACCACTCAGGATTTTGCAAAGAGGTGAGGTTTTGGGAACAGCACAAGCATATGAAAATATTACAACAAATCCCACACCCTCAACTATGAACGGTAATGAAAATTATGTCCAGCAGAATCCATCAATTTATAACAATCAGCCTATGCAATAACCACCGTTGCCACAATATACGCAAACACAAAACATGACTCCAACGATGCCACAACCATTGATGCAAAACACTCCACAGCCTATGCAACAACCACCATTGCCACAATATATGTAAACACAAAATGCACTTCCAACACTACCACAACTGATAATGCAAAATACTCTGCAAGCCATGCAACAACTGCCTTGCCAAAATTTTCAGAATCCACCTTAACAACCAGCTCAGCCACCATAAATGCAGCCTTATACTCCTCAGGCATTACAATACAATGCGTACAGGGTTCAACCCATGCAGTAGCCAGTTCCTTATATAGAAAATAATCCACCTATTGTTCAGCAGCAGGCAGTACACCATGTCGATGGTGTTCCATTCGTAAGGGAATATCAAAAACCTTACCCTAAATGGATGGATGCCATTCCATACCTAAAAGGATTTAAAATCCCAGAATTTCCTCTTTTTACAAGAGAGGATGATCAATCGACTTATGAACATGTGGGTAGGTTTATTGCTCTTTGTGAAGATGCAGGCCAAGGAGATCATTGGAAGTTATGTCTATTTTCATTGTCTCTTTCTCGAATGGCTTATTCATGGTATACAGCTTTGCCACCAAATTTGGTACTGAATTGGAGACAGATGGAAAGGTTGTTTCATGGACAGTTTCAAAGGATCATTCCCGATATATCTGTAGCAGATTTATCAACAATGAAACAACAAAATAATGAGTCAGTGGATCAATATGTTTCGCGATTTAAAAAGGTGAGAAATCAATGTCTTGTCTCACTTCCATAAAAGACCTTTGCAAAATTTTCCTTTAATGGATTGAAGTTTAATATCGGAAAAAGGATGGTTGGGCAGCCTTACAGCAACTTGTTTAAGTTAGTAACAATAGCATCTCAGCATGAGAGTGTATTGAAGAGAAAAGCGCCAGACATGGGAGGAACGACATAAATTTAGTGACTGAGTTAAGTTGCGAATTAGACCGACCAGAGTTTGCTGAGATAGCTATGGCCAAATTAATAATCAATAAACTATATACATGCCCAGCTTTGAAGCCAGCAAAAGGCAGAGAGAAGATAAAGGATAACATTATGTCTAAAGCTAAAGACACATCATACTTTACATTTGATATGTTGAGGGCCGAAGAAGTCTTCGACTCCTTATATATGTATGGCTTGGTGAAACTAATGGAGGGTCAGACCATACCTAGCAAAGAGGAAATTGCTGGCTAGAGATACTGTAAATGGCATCATTCGTGGAGCCATAATACTTCCAAATGCAATGGTTTGAGGAAAAGCATACAAGAGGCCATTTGATAGAATCAAATTAAGTTCGGAATAGATAAAGAAAAGGTCCCTATGGAAGTAGATGCTAATCCATTTCCAATCATGATAGGAATGGTATTTATATGACCTAAGTTACAACAGGGCGTTAAGGAAAGAGTATGTGCACATTGTAGCTAGGTAATTGGCTACAATAGAAATTATCGGTATGGGAATAACATTAACGCCGCATTTCTTCCTTGGAAATCTCAGAATTTAGTTCGACAAGGACGAACATGGTATTCAAAAAAACAGTATCAACCAAGGAGGGCGCGTTTCCCAGTATCGAACTCAATGATTGGACACAAAGATCAGAGCTGGTATGAGCTTGAGCAAAACTGGTATGAGCCAGAATTATGCACGTAATGCTACCGCGAGGTAACCAATAAAGGACGGTCTATCGATAATCGTCCAAGAATTGCAAATGTCAATTCCACTTCTCATTATGAATATCGACAAAGACCAATGTACAATTCGGAATATCCCCAAAAGACTCAAGGAGCTTTGTGTTGGAAGAAACGACTTTCAAATCAAAAGATATTATCTCAAAAATATGCGAAGGAGGAACATACTGTTAGATTCCCTGGCCGGACTGGTCACAGGTTCGATTATCACCTAAATTATAATCTACTGCCTTTGTATTCCCCACTTTCTAGCATAAAAAGATGGGGGCAGGAGGCTAAGGAGGGTAGAAATTACCTCTCGACTACGCGTAATCGGAGTACTTTAAGAGTACCTTGTAACCCACCAGTGGGTCAGTGGTTCGAGGCAAGCGAACCACAAGGTTTGGTAATAGTAACGTCAAAAGCACGGAAAAGGAGAATCCAGCGGAAAAAAATGATGTTTAAATTGCAAGAGTAGATGAACAATATGCATGTTACTCAAACCAGGTCTTTTCCAACAGTCTTTAAAAATCCGAAACCTAAGAAACTAGTGTAGTAGAGAAAAGTTGAAGAAGGACCATCGATGCAAGAGAGTCAAGAGATTGTGAGCTCAACAGATAGTAATCTGACCCGATCCACGAACAAACCTTTATCGATATTAATTTCTCCAGTTGTCTCATACATGGTAAAAGTAAGGCTTCCCCCTGATTTCCAAGTCTTGCCTGATGGAACCGTAGTAGAGCAAGGTCTCGAGACCGATGAACAAGAAAAGGCTCGTTTCCAATTCGATGATGAGGAAATCATGGAATTCAAGAGAGTACCACTTCAAAATTCTAGGCATCTGAAGGCTCTTAATATAAGAGCTAGAATTAATGGTCGACCCGTGTCGAAGGTTTTGGTAGACGGGGGGGTCTACTCTCAACCTCATCCCATAAAAGTTTTTTAGAAAGCTCGGAAGGAGGGATGAGGAAATCATCCCAACAAACGTACAATTAGCGGGATTTACAGGAGAAATCAATGAAGCAAAAGGAATGTTTATATCTGACCCGACAGTAGGGTCCAAGACTTCCAGAACATCCTTTTGTGTTGTTGATGTTGACGGCGATTATAATTTACTATTAGGAAGAGATTGGATACATGAAAATCAATGTGTACCGTCCACTTTACACCAGATGCTAGCATTTTGGAACGGAGATAAAGTCAAGTATGTTAAAGCAATTACTAAAGCAGATGTCAAATGGTCCCACGCTTTGACCATGGGAAGTAGCAGCACAGATGTGAGTGTTGAAAGTCTTCATGTCATCGAGCCCCTAAATGCTAATCCTGCTAATATAGCGTTCTGCCGTTTTGATGAAGAAGGGATAAAATGGATTCCTAAATCAGAGCTAGCAGGGCAACTAAGTCAGGTTGTTTATGGACGACCTTTTCTTGTTGAAAGACCTCAATGAGAGGTACTCTCCCTATATGGCCAAATGCAAAAGTCAGCAGGAAGAAGTAGCTGACTGTATTATGGATTTCGATGAATCACCCATTAAGCAGGACACCAAGACAGTTGAAGCATAGGACCCGTTAGAGGAGTTTAATTTAGGAGATGATCAACATTATTGGCCAATATTTATCGGTGCTTTGTTGGATGATGACTTTAAAAGACAACTAATTAATTTATTAACACGATATAAAGATTGTTTTGCTTGGGATTATCATGAGATGCCTGGGTTAAACCGAGAAGTCCTGGAACATAAATTACCTATAAAAAGGGCTTTCAACCACATAAGCAACCACCAAGGAGGTTTGCCCCATAAGTGGTCCAAAAAATTAAAGAAGAGATTGAAAAATTGTTAGCAGCTAGTTTTATTAAGACCGCTTGGTATGTAGAGTGGGTATCTAATATAGTCCCAGTTAAAAAGAAAAATGGAAAGCTTATGGTATGTATCAATTTTCGTGATTTGAATGCTACAACACCTAAAGACGAATATCAGATGCCCATAGCCGACATGTTAATCGATGCTGCATCAGGTCACGAAATTATATCGTTGACGGATGGGCATTCAGGATATAATCAAATATTTATTGTAGAGGAAGATGTCCACAAAACAGCATTCCGCTGCCCCGGGGCAATTAGAACATTTGAGTGGCTAGTAATGCCATTTGGGTTGAAAAATGCTGAGGCCACTTATCAAAGAGCAATGAATTCAATATTTCATGACATGATTAGAGATTTTATGGAAGTTTACATTGATGATGTAATAGTTAAATCGGATCAGGTAAATCATTTGAATTATCTTGAGCGCGCTTTCATTAGAATGCAAAAATACAAGTTGAAAATGAACCCATTAAAATGCGCTTTCGGTGTGAACGCTGAAAATTTCTTAGAATTCCTAGTTAATCAGAGGGGAATTGAAGTAGATAAAAATAAGGCTAAAGCTATTTTAGAACTTCCACCCCCATCTACTAAGAAGCAGTTACAAATGATATTAGAAAAGTTAAATTTCTTGCGTCGATTCATTGCCAATTAGTCTGGTAATATCGAAGTATTTTCTCCTTTACTCAAACTGAAAGATCAACAAGAGTTCATTTGCGAAGAAAAGCATCAAAAGGCGTTCGACTGTATAAAAAATTATTTGACTAACCCACCAGCCCTGACGCCACCTAAGTCGGGTCGACCATTGAAACTATACGTGTCCGCAACCAATACTACTATTGGGAGTATGATGGCATAGGAAAATGGAAAGGGAAAAGAGCGGGCAATCTACTATCTTAGTCGGATGCTGAATGATGCTGAAACTCGGTATTCTGCTATAGAAAAATTGTGTCTGTCATTGTATTTTGCCTCTACTAAACTACGGCATTATATGTTACCAACTACTGTTCATGTCATATGCAAGACAGACATGATAAAATACATGTTGACAAGACCAATTATTAGAGGTAGAATAGCCAAATGGTCCTTCGCTTTGATAGAAATTCAATTAGTATATATGCTTGCCAAAGCGGTAAAAGTGCAAGCAATCGCCGATTTTTTAGCTGAATATCCATCTTTGCATGTTGAAGAAGCATTTGAAGAAGATGTAGTTCAGGTAGTTCCGTGGACTCTATACTTTGATGGGTCTTCGACAGTAGAGTTACCGGGAGTTGGGATTTTAATAGTTTCTCCCTAAGGACATATATCCCGTTTTATGTTTCAACTCGATTTTCCTTGTTCAAACAATCAAGCTGAATACGAAGCCTTGATAGCAGGTTTGAATGTGTTAATCGATATAAAGGTACGAGTTGTAAGAATAAAGGGAGACTCTCAATTGATAATTAAACAATTGATCGGAGAATATCACTATTTAAATAAAAATCTTATTCAATATTATTTGTTGGCAAAAGAACTGCTGAATAATTTTGATGATTATGAAATAAACCATGTTAAGAGAAGTGAGAACATGGGAGCCATCGAATTAGCACAGATGGCATCTGGTTATAAAATATCGAGAGAATTGACAGAAACGATCGTTACCCATAAGAAGATTTTGCCATTGACAGTCAATCGAGTATTAATGATTGGCACTGACTGTCTTAAGAAAAAGAATGAATTAAACTCAGAGGATTGGAGGATACCATTCATTGATTATCTAAGGAATCCAGTTGCTAAGGATAGGAATTTCAAAATGTGGGCAGTAAAGTACTTGATCTTAAATGATGAGTTGTATAGAAAAACTATCAATGGATTGCTGCTGAAATGTTTCAGTAAAGAGGAATCAATGTTGGCGATGGCCGAAGTCCATGAAGGCATATGTGGAGCCTATCAAGCTGGTCTAAAGATGAAATGGTTATTGCACCGCCATGGTTATTTTTGGCCAAACATGACGAATGACTGTATAGATTATGCCAAAGGATGCGAGTCACACCAAAAGCATGGACCTCTACAGCTTTTTCCAGCAGACATTTTAAGACCTATAGTCAAGCTATGGTCATTTAGAAGATGGGCTATGGATATAATCGGAAAGATACATCCGCCATCGTCCAAAAATCACAGTTTCATACTAGTCGCAATTGACTATTTCACTAAATGGGTAGAAGCAGTCCCTTATAAGAATATCAACCAGAAGATACTAAGGAAATTCATAGAGGAATGAATCATACATTGTTTCGGTATTCCGGAGTCAATCACTACCGATCAAGGAACCGTATTCACTAGGCATGAGATTATGGACTTTGCAAAGTCACGGGGAGTTAAAATAATTCACTCGACACCGTATTATGCCCAAGCTAATGGGCGGGCGGAGGCTTCTAATAAAGTGGTGATTAGCTTAATAAAAAAGCATTTAAAGGAAAACCCTAGAGAATGGGATACTCTCTTGTCGACAACGTTATGGGCTTATAGGACGTCTAAAAGATCCAGTACTGGAGTTAGCCCGTATATGCTTACTTACGGATAGGAGGCGATTTTACCTGTTGAAATTATAGTTCAATCATTAAGGGTAAGGTTACATGGCGATATGTCGAAGGAAGAATATGATGAATTAATGTATACAAACATCGATGAACTAGGTGAAAGCAGGACTTCTGCATTTGACAAACTACTTGCCCAAAAACGGAGGGTTGCCAAGGCGTACAATAAATACATTAAAATAAAACATTTTGATATTGGTCACCTAGTGTGGAAAACTATATTGCCAATAAATGTCGATAATGAGAAATTTGGTAAATGGGCGTTAAATTGGGAAGGCCCATTCGTAATCGCAGATGTACTACCAAGAAATGCGTATCGATTGAAAAATATCGATGGGATCGGAATGCCAAGGTCTATCAATGGGAAATATTTGAAAAGGTATTATCCTACTATGTGGGAAATGCGAGAAAATCAACTGAATCATTATTCAGACGAAGAGATCGAAAAGGAAAACCAGATATCATTAACATGAGGACTACACTATGAGGTGCAAGTCTTGTCGATACGATATTTATAATGAATATGCATGCCAAGCCATTTTCATCTCTATCTCCCTACCGTTTCTTCTCTTGAGACTATCCTGCAAGTCCTAGGAAACTTTTGAACTATGCTACAAAGTTAGACAAGCGATTTTCTAGAGACCTATTCCCGTCCACGGCTTGATAGTAGGCGTTTAAATGCTTGGAGAGGACACTGTATTGAGCGTCAAATTCTGCCTCTGCCTCCTGGAACCTCCTAAATCGGGAGTCGACCATGTTGTTCACATGCTCCATAAAAGGAACAAAAGCCTCAACTTTGGTATTGAAGATCTCGATGCTAGTCGTCAACCTGGCTCGTTCATCCTCATAGTGGGTTCGTTCGATAGATGCAAGATCACGCGCCAAACGACGGGTCACGGAGTTGAGCCGCTCTTGTTTCCTGTCTCTATGACGGATAGTCTTCGACGCCAATCTATGTACATTGCCCTGCAAGATCAGCCAGTCTCGATGGATATCCTCAATGTAGTTCAACTTGTCTTGTACAACTTGGAGTTCTCTATCCAAGATCGAGTAATGTGCAATCGTCCTCTTGTGATCCTCAAAGGCATGGATGCCATGGTCGAAGATGACAGAAAACTCTTCGAAAACAGCCCGGAACGGATGATTTTTAGGAAGCCCTCAGGGTTCGGCATTTTTCAGCAAGGCCAAAACCTCTCGAAGTCCTATAAGATTCTCGGTCAGTCCAAAGTAGGAGGACTCGAGCCAAGCAAGGAGTTGCTCCCAGAGGGAGAGAAATTCTCCACTGAAGGAAGAGATCTTTAGAGAATTGGACATGGTTTTGTTGGCAATAGAAACTGCAAAAGTTGGAAACTGCGTAAGGATTGGCAAGTAGCGCACACATGGAGAGTGTATATATAGACCAGCCGTGCAAGAGAATCGACATGACCATTGACATGTCTGCTAGAAATAAATCGCCTATTAAGAGGGAAAAACTTGAGAAATACAGAACGATTTGTGGGATAAGATTATGCGCCGTTTTGCATTTTAAATGAGAATCCCCAGAAAAGCGGCATGATGCATTAGGGATAAGTACTGAGAATGTGCATTGATTACTATAGCGTTTATTCGTACGAAATAATGCGAGTAGGTGATAGTCATAAAGATAAGGAAACTTAAAAGACTCGGAATGACTGGTAAGATGGATTGACGCCTCGGTTCATGCGCAATGACGTGGAGTTACAGGGAAATCATGGCAGTTGTTTGGAAAGAGAAAATCTCGATAGAAGTAATCTTTCATAATCCTTGCGAGCCAATGGAAACGAACTACAGTAATAAAGTTAAGAGAAGTTTCGATATATTCATGTAACATGCAAGCAAGATACAGAGTAATACTTGGGACTTCTAGCAACCCACGTGAGAAATGAACTTAGTAATGAAAGAAGTAAGGTGGCTCTCTAAATAGACAATCTCCTCCCTTAATTGGCAACAAGGAATAAAGAGATCATCCATTTTGCTTCTCAAAAGGGATCTTAGTTTCTCGAACTCCTGAAGAGTAAGAGTATATTCATATACTTAGGAAGCCAGATATGTCACCATGTCTCGTGCTTGTTGGATATCATAATCAAGTTCTTTGAATAGCTCAGCAAATGAAGTTGCTTGAATTGCATGATCGACTTTGCGTTGGGAAGAAGAACCTTAGCTATTTCGGTTTCCTACGTTATTTCTTTCCCGAAGCAATTTCTCTTTCGCGTCGACTAGCCTAATCACAGATTGGTGACCCAAATCTTGAAGCTTTTGCTTGTCCCAGAGGATATCTCCAACAAGCTTCACCATTTTTACAGCATGCCAGTACCAATCATATGCATCATCATAAGCATCGACAGTGATTTGATGACTTCTGAAGGAATGAAGGTCATCTTCAAAACAACGTTTGAACTCTTTGAAATCTGTGAGGAATGGGTGGTTTTCAGGGATGTCTTTGGGTTCTCCGGCTTGAATCATGGTACGAATTTCTCTTAAAACTTGCGGCTAGACTGAAATGCAAGTAAAAGAAAGACTCAAACGACCGAGTAATTCTTTCCATAGCGCAAGAATTTTGTTCGAGAGGGAAACGGTGTTTGATGATCGAGCAGAAAAAGTCATTTTTTTTAGGATGCTAGGGTTTTATAGGGGTGACTGAATGAAACTTTGTCAAATATAAAGCCTTTTTATCTTGCTCGGTAAATGAAGTGTGACATAATAAAAGATGATTCGACCCGTTTTGAACGGAAAGTCAAATTGATTGTGCTGATAAAAGATGGGTGGAAGATACACTATTAATGATAAGATTTTCTTTGAATAAAGAGATTCTCAATTAACTCTGGAAAATATGTACATAGATAAATACCCAAAGAAATTGGTGCATTGAGAATCGCAACAGACTAATTTGGAATTCTAACCTAGAAAAAAGGGAAATATGAAGGAAAACAATGCGAGGTTCAACATATGAGAGACTCATGTTGCTTAAGCGCAAGCACGAGGTTGCACAAATGAACTTTCAGGTTACAGTTTGCATCAAGATAAAGGTCTCTCGCATGCCGACCTTTGGTAAATTTTTGGAGCAAGGCTTGATAAACTAGATAAGCTGAGCGCATCTAGTTGTCGATATCATCTTCAGAGTCGTTAAAGGCGGAAGGTATTTGAATTAAATCATTATTTGCCTTGAGGTAATCCTCTTCAATTTGGTTGATGGCCTCGATTTGCTTGAGATTGGCCTTGTATACCTCCAGTGAACGGTCGAAGGATAAAGAAAATTCTTTAAGAGCAAATTCCATTGCTCGGCACTTTAGAGGAAAGGGTAAAGTTGTCAATTGAACCAACAAGGACCTAATCTCAGATGTTGCACTAGTGTCATTACATAAAAGGTCATATCCCACCCTTAACAGATCATAAAGTCAAAGGGGAATCGAGAGTGGCTAGCTTTCTCCTTTTTGGACTATCTAAAAAAAGAAAGATAAAAAGGGGGGTCAGAAAAGAAGTTTAATCAATCAATAAAATATCAGGTAAGTACCTTGTTTTGATGAGCATACGGATACGCTGACTACCATATTCCTCTTCATGAGAGAACCAATTTTGGAGATTGGATAATTCATCATAGGAGAACTTTGAGTCATTTTAAGAATGACCATCTCAATGTCGATAGGGAACAATAGTGCTCGATAATCATTCCACCAGTTCATAAAGGAAGGAGAAACTCCGGCATGGTTATGAAAAAGTTTGAAGTCGAATTTTTTTGACACATGTTTGATAACATTGAGCCAGCCGGGTAAGTCTATTTTATCGACACACAATTTACGAGGTGGAAATGGAAATTCCATCGAATAGAGAATGGGCACTAGAATGCATTGAATGAGTCCGAATTGACGAGTACAATAATGGGGATTATATATTTCAAACCCAACAGAAAATTTGCCATTACTCAAAAAATCCAAGAGTATGTCTATGGGTACAAGTACTCTTTCCCAGAATAACGCAATGTCATGCCCACGAAGCTCGAAAACATGTTTTACGTAGTCAACACTGATAACATCAAACTTGAATTCTGTCAATTGTAAAATATGTCTCACAAGGCATTCGAAGGGAGAAAATCCTATAGGAAACAAGTTAATTGACCAGCAAAATAACCAAAGTCCTGTGTCATCTCTAGTAGGTCGATGATTAAGATCAACTAATTGAGTTGGGAAAACTGGTTGACCAAATAAGACGGGAAAGTATAAGCATAACCAGCCCAACAAAACCCATAATGGACCATAGAAAGGATCTGGATGAGCGCTAGATAAGGAGGATTGAGCGTCCGACAATGATCGATACAATGCAGCGAGGACTATGTGACCTAATCCAACATTTTGACCAAGCGAAAGTGCATATGCAACTTCGACAAACTCGTGGGAAACAAATGGAGAAGGAAGACAAAAAACCATACCGTGATAACCAGTAAAGAAGAAAAGCAGTGTGTTCTTCAGACGTAACTTCACCTTTGGGTTTGGCAAAGGAGTCAATAAATGTATCGAATTGAAGGCTGGAAGTCAAAATACCACAAAAGTAAGGACAAGTATACGAACATTCCTTAGAAGCATCTTGAAATGGGAAAAGTTCAGTAAGCTCCCAAATGTCAAGCAGAGTAACGGTTACTGGCCCAGTGGGAAAGAAGAAGCAATGAGTCGAAGGTGACCAGAAACAGCACATACTCCCTATAAGACCAAATTCATCAGAACTAAGAGATAGATTCCCAAGTGCTAAACACGAAGTGATGCCGGCTTGCTACCAGATAGAAATCATTTCTGCCCACAATCTCAAGTACCATCTAAAGAATCGTTCATCAAAAGATGGGAAAGGATTGAATCGATAGTTGGGAGCAACCCAAGCGTTCAAGCATATGGAATCTCGACTGAAGGGGAGTATTTCTGCGTGATTGCGAGGAAAACAAGACAAAAATATTGATGGGGGAGGAAGTGATCTAAAAAATGGGCCTAAAAGAACTCAATCATAAGATAGATTATGATTCAAAAATGAGAATGAAAGTTGCCCATCCTTGCTATAAAATTGAAGTTGGTCGAGACGGCGTAAGCAAATTAGTGAACGAGGAGTAGCAGAGCAATGAGATGTGTATGCATTGAAGAAAGCATGGACTAAAGCAAGTGAGTTTTTAAGTCATCCAGAAGCTAGATATAAATAAGCGATCGTGAGTGATTACTGGCGTAAGATCCGCAAGACATAAGATCATGGGCAGAACATGATTTTGAGGAAAGGTAAAAATTGTAACCGACTTGCGGAACGTGGAGACGATCAAGATACATTTGGTATCCCGAAGAGAGTACAACTGGGCAATAAAACCTTGATATATTAGAAAAGGGGTTAATCGGAATACAAAAAAGTTTTTACATCTTTTAAAATAGAAAATATGGCACGGTCCATTCTACTATTTTCGTTCAAACACTTGTTCTTGATTCAACGTCGCTGAGCTTCCTCATTGGATAATCTACTCTGCTCAATCTTCTGGAAATCCTTCAATAAAGCAATGTTCCGACTCAAAGCATTCTCAACTTCAAGTCTCTGAGCATGCTTTGAGTTTAATTGATGTTGAACTTGTATTAGCCTCCGTTGTAGCTCCATTTCTTCCTCGTTCAGTTTGTCGATGTCCACCACAATGGATTGAAGCTCCTCTTTACTAGACCGAACATGTCGACTAGTTTCTTCTATGGAAGAGTCAGGAACATGATCATTTTGCATAGGTAAAGTCAAAGACATGATCATCTCATAATTCCACCGATAAGTGGCAACATTGGCGACAAAATCCTTTGATAAATCCTTTAACATCCCTTTTAGTGAGATAGGCAGATCATCAATGTTGACTACTTCAGTTAACAATCGCTGAACCTCATCAAAAACCGTCTGATTAGATACCACCAAAGATATCCCACTACTAGTCCAGTCGAGAAATTTTGTAAGCAGGTTTTTTACCTTTTCTACTGATGAATCAACTGAAGTCTTAGAGCCAACCTCTAGAATGTAAGAAGCTTCCTCTAAGATGTGTTTACTGTGGTCAAGTGGACTTTGAATATAAGTGGCCTGATGAGGTACAGAAGAAGATGCTAGATATCTGGGGAATCATTAACAGGAGCAAGTGTCGATATCGGTTGGACTTCGGATATGACTTAAGAGTCTCTCGGAATGTCAGACCTTCTTTCTTCAGTACTGGCGAAAAACTAAGTTTGGGAATCTAAGGAAATAGGAGCGACCACAAGTGTCGAACTCGAGGAAATAAAGACCGAGGCTCTTTCCAGAGTCTGAAGAGATTCAGTTAGAGGGGATAAAGGCACTGAAATTACAATAACAAAGAACATGTTAGTTGTCTAGAGATGGATGGCTAATTATAAGACCACAGCCAAAAGAAACGTACCTGGGGGTAAAAGCAGCATTTGAGTAGTTTGCGAAAGGATAGGGGAAGCTAGCAGTGAAGCTTGCATATTTGAAGCATCAATTGGTCCTATATATGCATAAATTTTAGGATCACTATCCATTTTTGCAAATAATTATGAGAGAAGCTACAAGTACATACTGCGTATTGCCAATGGAGCGATTGTAGTCACTTGGAAAAAATCTGACTGAGACGAAAATTGTGGGACATCCATAGTTTCATCAGAGACTTTGTGATCATGGACGAAGAGGGATAAGCTCTCTTGATCTGTAGATGCTTTTGTCCCAACTGGATGAGTGACAGTCGAACTCAAGATTGGAACTTGAGGGAAACTTTCTCGACCTTTTAAAGAAGAAGAGGTGGCAAGGCTTTTCTTCCTTTTCCTGATTAGAGGAATGTTGATGTCAGGAGATTCAAGTTCTAATGACAGGATTGCTTCAGAAAGTGGAGAATCTTCTCTGATCATGAGAGTGTTTCGGCCTATTGAAATAAAGAATATGATTAACAAAGAATAATAGAGAGACGAGTAATCAAAAACAAAGTACCTCTGGAAGATTTTCGTTTAGGGGGTAATTTCTCTAGGCCTTTTTTAACAACATGCTTCTTCCCTCGACCTTTTTTGGGCTCTGGAAGATGCACTTGCACTCGAGCCATTAGCTCATGAAGAGCTTCTTCATAGGCGTTCTCTAGAGAAAAGGAAAGCCACCAGGTAGTGTATTCAGTTGTGTAACCAGGATTGGGAACAAAAACGTCGAGATCAGGGAAAAAACAATGATGAATCATTTCAGTAATTTTCGAATAGCAGGAAAAAGGGGGATTGATCTTTATATTATATTCTCGTTTTGACATGTGAGGGAATTCGAGAGAATAAGCAATAGGCAAAGAAATGGTTTGTAACAAGCCAAATTGGCGAGCACAGTATTGTGGAGAGTATGTTTCAAAACCTGGATAGAATTTGCCTTTCACAAAAAGTCTGATAGGAAGGTCGATAGGGCAGAGGACACTCAACCAAACTTCATAAGGATCTGGCAATGCAGCAAAATCAAAAAGATAGTTGAATTCGCTTCCATTTAGAGGGAAAAAAATCAACTTCTTCTGCATCAAGACTCAGGAGTTTTCGCAAATGAAAGAATAATGAAGAAGTTTCTTTGGGAATACTCAATAAAGAATGAGACAATAAAGGACACCCGATGGGAATACGGTCATTTAATTGGAATTTAGGGTAGCAAAAATGAGGAAAAGCGTGAAAATGATTAGACGAAAAGGCTGGGAGATAAAGGTTTAGCCAACATTGAAGAATCCAAAGAGGACCAAAGAAGGTACCACTACCCTATGCTTTTAGTAACAATGAGATATGAGTAATCCCTCTATAGAGAGATGCCAAGACAAGTTGACCCAGAGCAATACACTGGCTAGTAGCTAAACTAGAAGCAAGATGTAGGAATTCTTTTGATACTTTGACAGATAGGTTGAAGAAAACATATTTGGAAAGCCAATAGAGCAAAAAGACAGCATGTTTGCGAAAGGTGATGGGTCCAGATTCCTAGAGAAAATGATTGAGAAATTTATCGTAAGCCAGGTCGTCATCGAAAACAAAAGGGACTTTTTGACTTTCCATATTGCCAACAGGAATTCCATAAGGAAAAAGCCCATTATGGCATAGACATCAAGAAGAGTGATTGACATGGGACCCCAAGGAAAGAAAAAACAGTTGGTTGATGGGGACCAAAAACTAGCAACGGCTTCAAATAAGACCAAGTTTAGGTTAGAAGACAACATGCAGATTTCAAGGGCAGTTTCGATTTTAGATTTCTTCCAAGCGAGACGAATTGAAAAATCATCCTTCAATTGTAAATACCACCTGTGAAAATTTACATCATGAGATGGGAGTCCTCTGAACTGGTTAGGGCTCGCATTTAAAATATCAACCACAGAGGGTCTTTGGAAAGGGAGTTTTTCTCATCGCTTCATCGAGAAACACTAATTGAGAGAAGTGGGGATAGACAAATGATCAAGACAGCAGGGACCCAGAGCGAGACGATCAGAATACCCATCAATCGTTTGCAAAAGACGAAAACGATAGCGTTCTACATTTTCATCTTCCTTAAGGGCATCAAATTTGCCTATGAAAATATCAGGATCATACTCAGAGGATTTTGAAACCATGGTTAACAACAGAGCGAAAGGGAGTGGAAGATTGGAAGTTTATCGAGAACCTAGGGTTTTGATGAAGAAGATGAAGGTTATGCTTTGAAGATAGAAAAACCGATCAAGCAGGGATCTGAAAGGAAAAATCATTATAGTATAGATAGTACATGAGACTTGTCGGAGTATTATTGGGGGTACAGTTGAAACGACTCCATATGGAATACAAAACGATGAATTTAGGGAAACATAGTGAGTCTCATTCTTCGCGCGGGAAAGTGCCATTATTTTTAAAAGAGTTAAAACTCTTTTAATTCTTTTAAAAGGGGGCAAGTTGTTGACACCCAAATAAATTTGCATATAGCTGATCACGTGCTTGGCACGAGGAGAAGAATGGTACATAATTCATACATGATGAGATTAAGAAATTGGCACATCATTCAAGCGTCTTAGGAAGATATTGTTGACTATGATTCAGTCACAGTTGTGTCATAGCTCACGAATAAAAGCAATCGAAGCGGGAAGCATGTATCAAAGAGCAGTTATTAGTGACGTGAGCAGAAATATAGCTTGATATGTGTCGAAAAGTAGTTATCGACAACATGAGCAGGAAAGTAGCCTAAAATATCGAGAGGCAGTTATTAGAAGAAAGGAAACTTGATGTATCGACAGCGTTATGGAATGGACAAAAGAACACATTCGAAAAGTCAAAGACTGTTATCAAAAGCAAGGAAATTGCGGGAAAGACTAAGTCAAAGGTTTCAGAGGCGATTTACCAAAGATTAAACTCTGAAACGGTTACAGCATTCTCCTATAAATACCGATGGACCTCAAAGTAGAAGGCATCATCAACAGAACACACAATGTTATTTTTCACTTATGCATTTCAGCTTTAGTTTTAGGTATAATTTGGAACATTTCCATTGAGTCAGACTCTAGATTTCTTCCGTCCAAAGGGGATATTACGCCGTCGAGTCAAACTCCAACGCTGTATCGACACGTTGTTTAGCTTCGCCATTGAGTCAAACTCTATCGAGGTTTAATGTCATGGTCTGTTTATGGTTATCTGTATCGACACGTTGTTTAGCTTCGCTATTGAGTCAATTCTTGTCGAGGTTTAATGTCGTGGTTCGTTTATAGTTATCTGTATCGACACATTGTTTAACTTCGCTATTGAATCAATCTCTGTCGAGGTTTAACGTTGTGGTCCATTTATAGTTATCTATATCGACACATTGTTTAACTTCGCTTTTGAATTAATCTCTTTGAGGTTTAATATCTGTATCGATACGATTGTTTGACTTCGTTGTCGAATCAATTTCTGTCGAAGTTTGATATCGCAGTTCGTTTGTAATATCAACAGGTTAATTCCAAATTAATCAGTTATATGTCAAGCTAAATCCTTGATGCTCATCCAAATTACTTTTGTCCGGAATTGCCGCAAGATCTCTTATATAATTAAAAAGCCGAAGAACTAATTTTGATAAAAAATAATTCATCACAGGAACATTTTCCGGTGCAACAGTTCCCAACTCTAATTTAATTGCAAATAATAGACTAAATACTTGGGACTACTCGCCTCAGGATTTAACAAGAGAATGATGGGCTCTATGAAAGCACCTCTAGGTAGAAATGATGGACTGCTTCGAGTTACTAAAGCACTTCCGGCGGAAGGTCAGGAAGAAGTAGTACGTAAAATGTTGAATCTGAATAGCGGCATAAATGAAATAATGTCAAGTATTTAATCTCGTCTTATATTTGAAGTTATTGATATCGTTATCAATTCAATTTATTGATCGCGCGTACATGGAAGCTGGTCCTATTCAAGTAACTATTGTTCACAACCCAAGCACTTTACTGGGAGGCCCAAGAGCCTTGACATCTCATCCGTTGCTCAAGCTCTGCTCCTCAGAGGTTCCGACGAATCGACGATTTGCTCAGACCTTCGACACTTGCTTCGGGTTGCAGAAGAACAGCGGAACGACGTCGTGAGTGGTGGGTCAATGAAATGCACTGTTTTGAGATTTTGTAACGAGCCTTAAGCGAAGCAATTAATAAAAATAATACTTTTTCTTTTCTTTTCAATATATTATTTTTTCCCGTGTTATATATGACCACTGCTTCAAAAAATGAAGTATTTCTAATGAAACGAGCATAACAGTTATCTTTGCGACGTTGGTTAACAAATTCTCTTTTAACAAAGAATGATACAAAAAGAAAATGAATCGATATAGGCAACTCGTAAATGCAATAATTATATATAACACGAGTGGACATGTCTTTGCACAAAATTCTGGCCACCTCGAAAATCGTCCATGTGCCCTCGTAATATATATATACACACATAAGAATTTTTGGGATATTTATGCTTGATAGGTGTGAAAAGAATTAGGCCGAGTTCCTTTAAAATAATCTCTTTATACTTGGACAAAAATAATACAACCTTTCCAAGGTTTCAAATAAGCTCCACCTTTTTATGCATAGGACAATTTTAGTACGATCTTTCAAATTTCTAAAAAAAATAATCTTAAATGCTTTTAAGATGGCCATTATACGTCTTAAAGAGAAGCACAACATTTTATTCGATAGACAATTTTGACATCTGTTAGATGGAGCCTTCATAATTCTTCTGACCGGGACCTAATTTAACTTCACGATTTAAGATGATGCCTTTGGAGTTCTTTCGACTAGGGGCCTGACACCTTCGGAGTTCTTCCGACTAGGTACCTGTTAGCTGGGCCCCACCAATAAGGCGGACCCAGCCAACAAATCTCCTCCTCCGCCTCATGTGGAGAGTTCCATCATGCTCACTTTGGTTTTACAAGAGTCAAGTTTTACCATTGGCAAAGCTTTGGTCATCATATCAGATCCATTATTGTCGGTGTAGACTTTCTCAAGTAGAAAGAGCTTCTCTTTTAATTTCTCTCGGACCCAATGATACTTCATATCAATATCCTTTGATCTTGAACGCAACACCGGATTCTTGCTAAGATAGATAGCACTCATGCTATCACAATATAGAATAGACTTCTCTTGCTTCAAGCCTAACTCTTGTAGGAATTTCTGCATCCACAAGAGTTCCTTACCTCCTTCGGTAATAGCTATGTACTCAGCTTCAATCATAGACCAAGCAATACATTTTTGCAATCTTGATTGCCACAAAACAGCTCCCCCTACAAAAGTCATCATATAACTCGACGTGAATTTTCATGAGTCGACGTCACTAGTATAGTCCACATCTGAATAGCCACTCAACTCAGGCTTTCCGTTTCCATAACACAAGTAGGATCTGGTAGTGCCTTTGAGATATCTCAATATCCATTTCACGGTTGTCCAATGCGCTTTACCTGGATTCGAGTGAAACATACTCACAACACCAACTGCATGAGCAATATCTAGTCTTGTACAAACCATGGCATACATCAAACTACCAACGGCCGATGCATAAGGAATCTTCATCATCTCTTTCGTCTCTTTCTCACTTGTAAGGCACTTTTCACTGCTCAACTTGAAATGGCTTGCAAGAAGAGTACTTACCGATTTACATATGTTCATGTTAAATCTTTCTAGCACCTTTTTGTCATTACCTAAATTTTGGAAAAACCTAGGTTAATGGACTAAGTTAATTAACAAATTAACCAACCTAGTTCGAGCCCTCTCAAACTCTACCAAATCGCGATTTAAGTTTATGTTCTAAAATATGCAAAAAAGTTTAAATTGGAGCCACCACTAATCAGTTTCTTGATAAGTCGATTAGACATCTAAATAAAACATTAGAGAGATAATGTTTTATTTCTACAAACCAGAGATTTCTAATTCCGGAAACTTGATTACACTAGATAATTATCTAACGCCCTTTCGCTACCATTTTCATCTCATGAAAAATGTTTGGCATGCAACTTGAATTATTTTAAGACTAAAGTCCTAACATGTGAAAATAATCATGCAAGTATGCAAACAATTAAAAATAAACACCCAATAAGTCAAAGCAATAAATAAATTGCAAAGTGAAGGTGAGAACGTACCTGGACGCCACAACCTAATCCTTAACGCTTATCTAAAGCGTAAGACTTAGACTGATGTAGTTATTTTTTGGGGTTTTTCACTTGTTTAATGAAAATGAAATGAAATGCAATTTTATACTAGGATGACATGCATTTAATAATCTAATTCTAATGACGTACCCATTAAATGTTACACATTATGGTCCTAACCTTACCTCGACTAAATGACAAGTAAAAAAATGTCATGCAACTATACTAAATGTCATGCATTTAATAAAATGTCTTAAATATATTATTTACGACATGCAATTAACTATTTAATGAATTAATCTATCATGCAAACTATTATGTTATGCAAACATGAGGCTTAGCTAAAGTGGCATGCATGTCTAAGCTAGATGACTTCATTATATGACATGCAAAAATGACATGAGATTGAAACAATCCTAAGATGTAAAATTACATGAAGGATTAATTAAATTAACCTAACATGATGCTATGCACTTAAACATGGTACTAACATGAACCTAGACGGGATTCTAAATGCATGTACCTAGACTAGATGATGTACCAAATACATGGCAAGCACGTGAGAATATTTTTGGTATTTTTTATGATTTTCGGAATAAAAAAATGCATAAATTTTAAATTATCCTAAATGAAGATTATCTTTAATATTAAGGAATTAATTGAAATTAAATCCCAAAAATATTTTAGAAAAATCTTATTCCTAATTCTAAATGTTTTAAGATGGAATATTGTCTAAAATGAATGCATTCTATCATATAGGCAATATTAGTTAAAGACGAAACTATCCTATGAGATAACGTTCTAGAAATGTTATCTTTCTAGATATGCATCATATGTAATAAGATGGGATTTCTAAAAAAATCACATCTTGCTAAAGATGATTTTAAAGATAGATCTTCTAATAAAATCTACCTTTCTAATTATTTCCCATTATAATTAATTTCTAATTTTTCTTTAACTATAGGAGAAATTTATCCGAAATTAATTCAATTAATTTAAAAGAATTGATTTAAAATCGAAAGAACAAATCTATAATATCATAGATGGCTTTTCAATTCCATGTTTACCATGGAGTATCACAATATCGAGATATATCGCCGATATCACATGTTGTCGGTTTCTTAATTAAGGATAAAAATTCTTAATTATTTTTAAATTAATTTCATAATTTAATTTTTTGGAAAATTTTCCCAAAAAGAATAAGAACCGCAAGATATTCTGAAAATAACTTGAAATCAACATTAGGGATCACATAATATGAGATTAGGCAAAAATATCTAAAAGTAACAAAGAGAGATTTGATACTTGCCTAATTCGGATGAGGAAATATTGACTTTCCTTCTTTGGAGTCGCGAACCGTGATCTAGGGCCAGTCACTGAGGAACCACCAGCCACGATCGAGCTTTTGGGGGACTGACAAAACACCAGGGAAGCAACAAACGATGGCTGGACAGCAATGGAACTCAGACTCCCTCTTGGGCAATTCGTCGAACACCTTGTGGGCGTTCAGTTCAGAGACTTCCGCAGCTTCGTCTTCGATTGGGCTTCAGTCATGGACACACCTGGGACTTTGAGGAAGCCTTGAGTCACCGGAGATGGGAGGAGCAGTGTCGGAATAGCGATGAACACGAATAGCCCTATTTTGGCAAAAAAAACATGGGCTCCAATGGGCTATTTTTGCAGGCTTGGTTCTTAGAGATGATGGCTCCTCTAGAAAATATTCTTGGAGATTTGAAAACTAGGTCAAACCATCTTCGTTTTGACTACTCGTTTTCCTTGAGGGGTGGTCGGAGCTATTCAAAAATCATCTCGGAAGGTGGCTCGACGAACTGGAATCTGCTCTGTTTTTCTGGATTTCTAGGCACGAGGCAGGTTGGTGGGTACTTTTCTTTGCCTTGTTTCTTTGCAATAGATGGCCCTTTGGACGAGATCTCTAGATGGCTCGAAACTACATCAAATGAGCTTCGATTTGATAGGTCACTAAAGGGAAACGGTCACCTGAGGTGGCAGCACCATAGCTACGAAGATGGCTTGACGAGAGGGCCTCGCCAAGCTCTCTCTCTCTCTTTCCCTCATGATTTTTCTGAGTTTTTGCTCGAATTCTCTATGTATTTTGAGAGAGAATGGTGTCCCCCAGATTCAGAGGTATAACAGGGTATATATAGACAAGCTCGAGGGTTTTCTCAATTTTTAAGTATTTACGGTTTGGTCTCCGAACTTTCTAATATTTGCAAATTGGCCCCCAACGAGCCTCTTTCCTTTCAAATTCCCCCTAGCAGGTTTGGCTAACCCTTAGTATGGGCCGAGCCAAGCTTAGCCTCTTAATGGGCTCATTTTCCTTTTTCGAGCTTAATTTTAGCATTTTTCTAATTAATTAATGAATTTGTAATTACTAAAAAGACTTTTATCCCAAATATTAATTTAAGTGGGCTAAATTAACCTAAAATTATACCCTAAGGCCTCTGTGAATCTCAAGCACTCCCTCCCGTGCCTTGGCCAAATTTTTCGATTAACTTTAGCCCAGTCCGCGAGTCCTTTTTCAGTTCAAATTTTAATGGGAAAATATATGATTATGCTGAAAATTAATGGAAAATGTTCCTAAATCTAAATGCAAACTAAATGTATTTAATTTAAGTATTTTTGGTAGGGGCCGGGGTTGGTCCCTATTTTTTCATGCAATTTAATTAATAAATAAAAACTAAATGAGGGTCAAAATTTAGATATCAACAGCTGCCCCTCTTTGAGTGTGAGCTCGCAAAGGTTCCATTCAAAGACTAAATTAATACTTGAATTTTGGCCATGTGATGCATGTTATTTTTGTTGAGGTTGTCAATCTCATTTTCTAATGCAATAAATATTGATGTGTGGAATGCAAATACAAATTGTAAATAACACACTTAAAGCTCTTACCTTAAGGTACGGATCGCTTTACCTAGCATTCAGATTCCACCTCGAACACCTGATAAAACTAAATTGGATGGAGGAATACCTGCATTTGAACTCAGAGAATCCTGAAATATATGGAAAGTGAAGACAATCTGAATGGGTTAGAACTGCCAAGTAATTTGGGTGTGACCTGGATTTTACTCCGGATACACAAAAAGGTTTTGCCGACACCCATCCGCAATATATGAACGCCAAGCGAAAAAAAAAAATCATTTGGATTCCACCTCGGATGGGACAACTGGATTCCACCTCAGAAGTCCAAAAAAAGTTTAAGGAATACCTGGACCTTGCCTCAAGAATTCCTTTAAAATCATTCGGATTCCTCCTCGGATGGGACAACTGGATTCCACCTCAAAAGTCCTAAAGGATAGCCTGGACCTAGTCATAGGATTTCAATAGATTACCCGGATTCCACCTCGAGCAAGAAAGGGAATACCTGAACCTTGTCTCAGGAGTTCCTTTCAAATCATCTGGATTCCACCTCGGATGGGACAATTGGATTTCACCTCAAAAGTCCTAAAGGAAGACCTGGACTTAGTCGCAGGAATTCGATAAGTCACCCGGATTCCACCTCGGGCGAGAAAGGGAATACCTAAGCCTTGTCTCAAGAGTTCCTTTAAACTCATCTGAATTCCACCTCGGATGGGACAACTAGATTCCACCTCAGAAAGTCGTAAAGGAAGACTTGGATTTAGTCACAGGAATTCGATAAGTCACTCGGATTCCACCTCAAAAGTCCAAAAGGAAAATCTTGGACTTGGTTGCAGGGATTAACTAATTTACCCAGATTTCACCTCGGGTGATCTTTAAGCATTACTTGGATTGCAATTCAGGAATCAAAAGTATCCAGCTTTCTCCTTGCATGATTTGAAATGTGGTGAAGACTTCCTCAATGTGCTTATTTTCCTATCTAGACAAAGTAAAGGAAACTTGGTGTCCCATTTCTCTTGAACGAGTTAGCAGCAACATTTATAAGCGGTTCATGTGCAGCATGCTATTTTTGGATAAATTCATGCACAATCAAATCACACATTGTTCAAGATGATTTATGCACAACAGTTCTGTTAAGTCATGCATTACCGAATTCCACTAAGGAAAATTGTTAAGACAATTCGTTCACTATGTGGATGTCACAAATATGCTGAGTGAGGAGTTTCAGTCAGAAAAGGCTTACTCTCACTCTTTGGGAAATGCTATTTATGTTTTGAAAATTACTCAATCTCACTTTGTCATCACATTTGACAAGAGTTTGAGTAGCCTTGCATCAATACGACCTTACCAATCTGACAGGACTTTAACAGGACCATAATATTAGGGTCAAAGGTTTTCAAAATGGACTTTTTGAGTCAAGACCTTTTGAAAGAAATGTCTTCATCAGCAATTTTGAGTTTACAAGTCAAGAACCTGCAAAATGAAAAGGAATAGTCTTGCTTGCATTGCTTCCAGCGAAGCTTAAAACATATAAACCTTAAGTTAACTTAAGTGCCATAATCAGAAGAGACTTCAAAGGGTTGTAACGTAGGTTAAGATTGGGGACTGTGGAACAAAAGGCTTGCTTTTGGCTTAGAAAATCTATGTAGGGGGGTTGAAGGTTGGTGATCATTGCGGTTTTGTCACCAATCTTGTCTTTTGTCTTCAATCTTTGGAGACACTGCTAAGGATTATGTGGCCTTCAACTAGCGATGCATTTAGACTCCCTTAGGGAGTTGAGTCAACTTCTCTTGGGAGATAGCATTCCTTGCTAACAAACACAACTCACTTGTTTTGCATTTGGCACTTTGCCAAACTGCAACTTTTGCTTTGACTAGGGAATTTACATTTCAGACTCATTTTACTAGAGCTTATATTTTACAAGAAAACTCCTGATGGGGATTTTTACATTACAAGTCCTTTCCATTGAGGATACAACTACAAATTTTACAACAACTAGGACGTCTTACATTGCAAATTTGCCCCACTAGGGAATACAATCACAAAATTTACAACAATTCGGGGGTTTTGAGCATTTTGCTTTTCTGCCCCCGTATCTTTTGAGTTTCAAATTTCTCATCGCCCATTTTTTTCTTTTTTTTGATGAGAAATTTGAAAACTCATACAATTGAGATGTTCTCAACAATTTTGAAATAATAAAAAAAAACCTTCTATGATCTTAGACATTCTTCAAAAGCTTGAATCTGCACTTGATGCATTGGAAGTGGCACTTGCTTGTTTGCCTCGGTGTACAGCCATTGATCACCAAACAGGGTTTATAGAAATAAAATTAGAAGCTCAATTGGCTTAAGCAAGGGATAAAGTGTGTAGGATAGAGAAAGAACCGCTTTTCGTCATCCTAAGGCACTTAAGTTACTTTCAAGTTTAATGTAAAGCAATCCCACAAAGATTAATGCAAGTACAAGCAAGAAAATCCTTAACCATTTGCTCACCTTTTATTGTCATGTTTACCTCTAGTTGCCCCAATGTGGGGTGGTTCTTAATAGGGGTAAAGAAATGAAACTTCAAGTGTTTAAGCTAAAAGGGGCTAACAAGGGATAAAATGTAGTATTTAGGTAGAAGAAACAAATGCCTGTCGTCATTTCAGTTGTCATATTTTTTGTGAAATAACCATTTACCTTGAAAAAAGTGGAATTTTTTTTCACTCAACTCATTGGGAATGTGTATTGGGACTATGTATAGAAATGGCTCGCCTTTCATTATCCTGATAGTCCTCACTTATTAGTTCAATCCATTTCACACATTTGTTGGAACTGCCCAGTTAAATTTCCCTTTTGAAATCGGCAATTCGGATAAGACAGAACAATCATGCATAAAACTTGCAATGAACATTTTCTTTTGCAATTTATGTGAACCGTTGAGCACGCATAATCTTTGCAACTAATGTGACAATATATTATGTGGCCACCTTAAAACCAATCATTTACCTATATTCTCAAGATTAGACCAAACATGCCCTGCAAAAAATGTTAGATATTAACAATATCAACCATGTAGGGAATGAATTGAATGTCCAAAAATTGCCCCAATTCACTTGGGGAACACATTGATTAACTGGAATTTGAAGTCCAATCTTTGACTTTGTCAATTTGGGCTTCTAGCCTTGCACAAAAGAAAACGTGTATGAATAGGATCCTTAAGTGGTAATTCGGGAAACACTAACCGCTCATCGATTGTCTTCGAATTCCTTGGTTTGAAACCTACAAGGAGAAAAAAATAGTATCAATTTTGGAATAACTTGTGTTCAAGAAACGATACTTCATCTTTTCTCTTTGGGTAACGGGCCTTGATTTGCCCTAGTCTTGCATTGGCACTAAAGCCATCATTTAATCAAGGTTAACTCTATTTAAGCCAGCCATCCGATGCTGGTAAGGATACCAAAGTCGCTAATTGAGAGTTACTCTTAGAGTCTACCACTTCAATCGATCTTGGTTACATTTGCTTTAAAGTGATTGGTCGCCAACAGTGCTTTTAGGCTCTTGTGAACATGATTTGGATCATGCCTTGGAGAAATGTCTCTTATCAACATTGGTATTACACCGTTTCTTTTGATTGGAGTATCTTGCTTTAACTCTGAGACGTAATATAGAGACATTAGTAAAACAAACAAGGTAAAGCAATGCATGGCTTTTGAAATCGTTTCAAAATTCGTTTTGTTTCGAACATGGTTTTTGGAGTGAGAAAGCATACAGAAGCCCATCGCTCAACATTCTTCATGGATGACATCCTTTTTTGTTGGATAGCATCACAGAGCTGGTTTGGTGTACCTCCACATGTTCTCAAAATAATGAAAAACAAACTTTTGCAATTTCATTGATAATGATCAATTGATTACAATTATTGAATTGAAAATACGGACTTGGGCTCACTAATGTGGACAAATCCCAAAGAAGACTCAAACCTCCTAGACCTATGACTTGTGACGAATAAGACAGTAAATGAAAATTGTTCCTCGCAAGGGACTTAATGACTAAAGGACTACTCCCAAGAACGTGCGATCTTTAGGCCTATTGTTATATCTCAAACTCTGTTTAATGGGCTTGGATCGTCAAACTCGTCTCCCCAACTAGTCGGGATAGGCTTTCAGCTGTAGTAACTTGGAGGTGCTGAGTACTCAATCTCATAATCAAACTTGCCACTCAGCTACCTCAATGTGCCCACTATTGTTCCTTGTGCGATCCTAGCTTGCTCCTTGAACTGGAGTCAAAGATTAGTGATTACCAGCAAATCACCATCTCCATTACATAGTTTGAGGTTGCGGAAGGTGATAACATCAATGTCCAACAGGTCCTAGACTAGCTTTCTCAAAACATTGCACTCATCAACTGAATGGACGATCTCGCCATTGTGGAAATTACAGACCTTGCATGGATTATAATTCGGGAAAGCTTCAGGGTGATGGTACTTTGCTTCCTTCTTTAGCAATCCCTTGCGTAACAGCATAGGCCATATCCTTGACATAGGTTCAGGCAACACCGTGTAATGCCTCGGGCGCACTAGAAAAGCCCAATTCGTCGGGTGCAGGGACGTCTTAGGCCTAGATTGCCTTCTCAATTTGGCAGGGCTTCTTTGGTCAAGTGGGGGTAGCGTAGCCCATTGGTAACAAGTCGGTCACAATTCAAATGGGGGCCGTGGCTCGGCCACGAGATGTAGATCGAGAATGCTTGGCATGTTGCCTGCTAGCCATGGTTCAGGCATAGCACAAACTGAAGCCAAATTGTAGTCGATCATGACATCCACAATAGCTTCCATGCAGTTAGCCGGTATTGAGATTGACTCTTGCATCATGTCCATGTGGCTTTGTAGGAGCTTAACCCATAGTCCATCATCAGTCGAAGACATTTTCCCTAATTTGGAAATTGCATTGCAAGAAAAGAAAATAGTTAACATAGAAGCAATGAATAAAGAGACCGATCCATGGCAAGAGATCTACTCCTTTTATTGATAATTCTGAAGGAAACTGTGACATCAAGTTTTGAATCAAAAGACTCGACGAAACGACATTGCAAAATTCCTAACATCTCATCTAGAAATAGAAAGGACTCAATGAAACAGTGACATTATAAAGTCCATAAATAAACTTGACACATTTAAAAACCATGTTTTTCATTGAGTTTGATCTATAAATTCACCATCGACGATGCCCATCCGAAAATTCTTGTATTTTTTTTTCTATCCTCAATGCTCGTTCTTCGGCTTCTTTAAGCATCCTCTTGAGGTAATTCACCTCGAGCTGTCTGTCCCCAAGCTGCTTGTTCACATTAGTAGGTACCCTTGGGACCTTTGGGCGTAGCTCCTCTAGAATCTCGTGGCCTTCGATGTACTCTTTGGAAGCTCAGTACTTCTCTTCTTTTCCTTTTAATTTCTTCTCAATTGGCTTGATCTCTATTGGTTTGCATGCTTCCCACATCTTCTTTACCATCTTGATAGTTTCATCATGATGGTCGCTTTCTTTGGTGAAGTCTGCGTGGATTGGTTCTTTCACCAACGGGGGTGGCAACTTTTGGATGACACGCAACAGTCTCGCGACCCGAACTGGATAATACTCGAGTGCCTTGGTGAAACCAAGCAATGCAACGGGACCAGCACCTTTGCAAGTAAGACGAGCTTGTCGAACTTGGAACCAACTAGTGTACCATTGGAAACCTTTGGAACTCGCATTTCTCATAAGTGCTAGCCAATTTGTATAATGGTAGTTCGGAGCATGTGCTCCTCTATTTTTAAAATTCAGGATCGGGTCCACATTCTCACTAGCTTCAGTTATTTGCAGAAAATCACTACCACCTTTTATGTGAGACAAAAACCATATTTGTAAAAGCTCAGGTGAGGCGTGTAATGTCCTATCTTTGCCCCATTTGTACCTATTGAGAGACATAAAAGTTTCTGCCAAAATAGTGATGAAGAAATTCTTTCCGGCACAAACCTATTGAGCCAAATAAGCCATTTCTAGTTTTAAAGTACTAGGGGTATGGGGAAAAATTATGAACGCAAAGAAAGTGAGTAAGAAGATCTTGCCCATTTGAAACAAGGATTTAGCATTATAAAAGCTCTCCTTAAGAAACGAGAAAAGGCAATCCGCTCGATTAGCTTTTAAAATATTTTTCACTTTGTCTTCCTCGACTTCTATGAAATGTGCCAATCTACAGGCGGCCTCGATTCCTATAGGGGGATTAATCAAACCCAAGTTCAAAGATTTTCCAATAAGTACGCTATATTCTTCCAAGGTAGGAGTGAGTTTGTGTTTACCGAATACAAAGGTAGTAGTCTCGGGACACCAAAAATGTGCCATTGCTTGGACAAGTCCAGTCCGCACGCCTATCTCCAACAAGGGCAACAAACGACCGATCCTAGTTTGCACCACTCCACGACTGGTCATATTCAGCCTATCATACCACACCTTGAGCTCGTCTTTGCAGGCGGTGAAAATTCGGATGTTTCTAGCTCCCAAGGTATATAGATCAAGACTCAATTTTTTTAACCTAATTTGCCATGGACAACCAAAAGACGAGAGAAAAAAAATCAGTAAATAACAAAACCAAAAATAATCTACACAAATATAAGAGTCAAAGAATACTCGATTCGCGACTAACTCTTCCCTTTTTTTTTTTTTTGTTTCTTTCTCCCTGTTTTTTAGAAAATGGTGCCCCTCTTTGTTTCTTTTTTTTTAAACGAAAATTTATGAAAAATAGAGGGTATGCACGTATGGTGGAAATGGACCCCTTTTCAAAAGAAAAAGGCAAAGGTGGAATAATTTCCCCGGACAATTTTCGGGACAGTTCCTCAGGACAAAAATTTCTCATATTTCCTCGGGACAATATTCGGGACCATTCCTCAGGACGAATTTCTTCCGCTCTTTCCTTTTTTTAAAAAGAAACCCGAACCACATAAACATGAATATCAAGTGAAAACAAGCAAGTTTAGTCGCGGACCGACCATAAAATAAAATGTGAAAGAAAACCCAACCACACACGCATGAGACATGAGGTTCAATTTCTATCTAAAAGCTTCAAACTTGAAGACATGGGAGGTGATTGAGAGTGCAAAATCGCGACCAGATCCACACCCCATGGCTTCAGCTTCTTCCTAAGTGATGGTGCATACTCGTAAGATCACGAATGACACAATCGCTCTTAGTGTATAAAAGAACCTTGGGACCCAGGGGGGCGACCGCACCACAAGATCGTGGTCTAGGTGTCCTTGTCCTCAGTACCATCCTAAGCCTATGCCACCCAAGACCGGTGGTGAGTTGTGGATGCAATGTATAGTGATAAAATGGTAAAGGCATGCGCAACAATTAATTTGCAAACACCGCTTCAATTTATACCCACATAACATATATTCCTACACCATCCTGCAAAACAAAGGGGTTAGGCAATCACTCCACCCCTTATCACTCCAAACTTGCGAGACCATTTGACACATGTCATTAGGGACTTACCTAGAGTCCTAGCTACCAAACAAAAACATCTTCTTGTTTCATGAAAATTTCGGCTTAATCCACTAAGTTCATTAAATTTTGAAATTTTAATATTTTCCGCAGCGGAGTCGCCAAGCTATCACGATCTAAATTTCGGAAAAACCTATGTTAATGGATTACTAAGTTAATTAACAAATTAACTAACCTAGCTCGAGTCCTCCCAAACTCTACTAAATCGCGACTTAAGTTTATATTCTTAAACATGCAAAAATGTTTAAATTAGAGCCGCCACTAATCAGTTTCTTGGTAGGTCAATTAGACACCTAAATAAAAAAATTAGGGAAATAATGATTTAATTCTACAAACCAGAGATTTCTAAGTCCGGGGACTTGATTACGCTAGATAATTATCTAACGCCCTTTCGCTACCATTTTCATCTCATGAAAAATGTTTGGCATGCAACTTGAATTATTTTTAGACTAAAGTCCTAACATGTGAAAATAATCATGCAAGTACGCAAACAATTAAAAAATAAGCACCCAATAAGTCAAAGAAAAAAATAAATTGCAAAGTGAAGGTGAGACCGTACTTGGACGCCGCAACCTAATCCTTAATGCTTATCTAAAGCGTAAGACTTAAACTGATGTAGTTATTTTTTGGGGTTTTCACTTGTTTAATGAAAATGAAATGAAATGCAATTTTATACTAGGATGACATGCATTTAATAATCTAATTCTAATAACGTACCCATTAAGTGTCACACATTATGGTCCTAACCTTACCTCGACTAAATGACGAGTAAAAAAATGTCATGCAACTATACTAAATGTCATGCATTTAATCAAATGTCTTAAATATATGATTTACGACATGCAATTAACTAATTAATGAATTAATCTATCGTGCAAACTATTATGTTATGCAAACATGAGGCTTAGCTAAAGTGGCATGCATGTCTAAGCTAGATGACTTCATTATATGACATGCAAAAATGACATGAGATTGAAACAATCCTGAGATGTAAAATTACATGAAGGATTAATTAAATTAACATAGCATGATGTTATGCACTTAAACATGGTACTAACATGAACCTAGACGGGATTCTAAATGCATGTACCTAGACTAGATGATGTACCAAAAACATGGCAAGCACGTGAGAATATTTTTGGCATTTTTTATGATTTTCGATATAAAAAAAAAGCATGAAATTTAAACTATCCTAAATGAAGATTATCTTTAGTATTTAAGAATTAATTGAAATTAAATCCCAACAATATTTTAGAAAAATCTTATTCCTAATTTTAAATGTTTCAAGATGGAATATTATCTAAAATGGATGCATTCTATCATATATACAATATTAATTAAAGATGAAACCATCCTATGAGAAAACGTTATCTTTCTAGATATGCATGATATGTGATAAGATGGGATTTCTAAAAAATCACAACTTGCTAAAGATGATTTTAAAGATAGATCTTCTAATAAAATCTACCTTTCTAATTATTTCCCATTATAATTAATTTCGAATTTTGCTTTAACTTTAGGAAAAATTTATCTGAAATTAATTAAATTAATTTAAAAGAATTGACTTAAAATCGAAAGAATAAATCTATAATATCATAGATGGCCTTTCAATTTCCATGTTTACCAAGGAGTATCTCGATATCGAAATATGTCACCGATGTCACATGTTCTCGGTCTCTTAATTAAGGATAAAAATCCTTAATTATTTTTAATTTAATTTTTCAGAAAATTTTCTCAAAAAGGACAAGAATCGTAAGATATTCTAAAAATAACTCAAAATCAGCATTAGGGATCACATAATATGAGATTAGGCAACAATATCTAAAAATATCAAAGAGAGATTTGATAATTGCCTAATTCAAATGAGGAAATATCGACTTTCCGTCTTTGGAGTCGCAAATCGTGAGCTAGAGCCGGCCACCAAGGAACCACCAACCAAAATCGAGCTTCTGGGGGACCGACAGAACACCAGGGAAGCAACAAACAGCAGCTGGACGGCAATGGAACTCGGACACCCTCTCGGGCAATTTGTCAAACACCTTGTGGGCGTTCGGTTCAGAGACTTCTTCGATGGGCTTCAGTTGGGGACACACCTGGGACTTCGAGGAAGCCTTGAGTCGCCGAAGATGGGCAGAGCAGCGTCAGAACAACGATGAACACAAACAACCCCTATTTTGGCACAAAAACAAGGGCTCCAATGGGCTGTTTTTGCAGGCTTGGTTTTCAAAGATGGTGGCTCCTCTGGGAAATATTCTTGGAGATCTAGAAACTAGGTCAAACTATCTTCGTTTTGACTAGTCGTTTGCCTCGAGGGGTGGCCGAAGCTATTCAAGAAACATCTCAGAATGTGGCCTAGCGAACTGGAATCTACTTTATTTTTCTGGGTTTCTGAGCACGAGGCTAGTCGATGGGCACTCTTCTTCGCCTCAATCCTCCGCAATGGATGGTCCTATGGACGATACCTCTAGATGGCTCAAAACTAAATCGAACGAGCTTTGATTCGATGGGTAACCAAAGGGAAAAGGTCACCTGAGGTGGCAACACGACGGCTACAAAGATGGCTCGACGAGAGGGCCTCGCCGACCTCTCTCTCTCTCCTTCATGATTTTTCTGAATTTTTGCTTGAATTCTCTATGTATTTTGAGAGAGAATGGCATCCCCCAGATTCAGAGGTATGACGGGGTATATATAGACAAGCTCAAGTCCCTATTTTGAGTATTTACGATGTGGTCCTCGAACTTTCTAATATTTGCAAATTGGCCCCCAACAAGCCTCTTTCCTTTCAAATTCCCCCTAAAAGGTTCGGGTAGCCCCTGGTATGGGCTGAGCCAAGCTTAGCCTAGCCTCTTAATGGGCTCATTTTCCTTTTTCAAGCTTAATTTTAGCCTTTTTCTAATTAATTAAGGGTTAATACCATGAAAAACCCTAAACTAGTACGCCTGTGACAAATTTACCTCAAACTATTTTTTTTACCACGAAAAATCTCAAACTGGTACACATGTGACAAATTTACCCAAAACTAATTTTTTGACCATGAAAAATCTCAAACTTGTATATTTGTGACAAATTTATCCCAAACTGGTACATCTGTGACAAATTTACCCTCTGTTAGTTTCCATTAAATTGTATTAATACCATGAAAAATTCCAAACTGGCAAACCTGAGACAAACGGAGAATAAAATCCAAAACTAGTACATCCTGTTAATTGTTACGTGTCATCAAACTCAGCAATTTGATAGTAAAATTTAAAGCAAACTAACGGAGGGTAAATTTGTCACAAGTGTACCAGTTTGGGGTAAATTTGTCATAAATGTACCAGTTTAGAGTTTTTCGTGGTATTAACCCATTAATTAATGAATTTTTAATTACTAAAAAGACTTTTATCCCAAATATTAATTTAAGCGGACTGAATTAACCTCAAATTATGCCCTAAGGCCTCTATGAATCTCAAGCACTCCCTCCTATGCCTTAGCCGAATTTTTCGATTAACTTTGGCCTAGTCCGCGAGTCCTTTTTCGATTCAATTTTTATTGGGAAAATGTATGATTATGCTGAAAATTAATGGAAAATGTTCCTAAATCTAAATGCAGACTAAATGTATTTAATTTAAGTATTTTTGGTAGGGGCCGAGGTTGGTCCCTATTTTTTCATGCAATTTAATTAATAAATAAAAACTAAATGAGGGTCAAAATTTAAGTAACCACACTTTTCGATGTACTTCTCCTAAGATAACCAAAGTTTCTTGTTCTTCCGATCACAAGTGATTCTCATGCTAAGGATTTGCTTAGCCGATCCCAAAATTTTCATTGCAAAAGCTTTACTCAACTCATTTTTCAAACTCTTGATTTTGTTAGCATCGTGCCCAACTATCAACATATTATCTACACAAAATAGGAGGATAATAAAATCATCACTTAAGAATCTTTTCATAAAGACATAAGAATCGGAGTTAGTCTTACCATATCCATGATCTTCCATGAATGATTCAAACTTTATGTACCACTGTCTTAGTGCTTGCTTGAGACCATATAAACTTTTCTTCAACTTGCATACAAGATGCTTTTTGCCTTCAACTTTGAAACCCTCCGATTGTTCTATATATATATATATATATATCTTCTTCTAGGTCTTCATGAAGAAAAGATGTCTTGACATCAAGCTGTTCAATCTCTAAATTCAAGCCGGCGACCAACCTAAGAACAACTCAAATAGAAGGCATTTTCACAACTGGTGAGAAGATCTCTTCAAAGTCAATTCCTTTCTTTTGATGAAAACTCTTCACAACAAGCCTAGCCTTGTATCGTGCTTTGTGAGTGTTCTTTTGCCCTTTGGTAACTTCACCAACTCAAATGCGTGGTTCTCATGCAAGGATTTAAGCTCCTCTTGTATAGCTTCATACCACTCATTCTTTCGATCACATGACATAGCCTCTTTATAACATTATAACTCTCCTACATCAGTGAGCAACACATACTCATGTGGCTGATATCTTTGTGAAGGCTTACGTTCTCTTTCAGATCTTTTAATTTGAGGTAGGACCGACTGTTCTTGCTCATCCACTGGCTCAACGGGCTCTTTTTGCTCAATTAGTTGTTCTTGCTCAATTCTTTCACTTGTCTCAGCTGAAGAATCAATATCCTATGAGGATTCACCGTCTTCATGGTTTCCATGCACTTCTCCCCCGTGATTTCCACCTAATACGGTAAGACGATTTGGATTGAAACTAACTGAGTGTTGGACTACATTCTTTGGCCTCCGTGGCTTCTCAATATCTTCAATAGTTTGATGCTCAAAGAATACCACATCTCGGCTTCTAATGACTTTCTTTGCAACTAGATCTAGATCCCATAACCTGTAGCCAAATTCTTCATATCCATAACCTGAGAAGATACACTGTTTAGACTTATCATCAATATTGGACCTTTCATCTCTTGGAACATGCACAAATGCTCAGCAACTGAATACTTTCAAATAATTATAGAAAACATCTTTCCCACTCCAAGCTTTTTGCGGAACATCCCCCTTAAGAGCAACTAATGAAGAAAGGTTTATCAAGTCAACTGCTGTTCTCGTCGCTTCACCCCAGAATGACTTAGGCAACCTTGCATGAGAGAGCATACACCGAATCCAATCATTAATTGTCTGCTTCATTCTCTCCGCTACCTCATTTTGCTATGGTGTCTTCGAAACAGTCTTCTCAAGCTTGATGCCGTAATTTTTACAGTAATGCTCAAACGGGCCTCTATATCACCACTGTTGTCAACTCAAAAACATTTCAGCTTCTTCTCGGTTTCTCTTTCCACATTGACATGAAATTGCTTGAAAGCAGTAAGCATCTGATCTTTAGATTTCAAAGCAATAGCCCACACTTTTCTAGAGCAATCATCAATGAATGTCACAAAGTACAATGCACCACCAAGTGTTCTAGCATCCATGCAACAAACATCAATATGAACTAAATCAAGTACATTTGATTTTGTGTGTGGAGAGGAACTATGAAATGAGAATCTATATTGTTTACCTATAAGGCAATGAGTACATTCCTTCAGATTTCTCTCCTTCAATGGTAGAAGATTCTTTCTAGCAAGAGTATCAAGCCCCTTTTCGCTGAGATGACCGAGTCTCATATGTCATAGGTCAATCGAGGAGTCCTCTACTACATTTACCTCTTCTCTATTCAACTTAGCTTGCATGGTATAAAGAGCGCATGTCTTCTTACCCTTATCCACTATCATAGAACCTTTGGTCAATTTCCATTTGCCATCACCAAAGCAATTGTAATAACTATCATCATCTAAGGCGCCTAAAGAGATTAAGTGAAGTCGAATATCCGGAACATGTCTCACATTTTTCAAGAGCAAACTACATCCAACAGTGGTTTCCAAATGAACATCTCCCATGTCGATAACCTTGGAAACACCATTGTTTCCCATCTTAACACAACCAAAATCACCACTACGATAAGATGCAAAGTAGTCACGCCGTGAGGTGACATAAAATGAAGCTACGAAATCAACAACCCAGCTAGAGTTTTGGCATGTAAGGTTCACAAAACCATCGTCACAAATGAACATAATATCACCATTGGATGCGACTGTCGCTGTAACTTGTTTCTCTTCTTTCTTGCGATCTCCATTTCTATCATGTAATTTATCTCTCTTTGGCAACCAACATTCTTTAGCATAATGTCCCATCTTGCCACAATTATAACACTTCACGCTCCTCCTCGGCCTTGACTTCAATCTTCCTCTTAACTTGCCCCGATTGTCATTACTTTGAAACTTTCTTAATTGACTTCTCGCCCTGTTTTCTATGATAAGAGCTTCGATTTATAAGCATAATTCAAGCATTTTCTTCTTGTTTCTTCATTAAACAAGTTTTCTTTGACCATGCTCATAGAAAGCACATCATAAGGAGCCGAATTGTTTAATGCCATAACCAAGGTGTCCCAACTATCGAGAAGAGTATCAAGCAATAGACATGATTGCAATTCATCACCAAGGTCAATCTCAAGATTTGTTAATTGATTTATAACATCTTGAAATTCACTCAAGTGTTCGGACATGCTTCCTTCCTTGTACCTCAAACTCACAAGTCTTTAAACTAGAAATGCTTTATTTTGTGGGGTTCTCCTCTCATAGAGATCTTGCAATTTCTTCCACAAAGTGTCGGCTTTCATCTCTTGTGCAACATGATGAAAAACACTATCATCAATCCATTGTCGAATAAACCCAACTGTTTTTCAATTCATTCGCTCCTATTCTTTGTCTTCCTTGTCTCCTTTAGCCTCATCACCATTGACGAGATCAAACAAATCTTTGCAATATAACATATCTTCCATCCAAGGCTTCCAAATAGAGTAATTCGAGGCATTTAACTTAAACATTGTGCCGCTAGTTTCCTCCATTTAACACTAGAATCTCAACTCTAGCTCTAATACCACTTTGTTGGGAAAAATCGAGCAGCACTTCGCCAAGAACTAACCCAATCCATGATCAATATTTTCCCTGAAACTAAACCGACCAATGTCAACTTCAACTTCAACAACACCCACCAATATTCAGCAATACAACCTCGCAATATGTAAATATAATGCCAAAATGTAAAGTAAATCTCCAATCAGGGTTAGGATCTTCTTGCTCCATTTTTTATATTCCACCTTTGTGGTGATAATATGCTCTTGTAATGTTGTTGTTGAGACTCTAGTGTGTGACTAGAGGAGAATACTTCGTGTGCTCTACTATTCTTGGTGATTAGTGGAAGTTTTTGGGCTGTCCATGATTTTCCCGGTTTTGGGTTTTCCATGTAAAACTTGATGTCTTGTCTCCTTTACATTTCGAATTAAGATGGCATCCTCGCAGTTTTTTTGACAAGACAGATTCTAAGGAGTTCTTCCTCATGAGTACCTGCATATTGGAGGGGACGGTTTGGATTTACCGAGTGAAGGTCTAACTTGCAATTTGCCTTTGTTAGAGATACTTGATTGATTTAAGAAAATTCACATGAAGCCAAGTAACTTTGGGCAATACAAGTATTCATTAGGAACATCATCTTCGATGAAACGTGCATTAATAAAGTCTGTGTGCACGAATCATCAGTATTCATAATCTCATTGTAATTGGTCGTCATGCATAATTCAAATGCATCACCGAAAAAGTAACTGGTCTTGATGAATCCGCACAGGTTACCATAAAAAATAAAGGAGAGATTTAGAGGTTCTTTTCGGCCTAGAAAAAAGGCAAACGTACCTCTTTTCTTTTTTTGATAAATCTTTTTTCATAGCCTTATTTATCACCACTTAAAGATTGCTTCAGCTCTTTCGCTCAATGTCATGGAAAACCTTAGATTTGTTGTGTGATTTAAACATTTAATAGAAGTTAAAAAAAGGTTGAGTGGAAAGTTGTGGTTTGACATATAAAAATGTTAAGATGGTTTTCATGAAATGCATTTCCATATTGAACTCGAAATTGCTTGACAAATGTTTAAGGGTGTGCACGGTCCGGGTTGGTCTGGTCCCCATATGGAACTGAGGACTGGACTGGTAGTTTCGATCCTCGTATTTTCGGGACTGGGGACTGGACCAGTAGTCCCAATTCTCATATTTTCAGGATCGGACCAGACCAAGCCCAAATGTCCAGTCCGGTCCGTTTCCAGTGGGACCGGCATGAACAATTTCATACATGCGAAAAAATCAAACTTCTACAAAATTTGTAGGCATTTGCATGCTCAACAAATACTAAACTTGGATTTTATCCAAGAGGCCGAGAGAGATATGGTTTGTGTAGGCATGTGGCTCAATTTTATACAAAATCTTTCTCACAATCTTTGCCTCTCACTCGAGGTTTCCTATGTAAAACCGAGAAATGGGCTAATTCCATGAATTACTCCTCTTTTCCTTGTTGGAAATGAGAAAAGTTAGCAAGTGAATTAGATTTAGGTTTTAAATATATAATATTATATATATTTATTGACCGGTCCGGTCCGATCCCATCACCCTAGAATCGGGAACCGGACCACATGGCCACCGATTCCATTTATAGGAACCAAGGACCAGACCGGTATCCTCAAGGACCGGACCAAACTCACCAGTTCGGTCTAGTCCCGATTCACTTTGCTCACTTCTACAAATGTTCTTCATGCGGTCTAAATGGGACCACCATCACATTTCCTTTTCACTAGGAGGCAAGACCTCCATATCTCAAGCATTCATCTGCTAACTAACTGCAGTCAATTAGCCACTTCGTCTGTTTTGCGAATTTTTTTTGTTACAAATTATTTTCTTCATTTCTAACGTTTGAATCACTTAAGAAAGTGAGTCAACATAAATTACTTTTATAGCCAACGAAAACCTAAGATTAAATTCAAGAGAATAATATCTTTCAATATAAATTAAAAAAAATCATTTTTTAAAATACGATTAGACCCCGCCATTTGTGCATAGGGGCCCTAATGCTTATGCACGGGTCTTCCATGGCCGGGCCCAAATCCATAGAAGCTAGGCGTGGGACCTTGGCTGACGTTCGGGTCCTCGGCGACCATTCCCAACTACCCATCTCCCACCCCAAGTCACTGGCACTTAGGTCTGGATCCATCGAAGATGGGCCTAGGTCCATCGAGGCCGAGCCCGATTCCTAGTCGGTAGGCTCGAGTCCACAAATGCTTGGGCAAGGTCCCTCGAGGCTTGATAGTGCTGGGGTCCTCCGTGGCCATGCCCAAGTACTTGACTCCCACACCCAGGTCATCGGGTTCATAGCAACCTTGCTTGGTTTCCCATCTACTAGATCTAAGAAAACCCGACTCTTGCAATCGGGACCTTGGTGCCTAGACTTGGGGACTTGAGGACCCCGGCAGCAAGGCCGGAGTCCACTAAGGCTAGGGCCTATCCCCAATGCCCAAGCTAAGATAGTTGGCACCCGGGTCCAGGACCCTCGCAGCCAAGCCCAAGAACTTGGCACCTGTGCTCGAGTCTTCCATGATCATGCCCAAGTCCCTGGACCCCAACCGTGAGTCCCGGGGTTAAAAAGAGAGGATGAATATGAACCACGTTTTCTTTCACATTTATATTAGAGTGTATTCATCAGAAATTCTTAGCAAATAGATTTTTAATGAGATAATCTATCTGTATATGACATGATTTGAAAAGCCACTTTTGAGTATGTATGAATAATTTTGGTAAATTTTGGTAATATCTGAATTCTAACACTGTGGGCTTCAAGAGTTGAACCTCGGATCTATCAGTGGATTTAGACTTATTTCTTTTCTTTAAAATACTTCAAGTTTCAAACAAATTGTGCCACTCACGTGTAAATCTTTATGTGATTTTTCTTAAGAGACAAGGATAATATAGTCATATTGGCTTGTCAACGCGCCCATTCTCTACCTTTCTTCACACGCCCCTGATGATCGAAAATGGCGGGCCCGGGAGAATGCTGTTCTTCCTGTTTTCCTCCCGCATACTTTTTCTCATTTTTTCGGACGGGGGATTTGGTCGTTCGCTACCAATTTCGTTTCTCCCTCCATACTTTGTCTTTTCAAACGGGGCGAAGCTTGTGTGGGAGAAAATTATGGAAGAAATAAAAGGTGTGTTTGTTTCATTGAAAATGAATAATTTAAAAAATATTTTTTAAAAAAATAAATGCTTATATCTCTTGAAATAATTAATCAATAAAAATTATTTTGATTATTGTCTAAATAATTTCGTAAACGATGAAAATATTTTCTTGGGAAATTTTTTATTAAGGGCCTGAAATTCTCTCGTTTTTTCAAATAAGAGTCTGAAGTTGACCTTATTTCAATTAAGGACCTAAAGTGGCAAAAAAGTTTCAAATAAGGGCTTGAAGTTGGCCATGTTTCAATTAAGGGTCTGAAGTGGTCAAAAAATTTCAAATAAGGGCCTGATCTAAGGGTAATTTTGTCTTTTCACTTTATTGATTAAATAAAATAAAAATATTAAAAAACAAAAAAAGGAGGAGGAAACGAAAGGCAACAGCCCTCGCCCCTTGTTGCCGCCACCCCCGTCGCCGACATGAAAGGGCTGGCCAGGGCCGGCGGCCTCGGCGACCCTCACCAACCGGGGCGAGGGCCACCTTGCCCCATGACCCTCGCCCAGAGCTGGGCGAGGGTCGCGGCCCCCCACCCCGACCTGGGCGAGGGTCGCCAACCCTCACCCAGCAGCGGTGGCCCTTGGCGATGCTTGGCGACCATCGCTAGGCGTCGCCGAGGGCCACCACCACTGGGCAAGGGCCAACGACCCTCGCCCAGGTCGAGGTGGAGGGCCGGCCACGACCCTTGCCCATATCTAGGCGAGAGTCACCAGGGCCTCACACCGGTCCGCAAGGGTCGCCGGCGACGAGGCGGCAGCAGAAAGGGCCTTGCTGCCGCCCCTTTCTTTCTTCCTTCAATTTTTTTTCGTTTTTCTTTTTTTTTTTAATCAGTAAAGTGAAAAAAACGATAATGCCCTTCTATTCAGACCTTTCTTTGAAACTTTTTGGCCAATTCAGGCTCTTAATTGAAACAGAATCCACTTCAAGCCCTTATTTGAAAAAATGATGGCACTTCAGGCCCTTAATCGAAATTTTCCCTATTTTCTTTCATTCATTTTTTTAAGTGATACAAGCAATTATTTTTAGAAAAGTATTTTCATATTTATTTTTTTTAGTGAAACAAATGGAGCTAAAATTAAATAAAATTTATAGTAAAACACACGTGACAACATTGAAAATAGTGAGGAAGTTTGATTTTCCACAGAAAGAACATATTCTTTCACTAGATAACATATGAGGATCATCACCTATTCGAAATTTTTAGGTAGATTCCTATCAAAAGACAATTGTTACAACAGATACTATTGTCTAGGTAACAAAATGTGATGATAAAAAGTTAATAAAATAAAGGAGAAATTATATAAAAACCCCCCAAACTATGGAGGTAGTACACGTTTGTCCTTGAACTTTTTAACTATTATGCAATACTCCCTTTAACTTCGATTTTTTGTGACCATTAACTCTCCATTATTTTTTCTAGTTAACATGTACGATGCACATGACTTTTAAGGGGTGAAAGTATATTTTAATTCGACATTTAAGGAAATTTCTCTTTTAACCTTAATTATTGTGGAAAAATGAAAAATATAGTGAATCAGAGAAAAATAAATTATCGTTCCTTTCATGCATCCGCCGCCTTGAATCAAGTGTAGCGTAGGTCCACAACATCACCTTCATCATCGCGCAGAGTTCTTCAAGATGAATTCTTTCGCACGAGCTCGAACGAAGGTCCCTTTTACCGATTCTCATGTCTAGGTAATCCAATAGCAGATGATTATAGTTAGATATCAGTTAATGAAGATAACAAAAGTTTTACTCTCTCAAGAAAGTTAGAGAAGGTTTATTACCATTTACTCCATTACTATGTGACATGGAAATATTTCCTCCATGTCTGCAAAACGCCGGCATATCAGTACACTACTCTACTACACACACAAACTAATCCAAATGAGCCATCAGAGAAAGATAATCCTTTGGAATTGGAAATGTTGCAGAATCAACAGCAGTAGCAGACTTGATGATGACCAACACCAAAAGATGTATAGATTGATGGAAAAAAAAAAATTTGAACAAAACGAGCCAAAGCAAAGCCGGGAAAGAAAGCCTCATGAGAATAAAATGACCTTTCACTACTAAGGTTGTCTCCATGCAACAACGTACTGTCAGCATTACAGCCTAATCTGTTTCTTATCGAAGCGCTTGCTCCCGACGGCTAGCAGTGAATCAGCATATGAAGCATCTGAAACAACTCCTGCCCTCTACACCACCCGGAAATCGACCTATGCAAATCAAACTCTTGACCCTTTACAGTCCAAACAGAGTAACAAATAAAATTTCAAAGGGAGAGACGAAGTCCACTTCGATGTCGCTCTCTTCCTCTACTATGTTAGAGAATCCACGTTTTCAACCAATAAAGCCCCAAAATCAGTCAACCCTGCTTGCCAACAACAGTTCTCTCTCCACAAGAAGACACAGTGATATAATAAAACAAATCCAGTAACACTCATAGATCTAAAATGAGCAAATCTCAAAGAAGAATGCCACAGCTAGATCACAAGAGAAACTACAGGCAAACCCTCACTTCCCAAACTTTAAGAGATTTTTGCGGAATGATGGGGCAAAATCTGCCACTTCACCCGAGAGTGATGGTAACTATTGTAATTAATGGGTTAATGAATCAATGTATGTGAGCAAAACGAGATATGTCGTTTCGGTTCATGTATCTCTTGAATTTATTATTTCGAACTCATTGATCAATTAAATTCATACGTCTCAAAAGTTCATGTATCTCATGAATTCATCAATCTCATAATTCATGTATCTCTTAGATTCATGAATTCATTTAATTCCCAGATTCATGTATCGCCTTTAGTACATAAACTTTCAAATTCTATAAATAGTTCTTCATTCGGAAAAAACTAGAACAAGTTTCCAAAAGAAGATCAATAGCAGAAATACCTCTCCTCTCTTCACTTCAAATTTTCCTTTAAGTGTGCTAGTTTCAAGAAGTGTTCGACGAAATCCTATTTGCATAGTGCTAATTCAAATGGGTTTGAGGTGTTGTATCTTGGGAGGCATAGTTCGTGAAGCTGCTTAGCATCGTTGGTAGAAACTAATCGCCTTAAGGAGATTCAATTAGCCGTACCTCATCTCTTATTCAATTCGTTTCAAGTTTATAGCATTAAGCAAGCCCGTCTTTGAGTTGTAATTCAACATCTTTCTTTATAAAGATTATACATTGGCTTGGTTAGTATTAAATATTGTTATCACCTTCTCCTTGTGATTATTTTCTAGTTACAACAAACGGTGTTACGTATTTCCCCTAAAAAGGGTGGATTATTTTCTTACTGTTGTTGGATTTATCAAAAAATCGAGGTGGCTGATAACAATGGAGTACCCAATGATATTTGGAATGTTTCTGGAGACGTTCTTATGGTCGATCTGACCAACACTAGTAGAGTGGTTCATACCTCGAGGCTTGGTATTGTGACAGCTAATGCTACGAGCCGTCGGGCTAAGACCATCTATGATGGTATAGGTGTACATCAACAGGCTTTGTCTTCCTTGATGGTACGACCTCTTACACCAAATGAGAAATAGGAACAATTCACCGGTGTGGGATTTAAGCTATGGCAGTAAAAGATGTTTTTCTATCTGACCACACTAAATCTGGTCAAATACTTATAAGAGGTGTGCCCGATAATTAGTCCAGATGAGCAAGATGTCATGACCCTCGGGGAGTTGCAAGGCTTGGAAGCACGAGGATTTCCCATGTCGAAACTATATCCTTAACTATTTGGTGAATTCCTTGGATAATGTTTATTGTAACATTGAAACTGCTAAACAATTATAAGAGTCCTTAGAAAAGAAATACAAAATTAAGGACGCGGACACCAAGAAATTCATGGTAGCCAAATTCCTGAACTTTAATATGGTGGATTCTAAATTTGTCACGAACCAGGTTTAGGAATTGCAAATAATTCTTAATGACATCTTTGCTGAGGGAATGCTATTTAGTGAATTATTCCAAGTGGCGACTATTGATGAGAAGCTCCCTCTAGGCTGGTTAGACTTCAAAAATTATTTGAAACATAAGCGAAAGGAGATGAGCCTTGAAGATCTCATTCTACGCCTCAGAATCAAGGATGATTATAGGAGGAATGCAAATCCTCCTATGGAACCAAAGACCAACACTGTTGAGTTTTTCAATTTCAAGCAAGATCAGAAGAGAAAAAATTCCTTTCAAGGAAAAGGCAAGTAGAAGGAACAATGCTAGAAATTTCAAGGGACATGTTTTACCATTAAGGTGGCCTAAGATTCAAGCCAGGGAATTCCAAGACAAGATATGTGACAGATATACTATCACATATACTCGACCCTTGGCCTTAAAAATGGATTGCCTCTTAGCCACCAACTTCTTCCTAGAATTTTGGCTCAAACCTTAGAAAAACTCGATAGAATCAACGAATTATGATACACAGGTTCCACAAATGTGGCAAGTTTAGAGCATACTACCAGGATTAACTAGAATATGCTTCATCCTCAAAGAATCATACCAAACAGAAAAGAAATAGAAAACTAGCTTGAACTCATGATAAACACACACTGGGGATTTTATTTAGTAGTGGGCGAAGGATGCCCTTCTTTGTTACAACCCCTGCCTTTTATAGGCATCCGGGGGAGAAAACAAACAAAAGAGGCGAAGCCATTAGAAAACTTCACATTTCTTTCATTTTTCGACACTTTACTATGCATGAACGCTACGTGAACAGTGCGTTACAGTGTTGCCACAATAGTGAATAGTATGCTATAATAGTGAACAGTACACGGCCTTATTTTTCAATGACAAAAACGACCTGACTTGTTTGATTCTTTACAATATGTCACACGACCTTATCATGTATCACGAGACTTCTGCTTTTTAGATGAGGATAGGTAGCCAAGAACAGTCTTCAGTCAAAACCATTGGTCTTCATCTGAACTGTCTAAGTTATAGCCAAATTTTTCTCTTTTGAAAGCTTTAAGAAGCCTTTGTTCTTCTAGAGCTTCAAGATGGGGAAATAGAAAGTCTGATGATGCCTCTGGCTAGGTCTAGGATGATGATGGAACATCTTGAGTGCTGGACGGAATACCTAGTTGAGGTAAAGCTCTAGGTCGCAGTGATGGTTCTTCTCTATTGGGACCAAGATTGAGCTATAATTCTCCATAATCATATAGGTCTTGTAACAGAGGTCCTCCCCATGGATCTTGGGAGGACGAGGCATGATCTTGGGAGGATGAGGCATGATCGCTTGATTTGACATCTATATTAATTCCATAGTAGGTGGCAAGAGCATTGTCAATCAGGGATCGTGTTGGCACATAATCTATGACATGATCCCACGAAACATTGTCAGTCATTATGGACCATACCTCTGGAGGAATGGTTTGATTATCCTGACACAAAATTCTCTAGAGTTCTCGATATTCTTAAGGACATGCTAAGATCATACAATGGAGAGTTTTGTAAATTTTGTCTGGAATAGGTTGAGGCTTGTATGTTGATACTCCAAGATCTGCTGGAGTTTTGCACATGTCTCCACTAGGCCGTACAAACAACCATGGCCTGTAAAACAGAATGGTCGTGTGTAATTTGGAATTTGGTCTGTAAGCTTTGAGTTGTTCTTTGAAAATATGTTTTCATACTCCAAGAGGCTTGAACCAACTAAGCAAATTTGAAGGTGTTTGTAAGCTTCTTCTCTTTGGATAATTCTGCCAATAATAAGAGGCATTTTGGCCATGGAAAACTCAATGACTATGGTATGAAGGTTTAGAAGATACCAATAGAACAATTTGAGATCTTCAGGAAATTATTCTACTAGGTTGAAGAATAAGGGATGAATGAATGGCTATTTCAAATGAAGCCCCCTAGGTTGCAGACAAAGACCTCCATAGTTGCTGAAGATTTTGAACTAATATTCCCACATAAATTTTCCTAGATCATCAAAGATAGTATTATTCTCAATGAATGTCGGGATTTCTGGTGGATACTCATGAGAGGGCCATTTGGGCTTCATGTCTCTAGTCTTAAAGCCGCCATACAATTTTTTTGACACATAGGTTGTTGATGGAGGTGATGGGAGCTGTATACTTCTTTGGTCTTGACAGAAAATCTGCTGAGACATTTTTCTGGCATGCAATGTGTTTAGTCTTAAATGAGTATTTTGAGAATCATTCAGCCCACCTAAGAAGTTGTGAGTGAGGGACTTGCTTCCGTTTGAATTTTAGCATTTAGGAGAAGGAAGACATATCCAATTCTACTAGGAAATGAATGCCAATAAGATGGAATTCAAATTTCTTGATTTCATATTTTAATGCCAAAATTTCTTTAAAAGTAGAATGGTAGTGCATTTCTCCTTGCGTGAACCTTTCACTCTTGTGTCTACAGATTCGTCGTTTTCCATCAATTTCTTCAAGAAGAACAGCAACCTAGTATTCATCACTGGCATCTGTTTAGAGAATTCTTTTCCTTGCAGAAGGGATTTGTAGGGGAGGGAGATGCTGGAGAACCTTTTTGAGCTACACCACAAAACTTGTTTGTTATGGTCCCCAAAGAGGAGCTTCTTTCTTCAACATCTGTTGGAGATGACTGAGCAATTTGTTGATTTTTGGAACAAAATATCTAAGATAAGTAACAATCCTGAGAAATTGTTGAACTTGCTTATGAGAGAGGTTCTCTTCAAGAAATTTTTGTAATTCTTCTGCAATGTGAGAATCAGGGTAATATGTTCCATCTTTTAGATGCATTCCGAGGAATTCAATTTCTCGCTAGGCTATAATCATCTTTTTCTGAGACAGCAAAATCCCATAAATTTGGCTAGTAATTTACAATAAGAATCTTCATCATGGCTGTAAAGAAGGATATCATCAATTTAAATTTGGGCATTTGCTATGATAGGCTGGAAAATTCTGCACATAGCCTTCTAGAATAATGAAGAGGCTGTTTTGAGTCCAAATGGAAGAACAGTCCACTAGAAATGCTGATTTGGAATGTAGAAACCAGTCTTATGCCTATCCTCAAGATGAATGCCTAGCTGCCAAAATCCAGTTTTAGGGTCAAACTTGGAATATACATTGGCTTGAGATAGGCTGGAAAATAATGAATTTCGATGAGGTAAGGGAAATTTGTCATCCTAAAGGAACTAGTTAAGAGACTGGTAATTTATGACAAATCTCTTTTTTCCTCTGGTTTGCTCAACTCTCTTGTTAACATAAAATGCTTCATAAGCCCATTGGGAATCAGAGGGTTCAATCAATCCTTGCTAGAGTAAATCAGGACACTCCTTTTGTGCTAACAACAAATAATCATGATTCATTCCTGATGACTGGCTTTTGTAGAATTGATATCTTCATTCTTTTTTAAAGGAAAATGGATGAAAAAATCTGGATTTGTCCAAAGAGGACTAAGACATTTTTTGAGGAAGTCAGAATGAGAATCCGCACATGCGTCCATCAAGACTTGCATGATATGATCCAAGATACTCATCTGGATGGCAAAGAAATGCTGGATATCCACAAATTCTTTTAACACGCCTTTGAACCGAAATCCATTATGCATGATTCATAGTTTAGGAATTTGTGTTAGGATATCCCAACCAATGATAATATCCTTATCTTGTGAGCTAGATCTAAGGATTTTTATGATGATTAAGCATTAGGGAAAGAACCGGATCTTGATGGGTTGCTTCTGATTTTTGTGAAAAAAGTGTCTCCAAAAGCAAAGTTAAAATACCGGGTGTATAATTTCCAATGTTCTTCTGGAAGAATTTTGGTATCAAGAATTGAGGCACTAGCTCCAATGTCAATGAGGGCAATCATGGGAATGGATTTGGCATATTTGGATGGATAATGGTAATGGGGAAATGAGGTAGTGTAGAAGGAGTATAGGAACAAAGTTTTTTAATATCTAGGGTTTGAGGAGGTTTAGGAATTTCAGAAGAAAGGAAGAAAACCCCTTTCTCATTTTCTTCAGAGGATTCTTCAGTATCACTAGTTGGAGACCACACTTGGATTGCACAAATGGTGTGCTCAGTAGGCTCGTCTTCTAAAGAGAAGATTGATTCAATATCATCATCTTGAAAAGAAATTCCTGTCTTTTGCTCAATACTGTGAATCAGATGAGAAGAACCACATTTAGCTTTTGGACAGTCTTTTGTAAAGTGACCTTTCTTGTTACAAATGTAACATCGGTCTAATTGTTTGCGTCTTCCACTCGAACAGTCTTTGCGAGAGCACTTTCGTCGCAAAAATCACCATTTACAATGTCTTCTGGGATGTTTTAAGGAAAATTTCTTATAGTGATTCCTCTTTTTGCATTTTGCACAAGAAGGATCATCACAAGAATTTTTCTTTAGACATTTTATCTTCAAACCAGGCATGTGATAGGCTCGATCAAGTTCTTTGTTGCTTGAAAGATAAGCCCGGAATGCTTTTCTGCGGATACAGAGATCTTCAATTGCTAAATGTATCTCTTGTTGGAGTTCTCCAAGTGTTACATTAGCAACTCACTTCTAGTTGTTGAGAAGGGTTCTCCCGATCGTTTGGCTAATTTCTTTTGGAATAGAAAAAAAAGAAAACTTGTTTCAAATTTGAATTGGCTCCAAAAGCATAGAACAATTTGAGCATTTCCTGAAAGTGTTTGTTGAGATGCTTCTATTTTTGGGAGCAACACTTTCTTTCAAAAAATTCTTTCCGCTTGAGCTCAAGTTGATCTTCTAGTCTCCCTATGAAGAATTGGTGGATTATATGGATAATTTGATCGAAATCCGTTAGGCAAAGAAACGTCATCTGATCTTGGTCAAACACTGTCTTCCACCAAGCTTTAAGGCTTCCAAGTAATTCTGCTTACGAACTCAACCAATATATCATACTTGCTTTCAACAGTAAGAGTTCTAATATTCAACCAAGCATGGAACTCTTAGAGTTTTATGGCCATTTGAAGTAGGGGATATCATCAAGAGTAAAAAAGTGTTTTGGACCCGAAGAACCTGGATTAGGTTCCCTAAGGTTTATTAGTTCTAGTTCAGATGAAATTGAACCCATTTCTTCTTCATCAGGAGGGTCTTCCATAAAAATAGCAGGTTGGACAAGGCCTGATTTTCCTAGCTTAGTCTATGTAGAGCTATTAGAAAAAGAGGAAAGGATTTCAGAATCTAAGTCCGAAGGGGAATCAGATAGTTCTACAGGATTGATGGTAGAGATTGTTGGTAATTGGGGGTGGCCTTGATTTCTAAGAAAGGCTTCCAAAGGATTTGAGACCATATATGAAGAAAGGGGTTCACCTAGTGGTTTAGGCCCAACTGGTTCTTGCCTTTTTCCTTCTTTAATCTTCTTTCTTTTCTCCATATCCCGGATATGATCACGAAGAGTGACAATATCAAGTTTACTTGATTTGGGAGCTTCAGCAATGATGGAAGCAAAAAATGTAAAAAGGATTTTGGAGGAGACATCTCCATTCTGGTGGACTTCCAGGGTTGGAAAAATGGGTCTGAGGGAAGAACATATTTGCCTTCTTAGAGGAGCTTAATTTGCCTTTTGAGCTTCTTCATTTCTATAGTTTGATCCTCAAGGTAATGGTGAGGAACAAACTTTCCAATCTCCATTTGATGGAGTCTTTGTTGAAAATTCTTGAGCATCTTTTTTGTAGCCTAAGTGGTCTCATGGACAGTAGAAAGCTTGGTAGCCATTGAGCTTATCGTAGAAGTCTGTGCTAAAGCATGTTCAGTTTGCCAGTTCAAAATGGCTTCAGCAGCCGATACTTTATTTTGTCTCCCTTATTCATCAACATCTGTAGGATTTGGAACTTTAGGCATGTGCCTATAACAATGTGGAGCATCTGAAAATTCTTCTAATGCTGGGTAACGGGCACTACAACTGGATCTTTCCAACAGGGAAAAATCAGAGGATTGGAACATATATATAGCTAGGAGAACAGGAGGAGGGTTTTGTTTTGGGACACACAAAAGTGGTGCTTGAGGTAACTTCAACAGGGAAGATGAGTTTTTCTTACCCATTTATGGATGGACTTGTAGAAAAGAGAGACAACTGGCTTTTGGGAAGGAGGTTTTTTTTTTATAGGTGACTGTTGTGGTATTGGTGGTTCACATGGTTCGGGTGCAGGAGCAAGGGTGATGTAGTCCATATGATACCATAAACTAGTATTTTCCGCTGTCTTCACCAAGAGGTCCGACAGCAGGATCTCCATCAAGGTACCACTGGTACAACTTGTCTTTAGAGCCTTTTTTCTTTCGCCTGGACGGTCTATCATCTTCATCATCATCAGAAGGGGTTGTGTATATAGAACACTAGCAATCAAGATCCCAAAAACAATGGCCTATTCGGGGATCTCTGTAATAGTGAATGGATCGCCATTCCTTATCAAAGAACTCGATCGTGGCCTTTGAGTCTATGCCACTATCTTCCATGGGAGTGTCGGTAGCACAAGGTCATAACATAAAAATAGTAGGGAAAATAGAAGAAGAGGTTTCTTCTTTTTCCTTACTAAATTTGATAACGACGGTGCCATCTTTCTTTTTGGTGAACTGAGATTTCATGGACTGGATAGGTCTAGAGTTCTGGTGGAGTTTTTCATAATTAGTTACCCATGTATCCGAGAGTAACTTAACCAATTGATCTCGAGGAATCTGTCTAGGTACATGAATGCAAGAGGTTTAGTCATTATCAACAAAGATGAACAAGGCATCCTCAGCACCTTGAAGGTTGAGATCAATAGCATGATTTTGAACTCGGTAAACCATCTGGTAGTGCAAAGTAGCTGCAACAGAGTTTGAGGTTTTAAGGAGTGTTGGAAAACATCCCTAAAGTATTTTGATGATCACAAAACCATCTTGAGTTTTAATGTTTACCATGACGAGTGCAGATGGTGAAATAAGTTACAATCACTAGTGATCCTATTACATCAGAAAAGAGAAGAACCTGATCTGTGACAAGAGGGTGAATAAGTACCACGAGGGGATATTATGGTAGCTTGAAAGGACCAATCAAGATAGTGTTTGTGAGTATCTTTGGTACTGATGAGAATGCAATCAACATTCATCTTATGCATCAACAAGGAGAAGAACCTGATCTGTGACAAAAGGGTGAACAAGTACCACGAGGGGATATCACAGTAGCTTGGACGAACCAGTCAAGATAGTGTTTGTGAATATCCTTGGTACTGATGAAAGTGCAATCAGTACTGATCTTGTACTTTCAGCAAAGAGAAGAACCTAATCGAAGACAAGAAGGTGAACAAGTATCATGAAGGGATATCATGACAGCTTAGAAGGACCAGTCGAAGATAGTGTTCATAAGTATCTATGATACTGATGAAAAGTATTAAGATTGACATCACCATTTAACAGTTCGTTAGGTCAATATCCTCACTGAAAATTATCCACCAAGTTACTCGGGGAAAGCATAAGTTTGTTATGCAGAGAGTGACAAAGTTGGTGAGATACTGGTGGATATTGTAATGATAATCATGACTGTTGATGGTTCAGAGTACAGTAGTTAACCGCTGGATTCCTCAAACAAGAAAGCGGCAAAAATAATCGGCATAGTACAAAGGACAAAGGACAGTCCTGGTAATGTTATCCTTAATGGATAGGAATACTCATCCTGCCTGCCAAGGGAATGATCCATCCTTGTGTCCTTGTGTACGAGCAATAGTACTAGCGTCCTAGTGTACGAACTGCAGAGCTGGCGTCCTTTCTGTCCTTGGCGAAATCAGCACCGTTGATGCTATAACCACTACGATACACGCTGGAGGTCTATATAAGGAGAAGAGTAGCTCGAGTGCTAGTGTACGAGTATTATCAAGAGAGAAGCTATCCTTTTAGAGAAGATACGAGAGAAATCAAGCTTCTGAAAATTTGTCACTCAAATCCTTCGTTCTACTCTTCAAAGCCTTAGCTCGTTAATACTAGCTAGCACCACTGTTCATTGTTCGCTTGTTGTTTGATCCACTGTATTAACATCTGTGTTAGTGAGACAAGTGTAAGGCTAGTGTACATGTCCTAATAGTGTGATCTATTTTACTGAGGAACGTCACGAGGCAGTTGTAATCACCAGTGCTACTTACTAGTGGAATCCAACCGCTATTAAGACTATTAGTTTGGGAATGGACGTAGGCTTATTATTAAGCCGAACCACTATATACCTTTGTGTGATCTGCATTCTTATTTATTACATTCATACTGCATCATCCCTAAATATTCGAATATCAGCATCACTCATACTAGTTCACGAGTATTTAGAATCATCAATGGTGATTGTCTTTCTATTCCACGAAAAGTTTTGAAAAATCATCACTCAACCTATTCAATCCCCCCTTCTAGGTCGTGTGTTAGCCCCAAAAATTGGTATCAAAGCTCGGTTTCTTGTTTATTGAAATGTCTCTTGCTTCTGAGCATAAAGATCTTTTATGGCTAACATTAACAGTTGCTTTGCTCTTGATTCACATGCTCCCAACAAGCCATCATACTTTAATGGCTCGAACTACAGCTATTGGAAGAATCACATGAAAATTTATCTTGAAGCAACTGACCCACACCTATGGAAAATTATTGAGAATGGACCTACTATTCCATTGCAAGCACCTGTTCAAGTAGTTGAACAAGGAGATCAAAATGTTCCTATTGCTCGAGGAAACCAAAATGACGACACATTTAGAAGACGAGCTTTAAATTCTAAAGCAACGCATTTGTTGTATTGTTCTTTATCTCCATCAGAATATAACAGAATTTCTTCTTGTTCCACAGCTAAGGAAGTTTAGGATCGACTTCAAGTAACATTCGAAAAAACTGACCATGTGAAGGAAACAAAGTTAAATCTCCTTCTGAGAAATTACGAAATGTTCAAGATGAAGGATGATGAAAGCGTGACTGAGATGTTCACAAGATTCACAACAATCATCAATGGTCTTGCTCACCAAGGGAAGATCTTCACTGATATTAAAAAAGTAAGCAAACTCCTGAGATCACTTCCAAAGGAATGGAGCCAAGTCAAAACCTCTGTCCGTGAAACTATGAGAATCCAAGCTATCAGTAAGGATGAACTCATAGGAACACACATGTCCTATGAAGTGGAACTACAAAATGAAGATCCAAATTCAAAAAGAAAGAAAATCATTGCCTTTACCTCAAACCAAGGTAATAATAATGACACACCATCTTCAGAAGAAGATGATGATGAAGAAATGACTCTGTTTACAAAAAGATTCAAGAATATGATGAGAAATGTAGCTTTCAAAAAGGAAGAAAGCCTACAAGGTATCAAGAAGAAAAGAAACACAGCAAGAGTAGAGATGATTCTAAGTCAAAAGAAATCATCTACTGCGAATGCCGAAAGCCTAAACATGTCAAGCCTGAATGTCCTCTACTGAAGAAGCAGAGAGGTAAATTTGAAAAGAGAAAACAAGTACTTAAAGCAGAGACATGGAGCGACATAGAGAACAGTGATGATGATGATGCAGAACAAGCAAATCTATGTTTTATGGCAAACATTGATTCTGACGAGGAAACAGAGGAAAAGAATATCAACAGAAAATGGACTTTGGACAGTGGATGCTCAAGGCATATGATTGGTGATGCCAAGAACTTTCTGGAACTAACTTAGATCGACGGAGGAACTATCTCATTTGGAGGAAAAGAAAAAGGAAGGATAGTTGGTAAATGAACTATCAAAATAGGAAACCTGATTATTGATGATGTAGCATTAGTCAAAGGATTAAGACACAATCTTATCAGCATTAATCAACTCTATGACAAAGGTTATGAGATAAAATTCAAAGTTGGCATTTGCATAGGTAATGGAAAAGACTCATCGCAAATCTTTATTGGCAAAAGGTATGGAAATATTTACCTTCTTGATTTAGATCATGATCATGCTCATTGTTTAATCTCTTCACAAGAAAAACAAGATGTATTACATAGGAAACTCAGTCATGTTAGTTTGAAACACATTTCTAAACTTGCTTTAAAAGAACTAATGAAAAGACTTCCAAAGATGAAGTATGAAAGTAATGACATTTGCAATGCATATTCTCTTGGTAAACAAGTTAGAAACTCCTTTAAATCCATAAATACTGTTGCTACTAATCGAGTCCTGCAGCTACTCCATATGGATCTATTCGAACCAACCAGAAACATTAGCTTTGGTAGAAGTAAATTCTGTCTAGTGATTGTTGATGACTACTCTAGATATACATGGGTAGTATTTCTAGCCCACAAAGATAAAGCCTACAATCAGTTTGTGAAGCTGGCTCGAAAGATACATAATGAAAAAGGTTACAGCATATCATCCATCAGGACTTATCATGGTGGAGAATTTGATAACAAGAGCTTCGCTAATTATTGTGGAGAAAGTGGCATTGAGCACAATTTCTCAACTGCGTATTCACCACAGCAAAATGGTGTGGTTGAAAGAAAGAACAGAAGTCTATAGGAAATGGCAAGAACCATGATGATTGAAAGCAGCACTCCTGCTTATTTCTGGGCAGAAGTAGTTGCCACATCTAGTTACATCATCAACAGAATATTCCTGCGATCATTGTTGGATAAAACACCCTATGAGATCTACAAAGGAAGGAAGCCAAATATATCGTACTTCCACATATTTGGGTGCAAGTGTTATATTCTAAAAAACAAGAATGAAAACATTGGAAAGTTTGAACCAAGATCAAACGAAGGCATATTTCTTGGTTACTCAACTACAAGTAAAGCCTTTAGAGTATTCAACAAGGTATCACAAGATATCAAATAGTCAATCAACATGAAATTCAATGATAGTACGATGGAAATTTAAAAGTCTAAATGAAGATGGGGAACCAGCAGCAGTGCAAACTATTCAGACACCCCATAATCAGCGGACCAATCCTCAAGAAGATTTCAAGGATGGATTACCAAAGGAAGGGAAATTTCGAACCAATCATTCAAAGGAACAAATCATCAGTGATATTGGTGAAGGTGTTCAAACTCGTTCATCATTTCGGCAAGCAATGAACTCTCTTGCCCTATTATCTCAAGTTAAACCCAAGGTAATTGATGATGCAATTCAAGATGAGTCTTGGATTGAGGCTATGCAAGAAGAGCTTCAACAATTCAATGACGAAACTTGTCTCTAGACCACAAGATCATCCTGTGATTGGTACCAAATGGGTATTTAGAAACAAATTGGATGAAAAAGGAATTGTTGTTCGCAACAAAGCTAGGCTCGTTGCCAAGGAACACTCACAAGAAGAAAGTATTGATTATAATGAGACATATGCATCCGTAGTAAGGTTAAAAGCTATTCGCTTATTATTATCTTATGCTTGCTATCATGACTTCAAATTGTTTCAAATGGATGTTAAAAGTGCTTTCTTAAATGGTTTCATTAAGGAAAAGGTTTTTGTTGAACAACATTCTGGTTTTGAAGATTCCAAATTTCAAAATCATGTTTTCAACTCAAGAAAGCTCTATACGGTTTGAAACAGGCACCCTGAGCTTGGTATGAAAGACTAAGCTATTTTTTAGAAGAAAATAATTTTAAAAAATGGACTGTTGATACCACTTTATTTACTAAGAAGAGTGGTAATGATATTTTGTTAATACAAATATATGTGGATGATATCATTTTTTGTTCTACTAACAATCATTTGTGCAAGAATTTTGAGAAAGTGATGAAAAGAGAGTTTGAAATGAGCTTAATGGGAGAATTGAATTTCTTTCTAGGTTTACAAGTCAAGCAATTAAAAGAAGGTACATTCATCTTTCAAGAAAAATATGCAAAAGAGTTAGTAAAGAAATTCGGTTTCGAGAGTTGCAAAAAGGTTGATACACCTATGTCAGCAACACTAAAGATTAACAAAAACGAAGAAGGTAAGACCATTGATCCTAAATTATACAGAAGCATGATTGGATCACTATTATATCTTACTGCTTCTAGACATGATATACTATTCAGTGTATGTATTTGTGCTCGTTTTCAGTCAAATCCAAAAGAGTCACATCTTAAAGCTGTGAAACGTATTATCAAATATATTGCTACTTATCCAAAGTTAGGACTATGGTATCCAAAGGAATCAGAATTTATATTGCATGGATATTCAAACGCTGACTTTACAAGTTGTAAGATAGATAGAAAAAGCACCACAAGTACTTGTCAAATGATGGGCAGTATGCTTATTTCATGATTTTCGAAGAAATAGAATTCTATGGCATTATCTACTACCGAGGTTGAATATGTCACACTAGGAAGTTGTTGCGCACAAATACTCTAGATGCAACAACAATTCAGTGATTATGCAGAAAATTGCTCAAAATCAATCATAATGTGTGATAACACAAGTGCAATCAATCTCACAAAGAATCCCATATTGCACTCAAGAGCAAAGCATATCGAGATACGACATCACTTCATTAGAGAGCATATCAGCAATGGTGATGTTAACATTGAGTTCATGAATTCAAAGCACCAACTTGCAGATATCTTCATAAAGCCTCTGGACAAAAATTCATTTGAATTCATTCGAAATGAATTTGGAATTTGCAATCCAACTGAGTAAGAATATGGCATCATCACTAAAGATACCAGGTATTTGCATCAATTTGAACTACTTCGGGTAGACAAACTGGCAAAGGTACAAACTTTTAAAAAGTTATCGTTATACTGTACAACATTATCGTTCTGGCAATAAATACGTGTACTAAGTTTTATGACGTAATAGTTGATTTTCTTTATTATTCACTTATTATTTCACAAATTCACATGTCCACATGTTCACCTACAAATAGGGCACTACTTTGACCATCTAGAAACCGTTACCATCTTCTCTTCCACGATCTTCTCAACCTCCAATATCCTCTCTATTTCTATCTCAGTGAACCACATTTCTTCTCATCTCTTCCCATGGCACCCAAGAAAAAGCAACCTACAAATCTCTCCAAACCTTGTATGACTACTCGTTTAACCAAAGGGTCATCTGCTTCAGAACATACCATAGGAGCACAACTAAGTGCTAGCCAAGCAGAGTTGACTAGACTCGCAGGAAGCATCTCCACTAATGCTGTTTAGCCACAACTTGTACCTCCTGTCATCACAACACCTCAGTAAAAAATTACTCAAGTTATTAGTACCACAACATCTCTAAGCATGACAGTAGAACAGCAACTCATTATCACTTAGTTGTTTCAATCGATGAACCTAGAGGAAGTGAGAAAGATTTTGGGTCAATCATCTCAAACCTCTATTCCTGATCCTATTGATACACAAATGACAAATTATTGAGGGTACTAAGGCTTCTGATAAGGAAGAATTTGAAGAAGAAGAAGAGCAGTCCAAAGAGAAATCCGAAGAGCATCATGAGGAAGCTGAAACAGAGAAAACTACCACTGATGCTCCTATTGCTGCTGTTAAGACTGAAAAAGGGACGAGTACTGCCACTGAAGGAAGCAGCTCCAAAACTCCCATAGAAACAGAGGAGACTTATGTCGAGAAAAAGAAGGATGATGGTGATGATCGTGAGTTTGCCCAATTTAAACCCATTACTAGTTTATCTCTTGATCTCTCCTTTTCAAATCTTGCATTTTTCTCACTAGATTACGAAAAACGTTTTGTAGAACTTATTAAAAGAGAAACTTCGAATCACTGCACAATGAATTTTGATTTTCTGGACAATCACAACATCTTTCTCAAAGGAATTTTCAAGAAACTCTCCTTGACCCACTTTTGTACCTTGAAGGAAGAAGTCTACTTTTATGTTGTTACTAATTTTTATTCAAATTTTCATTGTGAAAACCCTAAGAGTTTCACCTTCACTTTTGAATATGTCAACTATAGCATGACTGTAGGAGACCTAGCTAATCTCATTCATCACCTAGTGAAAAATTTTGTGAAAATTTTTGCTACTCCTTCAGAGGCTGCCATTTTCATTCGTGATAACAATGTTTCTAATTTTAGTGACAAAGTTCCATTGAGTAAGCTCCCTTTGAAAATGAACATTCTTCACAAAATATTCATCATGGTTATTCGTCCCAAAACAAGCATCACCAATGACCTTTCTAGATATGAGGCAAGAATCTTATAGGCCATCCTTAATCAGCGTAACTTCTCTCTAGCCCACATGATCATCATTCACATGGCTAGAAATGCACAGAAGAAGACTGGTAATCTTCCATATGGTGCACTGATCAACCTCATACTGCGATCCAAAGGCATCTAGATCAGTGATGATCTTAAGGCAGATAAGATTCAGAGCATGAAGATTGGTAAAAAAACCATTATGAAAATGTATTTGAAAATCACCAAGGATGGATGGGTTAACAACAAGAGAATGATTGTCCGTATGGGTCATGCAAATGATGAAAAGGCGAAAGAAGTTCTTACTCTCCGCTTGAAGGAAGGAATTGAAAGAAGACTTCGAGGTTCAGAAATTGCTCAATCTGCGCCATTCCTACCATCGGCACCTAGACCAAAGCGCAAGAAAGCAACAAGCCAAGGGGAGTCCTCCTCTGTAGATGAACCAACAAATGCATAAATCAGGACAGCCATGATCAACATTCAGCGTATGGTTAAAGCTTAAGGACAATACCTCAAGAAGATCAAACAGACCATCCTCTCACTTGAATGTTATAACACAATTCGACTATCACCTATGTCCTTTCAGGAGAGCCAACCCACTAAAAGGAAAGCCAAGAAACACTAAACCTATCCTTGATCATTACCAATGCATATGTTGTGTTATATTTCTTATGGCTAGTCTATTTCTTTTTTTGTTGTGTTGATGGCTGGCATTTTTATCCTCATGTTGTTAAGCTTGTGTTGTTAAGGGGGAGATCTTTATCAGATTGAAATGAAGCTTGTGTTGTTAAGTGTGTTCCTCTATGATCTTATACTTTTTTATTATGACAAAAAGGGAGAGAAATATATTACATCGCTTGCATGTGCTATCTGGACTGATATCGCATAATGGACTGTTATGAACAGATTTTCCATCTAGACCGATATTGGACTGATATTTATATGAGCAAACTTTCTATCTAGATTGATACTCATACGCATAACTGACAAATTTGTTAGCACTCTGTTCCCGAAATGAATATATCAACTGTTTAAGCATATTGTTTTTTTAACCTTATGAACATTGCTCAAAATATCTTTAATACTTTTTTACATCTGCAAGATAGAGTTTTTGTCATCATCAAAAAGGGGGAGATTGTTGGAAAATGTCCCGAAAGTATTTTGATGATCACAAAATAATTTCAAGTTTTAATTTTTACCATGACGAGTGCATATGGTGAAATAAGTTATAATCACCAGTAATCCTATTACATCATTAAAAAAAAAAACCTGATCTGTGACAAGAGAGTGAACAAGTACCACGAGGGGATATCATAGTAGCTTGGAAGGACCAATCAAGATAGTGTTCGTAAATATCTTTGGTACTGATAAGAATGCAATCAGCATTCATCTTATGCATCAGCAAGGAAAAGAACCTAATATGTGACAAGAGGGTGAACAAGTACCACAAGGGGATATCACAGTAGCTTGGAAGGACTAGTCAAGATAGTATTCGTGAGTATCCTTGGTATTGATGAGAGTACAATCAGCACTGATCTTATACCGTCAGCAAAGAAAAGAACCTAATTGAAAACAAGAAGGTGAACAAGTATCACGAGGGAATATCATGACAGCTTAAAAGGACCAGTCGAAGATAGTGTTCATAAGTATCTTTAGTATTGATGAAATGTTTTAAGATTGACATCACCATTTAACAGTTCGTTGGTTCAATATCCTCACTGAAAATTATCCACCAAGTTACTTGGGGAAAGCATAAGTTTGTTGTACAGAGAGTGACAGAATTGGTGTGATAATGGTAGATATTGTAATGATAATTACAACTGTTGATGGTTCAGAGTAAAGCAGTTAACCACTAGATTCCTCAAACAAGGAAGCGATAAAAATAACTGGCATAGTACAGAGGACAAAGGACAGTCCTGGCAATGTTATCCTCAACGGATAGGAATACTCGTCCTGTCTGCCAGGGGAATGATCCATCCTTGTGTCCTTGTGTACAAGCAATAGTACTAGCGTCCTGATGTACGGATTGCAGAGCTGACGTCCTTTCTGTCCTTGGCAAAATTAGCATCATTGATGCTACAACAGCTACAATACATGCTGGAGGTCTATATAAGAAGAAGAGTGGCTCGAGTGCTAGTGTGCGAGTGTTATCAAGAGAGAAACTATCCATTCAGAGAAGATACGAGAGAAATCAAGTTTCTGATAACCTTTCACTCAAATCCTTCGTTCTACTCTTCAAAGCCTTAGCTCGCCAGTACTAGCTAGCACCACTGTTCATTGTTCACTTGTTGTTTGATCCACTGTATTAGCATCTGTGTTAGTGAGACAAGTGTAAGGCTGGTGTATGTATCCTGATAGTGTGATCTATTTTACTAAGGAATGTCATAAGGTAGTTGTAATCACCAGTGCTACTTACTAGTGGAATCTAGCTGATGTTAAGGCTGTTAGTCTGAGAGTGGACGTAGGCTTATTGTTAAGCCGAACTACTATATACCTTTGTGTGATCTGCATTCTTACTTATTACATTCATACTACATCATCCCTAAATATTCGAATATCAGCATCACTCATACTAGTTCATGAGTATTTAGAATCATCAGTGGTGATTGTGTTTCTATTCCACAAAAAGTTTTGAAAAATCATCACTCAACCTATTCAACCCCCCTTCTAGGTCGTGTGTTAACTCCAACAAGGAGCTCCAGTAAGTTGTAACTGGACTTTAAGAGCAGTACGCAGTCTGGGATCAGAAAGGGCCATGTTGAAATTTGGGAAAAGGGCGACAAAAATAGTGCCAGCATTGAGAGTTGTCTGGATGGTACAAATACAAGCATTTTGGTAATCCATAAAACAAGTCTCTAATAGAGCCATACGAGCGACAACAGGGAGTCCCTCTCTTCCATGAAAGGATAAAGCAAGACGTATAGCACCAAAGTGGAGGTGTATATATAGTCTTGTTGTATCCATTGACGAGGAAAGTCATAAGGGATCTGAAGGGTTACAAATTGTTCTAACTGGGTTGCCAGGATGGGGTGTTGGTCAAAACGAGAGGCTTGAACATACTCATTTACTTTGCAAGGGGTATGTTTTATGAGCTGCTTAATGGAACATACGGGAGAAAAAGAGGATGGTTTGGCAAAAGCAGAGTAGGGATTTATAAGTGGGAAATAGGTTTCTGAGATTTTGTTATCTTCATAGAGGTAAGAAACCTCATAAAGATAGTCGATCTTAGAAGCGTTGGATGTACGTAGTTCCATGGGAGGGGAAAGAGACATAGGAACATTTATAGTAACAAGAGAAAAGGAGGGTGTAAGAGCAACGGAGTCGGACATTATATAGCAAAGGCAATGGTGCAACCAAGCAGCTGAATCTATTAGAGCAGGCAGATGATGAGAAACTGACCGTTGTGGTGATGTCTAAGGTATCCTTGGTGTCCAACAATATCTATTGGTGGGTGGACACAAATGCAACAAATCGCATTTGTGTGGACAAACACCTATTCTCGTCTTATAAGAAGGTTGAGGAAGAAGAGATGATCTATATGGCTAACTCCATATCAACAAAAATTGTGGGGGAAAGGAAGGTGATCTTAAAGTTCACCTCCTGTGAGGAGATTACCCTGTAAAATGTGCTGCAAGTACCGGATATCCGGAAAAATCTCATTTCTGACTCTATACTTGTCAAGAAAGGTTTCAAATTATTTTTGAATCTGACAAGTTTATACTTTTCAAAAGGAGATGCATGTGAGGAAATGGTACATGAATAATGACATGTTCAAAACCGATATGGCCGTTATTGATGTTAACTCGAAATTCTTGTACCCAAAGACTATTAATAAAAAGAAGTATTTAGTTTATATTGTTGTGTCTCCTTATCTATGGCATGGTAGATTAGGACGTATAAACTATGGTACAATGAAGAAAATAGCAAATTTGAGGCTAATTCCAAGGTTTGAGTTAGATGCCCATTACAAGTGTGAGACTTGTGTCGAGGTTAAGTTTGCTAAAAAATCTTTCAAACCCATTGAAAGAATTAGTGAACCTATACAATTAATCCATAGTGATCACTATGATTTAAAATTTATAGAAAGTAAAGGTGGAAAGAAGTACTTCATCACTTTTGTGAATGACTGTACTTGATTTTATTATGTTTATATGTTAACTAGTAAAGATTAGGTTATGAACATATTTATCAAGTATAAAAATGAGGTCGAAAACCAACTTAATAGATGAATCAAAGTGCTTAAGTCTGACAAAGGAGGATAATACAATTTTTTCGATTTAAATGAGTTGTGTGCTAATTCAAGAGTAATTTTTCAAACAAGTACACCTTATACTTCGCAGCAAAATGGAGTTACTGAACGGAAGAACAAAACTCTAAAGGAAATGGTTAAAACCATGCTCTTGAGTTCCGATTTACTTTAGAACTTGTGAGAGGAGGCAATTCTAACTGCGAACTATATTCTTATTAAAATACTCCACAAGAAAATGAGTAAGATCCCATATGAGTTATGGAGTGGAAGGTTACCATCTTACAATTTCTTAAAAGTGTGGGGATGCCTAGCTAAGGTGGCGATTCCTTCTTCTAATCAAACTGGGTTAGGACCTAAAACAGTGGATTGCATATTCATCGGTTATGCTCAAAATAGCAGTGCATTCAGATTTTTGTTTCAAAATTTTGAAAATGTGGAAATCTATGCCAATATTGTCCTAGAATCAAGGGATGCTTAATCTTTGAGGATATATATCCTGCGAAAAGAAATTATGGTGAACATTCACTGAAGAGATTTAGAAAATTAGAATTTGAGAATGATGAACTTGAGGCTAAAGAAACCAAACTTAGAAGGAGCAAGAAGTCGCAAATTGAAAAATCTTTCGAACCTGATTTTCTGATATGTATGTTAGAATGTGAGCCTCAAACATTTCAAGAGGTAATGTCAACTCCAAATACTCCTTACTGGAAAGAAGCTGTTGACAATAAGATTGATTCTATCCTAAGTAATCACACTTGGGAATTGGTTGATCCTCCATCTGGAAATAAACCGATTGAATATAAATGAATATTCATGAAGAAGCGTAAAACTAATAGTTCCATTGATAAGTATAAAACACGCCTTCTTGCCAAAGGGTTTAGATAAAGAGAAGGTCTAGATTACTTTGACACTTACTCACCTGTAACAAGAAGAGCATCAGTTAGGATGTTTATTGCTATAACTTCTCTATACAATTTTCAAGTACATCATATGGATGTGAAAATTGCATTCTTGAATGGTGATCTCGATGAGGAGATTTATATGGATCAACCTAAAGGTTTCAAGATCAAAGGACAAGAACACAAAGTATGTAGACTTGTCAAATCATTGTATGGACTTAAACAAGCTCCTAAACAATAGCAGAAAATTTGACCGTGTAATAATCCAAAATGGATATAGAATCAATGAGTGTAACAAATGTGTGTACACTAAATTCACGTCCTTTGGATGTGTACTTATTTGTCTATATGTTGATGATTTGCTTATTCTTGGAGATAAGGCCGAGGTTATCAAAATAACCAAGAATGTTATCAAGATGAACTTTGAGATGAAAGACTTAGGTGTTGTAGATGTTATACTTAGCATCAAAATTCTAAGGAATTTGGATGGCTTAGGTTTAACATAATATCATTATATTGAAAAAGTAATTGAGAGGTTTAAAGGGTTCGGCATTAAAAATGTGAATAATCCTTTTCTACCATACCTATATTTAGAGAAAGAATAGTGAAAACAGCATCAAGCAACTGGAGTACTCTCAAGTGATTGGCACCATCATGTATATCATGAACTACACCAGGCTAGATATTGCGTACTCAGTAGGAAAATTAAGCGGATATACAAGTAATCCCAATCACGAGCATTGAAATGCTCTGTTGAAAGTATAAGGGTATTTAAAAGTATTAAAAAGTACTACAATATAGTCAATATTGCTGTTTTGGAAGTATATAGTGATGCCAACTGAATTTTAGATTCTGATGAATCGAAATCGACTAGCGGATATGTGTTCACGCTAGGAGGTACCGCAGTATCATGCAAATCTTCAAAACAAACTCTAATAACGCGCTTCACAATGGAATCAGAGTTTGTTGCTTTGCATAAAGCTGCTTAAGAAGCAGAGTGGCTTTGACAGTTTTTGGAGGACGTTCCATTATGGCCAAAACTTGTGCCTCCGATATGCATTCACTATGACAATCAAGCAACGATTGCAAGGTCACCAAAGGAAGCCACTCTCAAATGGGATCATTTCTTTGAACTTTGTGAAGTGAAAGGAAAACATTGTGGATCCGCTGACAAAAAGTTTGCCGAGAAAGCAAGTAAGCTACACATCGAGGGGAATGGGGTTAAAAGCCTTAACCCAATAAAGAGATTCCGAGATGGAAACCTAGCCTATGCGATTGGAGATCCATGGACTATGTTCAATAGAATAATGCAAATTTTGAAAACTCTAGTGTGCACACTATCTCCCATTCCTATGATGCAACAGTGCTTCCTACAACGTTTTAATGGTACGCTATATGTTTAATGATTCATATAGCTTGGATTTCAACATCCTAGTGAGGTATAATAGGATACCTTTTATAAGAATACACCTATATGTATGGAGTTGGCTGACTCTATGAAAATCTTTAAAAATTAGATTTTCTAAAGCACACATGAATCATGAAAGGCTCAAGGCCAAAAGAATGAATGCAATTGAGAACCAATATTAATTCGGAGATTCTCTATATGAGGTCTATTGTCAGGGATTACACCAATAACTGGCAGTTGTCGCAACCCTCCCAAAGAGTTTCTCAAGCCCTCAAGTAATGGTTTAGGGGTATTGTCAAAAAAGGCGGGCCAAAAGACCCATTGATTAGGGTGTGGGTACTCCCAAGCCCATACCCCACCCAACGTTGTCTACCTAAGTGATCCCAACTAAAGTGAGGGAGAATCACTTTAGTTCCTACGCAACTAAAGTTCTAGGTCCAGAGACTTATTTACGCTAATGTTTATTAGCGCTCTTTTGATACTGCTAAACCAATTAGTTGTTTACCAAAGTGATCATGCAATCTTGATTTCTCATTAACCCTAAAGGTATCCCAAACTATTTCTAAATTGACATGCAAATGTTTTTGTGGTTTTCATTTGGATTCTAAACTAATCCAAATCTTAAGCTAAGAAAATATCATTCAATGAATTAAAAGTGCGCAAACAAATAAATCGAAAAGGAAAAGCACAACTAGCAACCTAGCAATTATATTTAAGAAAGAAAGACATCCAAATATTCTTAAGGTAAAGCCCTAATGGCTTATTCAATTTGGATCCAATGGTTTTATATGGTTTTCACATTTTTATGCTATGCTTAAAATTAGTCCTAGATTGGCAAGACTATTTAAACTAAGCAAAATCTAATTTCTGGTTTTTTTTTATAATGATTTCTAAATATTTTTTAATTTTTTGAATTATTATTCTAAAAAAAGTTCGGATCGGTGACCCGACCCGGGTCGCAAGACCAGACCCGGACCCAAGAGGCCCCGGCCGGGCTGCAATTCGGACTGATCTCAGGGCCCAGTCGGAAGGTAAGTCTTTTCCCATGGGCTTGAACTATTGCAGCAGTGCAAGCCCAATTCCCTTTTGGAACAAGAGAGCCCAAGTCTAATCAAACCTAAGCCCAACTCTCATTAGTCTAGCCCAGCTAAAAGCCCATCTTACCCTCTATTTCGGCCGGCTTAGTCCACGGTCCTAACTCTAACCTGAACAAATTCAAGCCCATCTTGAGGTATAAATGCATTAAGCCCATGGATTAAGGTTTAAGCCCACTCTAATTCTGCTTCCCACTCACACGCCCAGATCTTCTTCTTCAAAGCCTCCCTCACCGTGACGCCTCTGAGGGCGTCCTCGAGCTCGCCCGAGCTCATCGCCAACCATCGCAGCCATCACCCACACTTCACGTCTCTCACACTGACTTTACTCCGGCCAGCCACAGCCGTCACCATAACTTATACCCCGACCGCCGGAACAGTCTCAATTGCCGAAAAAACTTCCCGGCGGCCAAAAGGACACACTACCAGTAGCTATTTTTAAACCTTGGAACATTGTTATTATTTTTAAACCTTCAACCCAAGTGAAATAACAAGCACACGCACATAGCAATGAGATGCACAGAAAACTAACACACTGGGATTCTCGATCATTGACATCGCCGGAAAATAAGATGGCGCCTCCGACAAAGATGTTCATCCACGGCCGACGCCAAAATCCGAAGAACATGCCATGAAATGGAAGAAAATGACGGTCAGATGCGATTCAACAGATGACGAAACAATTCCAATATTGTTGTCGACCCTGGCGCGAGTTTGGGTCCTGAATGGGTCTGTATCCTCCTCCTCGCTAGCGTCGCCCACCTGTTTGATGAAATGACCGACCCATGGGTATAGCTGTTTTGGTCTTCTATGATTCCCAATCCGTTCTAAGTATGTTCTCGTGATTTTTATTTTTTTAATCTTCGTTCTATTACTTGGCAAGTTGTGCCTTGGTGTGTTGGTTGTTCGATTGGTGTCCGACGTTTGGTCGGGGGTGGGGGGCAAAAGCTTAGTCCTCCACTCTACGGGTTCGGAGATCCGCAGGGCAATAGAGGAGACTCTACACCTTTGCTGTCTTGTTTGCCGGAGAGTGTTGTCTCGATTCTGGGATGACGGCGTCGGTCGCTGGTGGATTCCCTAGGTCGCTGGAGGCTGAGGGAGTTGAGAGATGCCGTCCGGAGTTGGCCGACCTCGCCCAGAAGAAAAAAAAAAAAGTGAAAAAGGAAAAAGTGACATAGCATTTTTTTAATTATAAATGCCACATATTTTTTTTATCAGAATTTCTTTAATTTAGCACTTAAGTAATTATTTTCAAAATTGTTGGACTAAAGTGAGTGCCGTATACAATATTTAACACTCCTAATGTCGTTCTTCCTAAATTATTATTACTACAAAAAGGAAAGTTAGAGTCTTTTTAGTATTTTTCCTCCTTAATTTTCAGTCAGAGAGTTGAAACCTCTCAAGAGACCGCACTTGGTCCTCAATCTCATCTTTAAGGGTAATTATTAGTTGGGGCAATACATTTCATTTTTCAGATAAACATGATTCCACCATTATTCCTGTAACCTCGTCTGTTGATGCTTGCCATAAACATTTGGGTTGATTACACATGCGATCACTCTATTTTTATTAGGGGCGAGCATGGTTTGAGTTGGGCTGATCTAACACTTAATTTTGAGACTAATTCACACAGTATTGGTCCCCAATTTTTTGGAACCAAGGACAGACCCTATTGAGCCTAAGATCAAGGACTGGACTAATCTTATGGGCCCGGTCCAGTTCCTAGGTCAAACTAGGACTAATCGATTCTTCTTCTTTTTTTGTATTCCTTGAAAAGACAAATGTACTCTTTAAAATTACATATCTATCGAAAATGCAATATTAAGCAATCAAACTATGAACACCGGTATAAATCAAATAGAAATCTAAGATAAGGCAATAAAAAAAATCTCCACTTACCAAAAACAACAAACAGTATTAGACGAACATGTAAAATAATCCTAAACAATAAAATGGTCAAAGTACGTAGCATAAACCATGAATTATATAACTCTATATCTTGTTCATTCTTAAAAAATTGCTTCAACTTCTGAACACTTCAAAACAAAACAAACAATAAACATAGTTAATATTTAAGAATAGTTTTAAATTGAAAATACTATTAATGCCATTGATAGAACATCTCACCACTCATATTCATTTAATTTCAACATTTAAACTCTATTTATCGTTGGTAATCTCCTCGATAAAACAATCCATATCTAATACAAAAGAATCTATTTATTATGAAAAGAAAGAAAAAGAGCCAAATCTAGCAAAGAGCACAAAGAGGCGAGCAAAGTGAGGCAACACTCACCAGGGTTTTTATTTTTAAAGCCAAAAGAAGATGAGGGAAGGGCCTAGGGACATACACACACACATACATATTCATTATAAAATGAAGGATTAATATAAAGAAAAACCCAAAACTGTTATACTTGTGATAAATTTACCCAAAACTATTTTTTTGACCATGAAAAACCTCAAACTGGTACATTTGTGACAAATTTATGCCAAACTAGTTCATCGATGACAAATTTACCCTATGTTAGTTTCTATTAAATATTACCGTCAAATTACTGATTTTGATAACACATGACTGTTGACGGAGTGTACTGATTTGGGGTTTTACACCCCTTTGTTTCAGGTGTGCTAGTTTGGCATTTTTTTTTATGATATTAATCCAATTTAACATAAACGAATGAATGGTAAATTTATCACAGGCGTACTAGTTTAAGGTAAATTTGTCCCAAATGTACCAGTTTGAGGTTTTTTATGATAAAAAAAAATTAGCTTTTGGTAAATTTGTCACATGTATATCAGTTTGGGATTTTTCATGGTAAAAAAAATATTTTTTAATAAATTTATCACATATGTACGAGTTTGAGATTTTT
>BCNH02000009.1:9618409-9648942 GCA_001662345.2 Metrosideros polymorpha var. glaberrima
AGGGACCAACCCAATCCCCTTAGGAATTTGACCAGGACTGGCCAGGTTGGGCTAGTCTAGGGTTAACCCAACATCGTTGCTCACCCCTAGTTTCTATGCATTTGATTGTGATTTTTTTTTACTAACGGTACACATTATTGACGCCTAAATTTTGACCACCCACTTAGTATTAATTATAATAATTAAATTACATAAAAATAAGGGATCGACCCCTAGCAAAAAATATTACATCATTTAGTTTTCATTTAGTTCAATTTTCAGCATACATTGCGTTTGTATTTTAATTGGATCGGGGGTGGAAACGGACATGAAACAGACGCATGGACCAGGCCAATTTCTATCATAAAATTCGACTAGTCAAGGAGAAGAGGGGGTCGAAATTCTCGAGGCCTTAGGGCTTAAATTCAGCTTAATTTAGCCCATTTAAATTTAATTAAGAAAAAAATACCTTTTAGTTAGAGTCTAATTAATTAGAAAAATGCTCTAATTCAAGCCTGCAAGAGACAGACAAGCCCACAAAGAGCTCATGAAATCTGGCCAGCCCATATACTAGGCTTGGCCGAATTCTATCTTGCTAAATGGATCCGATTTGTGTGATTTGACCCTTCAGGGACCCAATTGCAAAGATAATTAAAGTTTAGGGTCAAATTTGTACATATCCAAAAGTTGGGGACCACTCCATAAATATGTAAAAGTTGCAAAGCCCTAGATTTGCCTATTTAAAACATTTATGCCTCCTTATTCACGGTCGGCAATTCTATTCTCAGAACCTTAGAGAGAAAACACTTAAAAAGAAGAGAAGAGGGAGAGAAAGACGTGAGTCTCGGCCATGACCCTCACACGGCCTAGCCCTCTTCCCTCAACGAGGATGCTGCTCCGCCGGTGGCTGCACCAACGAAGACTTTGCTTTCTTGCTGCCGTGCCAAACGTCGGCATCTTTCCCCCTTGCTGATCCTTGCTGATCCAACCAGCCGCGCCTCCATCTCTGCGTCAAATTGGGACAACGCTACTTCCCTGCCAGAACGACGACGATGTCTTCGATGATCGGCGGTGTTTCCATCACGCTTTATCTTCTTGTTTTATTGCAGGAGCAGAGTCTAACACCAAACGCGGTCAAGCAAGTGTGTTCCGCAGTTGATCGGACAAACCCACCCGGAATTGAAGAAAGAGTCCAAGCGTTGGTCAAAGTGGCGTCAGTGGAGATAATCCAGCGAGGAACAAAAAGGAAATCCCACTTTGGTCTTCCTTTGGGAACAGACAAAAGAACAGGGAGTACCAAAGTGCCCATATATTTTCCCGGCGATCCATCCACGGCCATGCCGAGAAGCCATCGCGTGACCAGCAGCTTCATCATCGAGCCCGGCGGACCACCTTGCCTAGCAGTCCACCACAAGCCGTTTGTGACAACCAAACCCTTGTCGGCATCCACCGTGAGTCCACCCGACCAGCCGCCATCCGATCGGATTTCGATCCGATTCTCCGCATGTGAAATAGGAAAGTGCATATAGGTAAATTTCCTATCTTAAATTGATTTGATATTTAAATTACCTCTATTTGAGTGATCACATTATCTAATCATATCTTTAAGCCGTAGGTGATCGATTAGAAAATATTTCCTAATTTGTAACCCTGTTGATTAATTTAGATAGATTATCAATTACCACATATTTAAATTTGATAGTTGATCTATAAGCCTCTAGATTAATCATCATATTTAAAATGTCTTTCCTATTTTGAATCGGTTGATTGATTGGAATTTTTAACTTTAATATTATCTTTGCATGTTTAAAACTTTAAAATATTTCATATGGATTAGGTTGCATTTTTAGATAAGATTACATTCCTAGGATAGACATTCTAGAATAGTTTTGCATATTAAATTTCCTAGATAATTTTAGATAACCTTCTTAGTTTAATTTAATTCCTAAGACAAGATAGATTCTGGATAACTTTTCCTAGTTTAAATAGGATAGGATATGATAGGATATCTACATAGGATAGTAATCTTAGATAGATTTTAGAAGTTTAAAATAGGCATTCAAATTAAATTAGGATTAGGATTAGTTTAATTCTTAGTTTAGATTAGATAATACCATTTTCTAGATAGTTTAATTTCATGAATTAATAATTTCGAAAATCATAAAAAAAATGTCATATGCTTGTAATATAGTTAGGGTCATTTAATTAGAATTGCATCCCGTCATTAGAGTTAGGACATTTAATCGATACATCATTTAGTTTATGTGTCATTTAATTAATTAGTATACCATGTAAGGGCGTACTAGTCTATGTTAGATTAATTAATCATGGAGCTTGCAAATTAATTTAGTTATATTAATTGCAGGACATTTGGGGATAGTCATGTAGTTAATTATATTTTTTGCCATGATAGTCTAGGAGTTTTTTCATGTCATTCATATGCATTAGAATAGCTGCATATAGTTTTTCTTATGTTCTTGCATTTTTAAATTCATGCATTGCTATTGGTTAGTCTTTCTCCTTAAAAAAGTGAAAACTAAAAGGAGAAAATAATTGTCTTGATGCATCCTCCCTTGCAATTTATTTATACTTGATTTTGGGTGTTTATATATTGAATGTGCACACGTGTGATAATCTATGCCTTAGTGTCTTAGGTTAAATTTTAATTCAAGCTATCTGATAAATATATGAAAACCTAGCATAATTAAGTCCTTGGAATTAGATTCTCTGATTCGTAGAAATAGAGTAATTCTCCCATTACTTTATTTATGTGTTTAATCAACATGCTGACTCCAAGTAGTAATTTAATGAACCTAAATCGCACTAAATTAGTTAATTTGAATTAATTAACTTAGTAATCTATTAGCCTAAATTTTAGGTTGTGACACGCGTAATCAACTCTTAGCCATTAGGATGACACGGACTGACAAAAGAAAAAGACAATGAATTTACAAATCTCAATCGACAATAATTTATGGTACATTATCTACCTTAGAAAGTTCCCACACAATAAAGGCATGATTCGAGATGAGATCTCAAGATGTAGAGGCAATGCTAGTGATTTCAAACTCCAAAGGTACGATCCAAGATCGTTTAATTTGGGGAGGGGGAAAATATGGTCCTATGTCCGTGATTGACCTGGGGATTGGGATTAGGCCAAAAAAAAGTATAACAAAGAACAACAAAAAGAAAGTGCCCCACATAATCTAATTGTTTCAATTCGACATCTGTATATCCAATCATGTCTATACAATTCGTGTTCACATAAAATTTGATTTTATATTGTCAAAAATTTATCAGTGCTTCAAAAGATCATTTATCTTGTAGAGATGACTTATCCACCCGCATGATTATTCTAATATCATTCTCATATCATGCACATACATAGGGACATAGAGTGAAGTTTCATCTAGCATAGTTTGGTGGGAAAAGAACTAGAAGGAATTGTTGTGGATGAGTACGATAATCTCTCCTCATCTTACCAATAAAGGCCCATTTTAGGTTGGTAAATGTCGAACTCAAATTAATTGCTATTTTTTCTTGGAAGTGATAAATTAAGAATAACTATTAAAGAATTAGTGAGAATGTCTCACAAGCTTGAGGCACAGAGGTGAAGTACATGCAAATGCTCAAGGCACGCCAAAATCAATTGTACTTTTGTTTTTTGTCGGAAAATTATTTGCACTTGACATTGCGGGAAAATGATTCTTCCCGGCCGTTGATCTTGTGGGACCAATGTATAGGATTCACATAGGATCCATAAAATCAACCGTTATGATTTACCTTGTCTAGGGTCCAAGGAAGAATTGGTGAAGAAGAGGAGGGAGTCCTGCAAACTCCTAAACCCATAACTTTTTTGCCAATTGTATGAACTTCATCACAGAAAAGAGGCTGCGCAGAATTTGCATAAGTTACCGCCAGAAAACAAACATTCCTTTTCCTTTTTTTTTTTATGAGTTGTCTTTTATTTTATTTTTTCATCGCCTTATTTATCACCTCTTAAAAGAATGCTTTAATACTTTCCCTCACTTTAATTGGAAAACGTTAGATAGAAGTTTAAAAAAAGGCTTGAAAGATTCATGACTTGAAAGTTGTGGTTTGTCATATAAAAACTGTAAGATGGTCTACGTGAGACCACAACTCGAGCATTCAACTGAAAATTGGCTGCTAATAGTCAATTAGCCACAATCCTAATTCCCATAGTTTTTTCTACGGTAATTTCCACTGTATGAGAAATCAAGAACCCAGCCTGTAGTAGCCATAGACTCCATAGAAGGTCTGTGTGAAAGTAAGCACGAGCAAAACCAAAGCAGCAATGAAGGAAGTGATTGACCAGGGATTTCCAAAGTACTCGTGCTTGAGAAGGAACCCCCAGCGATACCACCTGCAGCTGGAGTAATTGTTCACCCTTGCAGACAGTTCAGCGAGATAACTGTCGTTAAAGTCGAAGACTACTTTCTTGCAAAGCTGGTTGAAGAGGTCAGCGACCTCGGCGTCGCTCCCAAGCCAGTGCTCGATGATCCCATGGTTGTGGAGGTGCCCGACGTCCTCGGGGGAGTTTATCAATTGGTCCATGAAGATTACGTACGTGGTGATTTCGTTGCTGCAATTGAAGTGACACTGCTCGAAGGCTATCAAGTTGAAGAAGAGCGATCTCGTCATATCGTGGATCACAAGCCGGGGGATCTCAAGGGTCCCGCTGTTGAACTGGATGTCCCAGAAACTGTCCGTGTTCCTCTTGCTGAACCTTATCCCAGCTTTCCGGAGATCCGTCACGCAGTGGATGAGCTGTTGCCGCTTCAGCAACGACCCCTTGGTCCCTGGATGCTTTGGGCCGGGGTGCAGAAGGCTCTGCCGGAACAATTTGAGGCAATGGATCTCGCCCATGCTGGATAGCGACTCCGGCAGGTTGCTGCTAAGGTTGGTCAGGCGGCCATCCGTCGGCTTCAGAGGGTCGAAGAACCGGAGCACCTGCTTGGCTAAAGACTCCTTGTTGAAGTGGCCGTTCTGGAGGCAAAACAGCAGGTCGAGTATGAAGAGCGGGATCTGATTCTCGAGCACGATCATGTCCCACTGGATCATGTGGATCAATCCCCAGTTCGAGAAGAAAGGGTCGTCGCAATGGTACCCAAGTTCCTCGAATCCCTCGGTGACTCCCCGGAACAGCTCGATCATAAAGCACCCGTCGAGAATCATCATCTCCACGAAGTCGTCTCTGCTCATGGATATCGTCCCCTCATAGCAGGCGCGAGCTCTCTTCTCGACCTTCTTCACTGAATCTAGATAGAGATCTATCTCGTGATTGGAGCGCTCAAGCATGCGGTGGAGGCAGCGCCACTTGTGCCGGTCCATCTGGCAGAGGTGCTCCTTACCGTGGTGGTACGGCCCGAACGAGACGATCTGGGGCACATAGGCCTTGTCGTCGCCATCTATGAGATGGCGTGGGATCCGGTAAATGGAGAGCTTTGCCCATGAGCACGGTACGTTGTCCTGGCGAGCTTGCTCGAGCTTCTCTCTGATGGAGATGACCCATTCGGACTTGGGCGGCCTTGGCTCATCTGAGGGGTCGTTTTCGCCCCCGTTGTTCTCGAACGCGATCCGGTCGGGTAGCTCTAGCAGTAGCGCGGGAGCCGGGTCGTCATGAGGCTGTTGTTGTTGGGGGTCGTGATCCATTATTGATTCTGTGGATTCACTGGTAGTTGAATTCTTTCGTTGTCCAGGTCCCCCAGTTTCTCTGACGTTGCCATTACGTGGACGCCATGGCCAAACGGTAAAAATTTTGGAGAAGGGCCCTCGAGGACAAACCACTTCTTGTGGGGAATTGGTCTATGTTGCTCTGCCTTTGCCTTTCTTGGGTTTTGATCTTTGAAATGATGCTTTTATAAGGAAGAGAGAGAGAGAGAGAGAGAGAGAGAGATATTAATGTATAGGGATATTGAAACAAATGAGAGATGTATATTTACGACTATTTCCTCATCAAAGTTATAATATTTTAAGAGCTGGTAATAATAATAATAATAAGTATTATTTAACATGAACACCTAATAGATTAACTTGACATTTTGCACATGCGATATGTATAAAAGGAGGCGGGGTGAAGGCTCATCCATGCTTTGGTCATAAGCTGAAAGTGATTAATTAACATGCCACACCTTTGCCCATGTAATTAATTATTGAACTGGCTTTTCAGCTGCCCAAAAGGAATCAGACACCTGATGCTCAACGCGAAACCCGTGTACATAGAGTCCCCCTGTCTACATCCCACAGAATGGTTGGGTTTGCGTTTTGCCCCGCTTAGCCTTTCAATTAAATTTTCATAAGCCATAATACTCTTATTACTTATAGGAGAAATAGATAGTAAACTATGCCATTTTGCATGCAGGAATTGGTGATCAATGCCTCACTCCCCTTTAGAACAGCATTAAAAGGATAGCACGAGGATTGGATACCACTACGCCCATCTAACCTCTCTCACAAAAGCTATCAAGTGAGTTTCCGTTCAATTTTCAGATAAACCCGATTCCACCATTATTTCACTAACGTTGCCTGTTGTTGCTTGTTATAAACATTTGGATCTATTACTCAATGGATCACTATGTTCCTGTGCTTTTCACTCTAATTATGATCCGTTAGTTTTTTGTTATTGACAATACACGGTATACAATCAACTCTAGGCCGTTAATCAATAACATGTAAAAATAGCTGAGAATTTCCGAGCAATTGGAAGCTGCTTTCGATGACGAGAGTTTCATGATCATGTTGATTGTGATTCATGGTGAAATGTTATATTTTACTAAAGTTTGGGTTACTAAATCGGTATACTAAACGATGTGACAAACTATTATTGAGTAACGAAGATGACTCACTTGTTTTACTGTCCACTTTCAGTCTAAGTTTACATGTAGATAATATTTATACTTTGTAATCTAACGAGGCGAGGCAAGGACGAACGATAATAGTCCTTTTCTTGAAATTACTCATTGAAGGACGGTTGGGGGCTCACATCTTTTGATAAGTGAGCCATGTCTCACGTACGGTGTGTTTGGGAAAGCTTTTGCCAATGCAAAGGACTTTAATTTATTTTCTTTATGATAAAAGGACTTTAAGTTAAGGGGTTTTCATAAAATATAAATAGTGTTTGATAAATCTTATTTGTATATATACAAATTTTGTTGGGTAAATACTATTTGTTTTGGGTCTTCTATAAAGAATTTTTTAAAAAATAGAAAACAAAAGAAAAGGACAATGGAGACTATGAACAAGAAACAAACCTAGAAGGAGAATTTATACTTGCCTTCGATTCTCCTTGCCTTTAGAAGAATCAAAGAAGTACTTGCCTTCATCAAGGCGAGAGTATGCAATTCTCCTTGAGGAATGACCTGTTAGTAGTCGAAAAACGACGCTCTAAATCTCCATAGTAAAAACCTAAAACATATTAATGGATTAAAATGATTTATGCATCTGATTTGGAATTCATCGTTCTTGATGCAGAATAGCCACGAACCTCAAGTGCCTTTCCTCTATTGCCCTCAGTATCATTAGTTCCATGAGTCTGCCCCTCAGGCATTACTTTCTGTAACTACTCCTTTATGTGATGATATTTGTGCGTTATGGTTAAAGAAGAGACTTGAGCACTATTTATAGAGTTTTAGTCAGACCCTCTCATCACGGGCCAAGCTCAATTCGGTTCACACAAGTTAGCCCCATATTAAACTAATTAAGAATATTTAGGTTGAAGGACACTAGGAGTTTCATAAGTTTTGTATGGAGATCACTTAAGTGCCACATCGGAGTAAAACGCTTACCTGAGTGCTAGTTCTGACGAGTCATCCTACGTGAAATCTTTTTTATCATTTTTCTTGCTCGCCTGCGGTCCTTGGCAAATGCTTTCGCCAGATTTGGGTGAGGGCAGGCGGGGCCACGACAGCCCTCACTAGATTTGGGCGAGGTCGCCTCGCCGGCTATGGGCTAGGCGACCCTCGCCTAGTTTGGGCAAGGCATTTGGGTCCAACGAGGGTGGTCGATGACCCTTGCCGGTGAGGAAAAGAAAAAGCAAAAATAATTCAAAAATAATTATTAAAAATAATAAAATTGTACTTTCCGACGTCCACATCGAATTTCTAGCAAGCCAAATCATCGATGGCAGTTAAGTGATCATTTTTTCAAAGTTATGGCATTTAAGTGATCTCTGTACAAAACTTATGACACTTCAGGTGTTCTTCTACCACAATATTTATATTTAACCTTATTAAATCAATCCCATAAAATGGTAAATTATAATATCAATTAATATAGCCCACATTAGGAAAACTCTTACGTTCTCCCACTTGGGTTACATTAATTGAAACCATACTGTATGTGCGCACATTGATATTGTTTTAGAGATGATTCTCAACAGTCATGGGATGCTATTATTTAGTGAAAGCTATTTTGTTTTTACTCTAATAAAGTTTACATGTGTTTTTGTTACATTTAGTAACATTTACATATGTATTTACTCTTTTGCATTTAATAAAGTGTTTATTGTGAATGTAATATCTTATGAAAATCTTAAGGTGTTGTGTAAACTTTGAGTAAAGGCTAGGGACATTCAAATGTTATCATTAAATACTTGTCTTGTTACACATAAAATAAAGTTAATCATAAAGTTAAGACATATATAGGTTTGTTGAAACCATAAAGATATTATCTAGGGACACATAAGGTTTCGTGACGGTTAGGAAAAGTGAATATGGACTGACAAAGGGGATAACATATAAAGTATTATTCACTATAAGGTGTTATCCATTTGCCACACTACCATATTAAATCTATATTAGTAAAGTTAAAAGCATGTGTGACCATGGAAGGCTCTGTGTGTATTTATGCAGTTACAGTCATGATTTGATGTTTGAGATTTTATGGAATCAGATTGATCGTTGAGAATCATCTCTAAAACAATATAAATGTGTGCACATACAGTATGGTTTCAATTAATGTAGCCCAAGTGGGAGAATGCAAGAGATTTTCTAATGTGAGTTACATTAATTGATATTGTAATTTACCATTTTATGGGATTGATCTAATAAGGCAAATATAAATATTATGGTAGAAGGACATTTGAAGTGTCATAAGTTTTGTACAGAGATCACTTGAGTGCCATAACTTTGAAAAAATAATCACTTAACTGCCATCGACGATTTGGCTCACTGAAAATTCGATGTAGATGCCAGAAAGTGCAATTTTATTATTTTTAATAATTTTTTTTACTTGTTCTTTTCCTCGCTGGTAATGGTCAACGGCCACCCTCGTTAGACTCAAATGCCTTACCCAAACTGGGTGAAGGCCGCCTCGCCTGTAGCTAGCGAGGTGACCTTGCCTAGATCTAGCGAGGGCCGTCGCAGCCTTGCCTACCCTTGCCCAAATCTGGTGAGGACATTCGCTAGGGATCGCAGGCAAGTGAGAAAAATAATATAAAAAATTTCACGTAGGATGACTAGCTGAAACTGGCACTTAGGTGAGCGTTTTACTCCGATGTAGCACTCAAGTGATCTCCGTACAAAACTTATGGAACTCCTGGTATCCTTCAACCTAAATATTCTTAATTAATCTAATATGGGGCTGGCTTGTGTAAGCTGAGTTGAGCTTGACCCATAATGAGAAGGTCTGGCTAAAAACTCTATAAATAATGCTCAAGTCTCTTCTTTAACCTTAACGCACTAATATTATCACATAAAGAGCATTTACAAAAAGTAATGCCTGAGGAGCAGACTCACTAAACTAGTGATATTGAGGGCAATAGAGAAAAAGCACTTGAGGTTCGTTGCTATTCCGCATAAAAAATGATGGATTCCAAATCATATGCATAAATCCTTTTAATCCATTAATATGTTTTAGGTTTTTACTATGGAGATTCAGGGCATCGTTTTTCGACTACTAACAAGTCATTCCTCAAGAAGAATTGCATACTCTCGCCTTGATGAAGGCAAGTACCTCTTCAATTCTTCTAAAGGCAAGGAGAATCGAAGGCAAGTATAAATTCTCCTTCTAGGTTTGTTTCTTGTTCATAGTCTCCATTGTCCTTTTCTTTTCCTTTAGAAGAATCGAAGAGGTACTTGCCTTCATCAAGACAAGAGTATGCGATTCTCCTTGAGGAATGACCCGTTAGTAGTCAAAAAACGACGTCCTAAATCTCCATAGTAAAAACCTAAAACATATTAATGAATTAAAAGGATTTACACATATGATTTGGAATCAATCATTCTTGATACGGAATAACGACGAACCTCAAGTGCTTCTCCTTTATGGCCCTCGATATCACTAGCCTAATGAGCCTGCCCTTTAGGCATTACTTTTTGTAACCACTCCTTATGTGATAATATTTGTGCATTAGGGTTAAATGAGAGACTTGATCACTATTTATAGAGTTTTTAGTCATACCATCTTATCACGGGCCGGGCTCAACTCAGTTCACACAAGCCAGCCCCATATAAGACTAATTAAAAATATTTAGGTTAAAGGATATCAAGAGTTCCATAAGTTTTGTATATAAATCACTCGAGTGCCACATCGGAGGAAAACACTCACCTGAGTGCCAGTTCTAGCAAGTCGTCCTACATGAAAAAAAATTTTCATTTTTCTTGCTTGCCTGCAGTCCCTAGTGAATGCCCTCGCTAGATTTGGGTGAGGGCAGGTGGGGCCGCAATAGCCCTCGTTAGATCTGGGCGTGGTCACCTCGCTGGCTAAGGGTGAGGCGGCCTTCACCCAATTTGGGTAAGGCATTTGAGTCCGACAAGGGTGGCTAGTGACCCTTGCTAGTGAGGAAGAGAAAAAGCAAAAAAAATTCAAAAAAATTTATTAAAAATAATAAAATTGTACTTTCCAACTTTCACATCGAATTTCCGGCAAGCCAAGTCGCCAATGGCAATTAAATTATCGTTTTTTCAAAGTTATAGCACTCAAGTGATCTCTGTAAAAACTTATGACACTTCAAGTATCCTTTTGCCATAATATTTATATGTAACATTATTAGATCAATCCCACAAAAAGGTAAATTATAATATCAATTAATATATCCTACATAGAAAAACTCTTACATTCTCTAACTTGGGCTACATTAATTAAAACCGTATTGTATGTGCGCACCTTTATATTATTTTAGAGATGATTCTCAACAGTCAATCTGATTCCATAAAGTCTCAAACACCAAATCATGACTGTAATTGTATAAATACACACAGAGCCTTCCATGGTCACACATGCTTTTAACTTTACTAATATGAATTCAATATGATAGTGTTGCAAATGAATAATACATCATAGTGAATAATACTTTATATGCCATCCCTTCGCTTTCCCTAAGTGTCACAAAACCTTATATGTCACTAGATAATGTCTTTATGGTTCCAATGAACCTATATATTTCTTAACTTTATAGTTAATTTTACTTTATGTGTAACAAGACTTGTATTTAAGGCTAACATCTAAATGCCCCTAGCTTTTACTCAAGGTTTACATAACACCTTAAGATTTTCAAGAGATATTACATTCGTAAACACTTTATTTAATGCAAAAGAGTTAATACATATCTAAATGTTACTAAATGTAACAAAAACATATGTAAACTTTATTAGAGTAAAAACAAAAATAGCCCCCACTAAATAACAGCATTCCATGATGCTCCTAAATCCATGTTAATGACATGTCGTTCAAATACACAAGGGCGAAGGCTTTTAGTTAGAGGATCTACAACCATATTATCTTTGAAAATATGCTCTACAATAATATCACATTTCTGAACTGTTTCATTTATGGTAAAAAAAAAACTTGACCGCCATATATTTAAACCCCTTGAGACCACTGTTGTTATTAATGAACAACACTACAAAGTTATTGTTACAATACAATTGTATGGCCTATCCACAAAGTCAAATACGATCAACTCCCTAATGAGGTTCCGGAGCCAAATAGCCTGAATAACAGCCGAAAAAATGATAAAGGATGATATTGATTTATGCTTTTCACTTTTCCATGATACTACACCACCTGCTAACAAAAAGATGTATCTTGTTGTCAACTTCATGTCATCCTAACAGCTAGCAAAGTCTAAATTAGAATATCCTATTAGCTGCAAGTTTTGAACATGTTTGTAAATCAGCAAATAATCTTTAATTCTTTTTAAGTACATCAAAACCTTTTTGGCAGCAACCCAATGATCGTATCCTAGAATTGACTGACATCTGCCTAGAAGTCCTATTACAAAAGCAATATTTGGTTTAGTGCAAACTTGAGCATACATGATACTTCGAAGTAGACTAGCATAAGGTAGATCCTTCATTTGGCTTTCTCAAAATCTAAATGAGTATATTGTGACAGACTCAATTTATCACCCTTAATGATGAGCAATTCCTGACTTGCATACTAAATTTTTTTAAATATGATCAACGTATGTCCTCTAAGATAAACCCAATATATGGCTAGAATGATCCATGTGAATCTCAATGTCAAGGACAAAAGACTCCTCACCAAGGTCCTTCATATCAAAATTCTTCAACAACATCCGCTTTGTCTCATGTAGTAATCCAAGATCATTACTCGCAAGCAAAATATCATTTACATAAAGTATGAGAAAAATAAATTTCCTCCCACTAACCTTATAGTATATATACTAATTCACTTTATTCTCAATAAAACCCAATGAAGTGACAACACTATGAAACTTTAAATACCATTGTCTAGAAGCTTGCTTAAGGCCATAAATAGATTTTTTCAGCCTACACATAAGCTTACCTGAATCACCTGCCTTGAAGCCTTCGGGGTTGCACCATATGGACCTCCTCATCAAGGTTTCCATTTAGAAAGGTAGTTTTAATATCTATCTCGTGTAACTTCATATCAAAATGAGCTACCAATGCCATGATCTCTCGAAAAAAATTATTAGAAGAGGCTGGAAAAAAAGTTGCTTTATAGTCTATTTCTTCTCTTTAAGTGAAACCCTAAGCTACCAGTCTAGCTTTAAACTTCTCAATCTTTATTTTGAAATCTATTTTAATCTTATACACCCATTTGTAGCTGATGGGCTCGTAACCTTTCGGCAATTCAATAAGCTCCTAACACAATTATGTTTTACAGACTGTATCTTATCTTTCATCACATCCAACCACAAATCTGATTGAGGACAAAAAATAACACCTGCATAAGTCACTGAATCAACCACACAGTCGATATCATAGTCATGTTATCCTAAACAGATTAAATAGTCTGGTGGTATAGCTAATCGTCTCTGCCTAATGGATCTCCTAAATAAAGCTACTTCAACCTCATCCTGCACTTGAGGGGCTTGACGAACTTCATTAGGAATTGCCTCAATAACAGAATCATGTACCTCAACAAGCTCAGTTTATGGCGTAGAAGGCTTCACAATCATCTATATAAGTAGAGAAAATGACACAGTAGTCCTTAACGTACCATTATCCTCATTAGTTTGTGAACAACTACCATCTTCAGTCACATTAAACTCTAGAAACTTTACTGTTTATGATTCCACAATTCTTGTGCCTCCATTGGGATTATAAAATCGATATCTCTTCAAACGATTTGAATAAAATACGAAGTAACACCGAGTGATTCTAGAGTCCATCTTACTTAACATTGGATTATATAACCTCACTTTTCTAAGGCATCCCCAAACTATAAGATTATTCAAGCTAAGTTTACGTCCAGTTTATAACTATAAAAAAAAAAAAAAAAATCAGTGGAACAACTTTGGTAACGCGATTTAGAATATAATTAGTTGCTTTCAAAGCTTCACCCCATAGAAAATTGAGTAAATTGGTCCTACTAATCATACTCCTCATCATATCCATAAGAGTGCGATTTCGCATTTCGGCCACACCATTTTGTTTAGGATTCTCAAGCATAGTAAATCGAGCTACTATTCCAGAATCCTCCAAGTATTTGGCAAACTGCCCTTTAAGCTGTCTAGCATCGCCATGCTTACCATAATACTTACCACCACAGTCAGATCTGACAACTTTATAACTTTTCCCAACTGTATCTTGATTTCAATTCGAAAAATCTTGAACTTGTCAAGAGACTCAAACTTTTCCTTAATCAAGTACAAATAATCATAACAGGTATAGTCGTCAATAAATATGATGAAATAAAAATTTATACACAATATTGTCGTATATGGTCCACGTATATCAATATGAATGACTTCCAACAAGTCAGAACTTTAGACTGCAATTTTCTTCTTTATCTTAGTCATCTTATCCCTACAACAATCTACGTATGTTTCTAGGTCACTTTTAAGAGCAAACAAGATGTCAGCTTCCCCATTCTTTTCCTAAAAATGTGACCAAGACGTTTATACTACAACGCATAAAACTGTTCCTTAAGTAGATATCTTTTTTAAATAAATTTTTCAGCTGTATAAGCAACACATATTATTGAGAGTTAAACACAATCTGCATCAAACCTTATTTGAATTATATAACATATAAATATTATCTTTTGTAATTTTAAAAGAGTAGCCATACATATCCAAACATGATACGGAAACTAAGTTCCGTTTAAAGGAATGTACATAAAAAGTGTTTCTTAACATCAAATTAAAACTAGAATCTAGAATTAAAATGACATATCCCACAAACTCAATGTCAGCTTTATTGTTGTTTCCTACGATAAGTTTAGATTCATCATTATTTGGCTTTCTTTGATTTATGAATCCCTATATGGTAAATGCAGCATGATTAGTTGCACCTCTATTTAGCCACCATGAATTGAGAGGTTTCTGATAGATTTGATTCACAAACCAATGTCAAAGAATCATTATTTGTATACTCACGCTTGGACAACCAAATTTTATATTTGTTATACTTTTTCTTCAGTTGATATTTCTTTCTACAAAAGTAGTAGTAGTAGTCTCCATCCTTCTTGAAGGATGCTTTCTTATGATCCAAATTGTCAGAAAGACCAACAGTTTCATGAGTTTCTTTATAAGTATGATTTTTAGACCTCTTACTCTTCTTAATACTGGAAATAGAGGCATACAGGACAAGGTGCCCTCCTCTTTCTTTCTTCAGTTTCTCTTCCTCCACCACCACCTTTGCTATCAAGTCATTTTTTTAGCCAAGTCTGATCTTGGGAATTTTAATTAGTCTTGATAATCCCAAAATCATATGGGAGGGTGTTTAGGGCTTAATGCATAATGCAAGCATCATGAATAGTAATATTAAGTGCCCGAAGTTTTGTCTGTAGGTCTACCACTCTTAGGACGTAATCCCTAACACCAGTAGAACTATCATACATTATGTTGAAGAGTCTTTGCAAAAGTGTCATAACCTCAACATCAGACAAGACACGGTTCCTAGCCTTTAAGGCTTCCACCATCTGTCTAGTAGTGCAATCAACTAGCAAACCACTTTTCAAGCGTTTTTGAATGGATCTCTTCATTGACAATAAGCAAATCCTATTGCTTTTTTCCTAAGCAGCAAAGTGTGCTTTCTAGGGATCTGTACTTTGGCAATGAGATTTGCTAGCCTATTCTCATTAAGAGCAATATGAACATCCATTAGCTCCATCCCAAATAGAAAATCATCTTTCTACTTCTTAAAGTTCGAACCCATAAGAACGTCAATCATAATGAAGTTGTTGTTTATAGAGAATGTGACAAAAAAAAATAAACAATGTATACAATTATCATTATGTGAGTATATATCTTGAGAATTACATACACCATCATATAATCATATTTGGGCAGAATACGTGACATGCAATTGTATATTCTCTACATAACAACGGCCATGAGAATATATTCCAACCTTCGTAAATTTATCACCTTTGGGTGTATGAATTTCTAAGATCAGTCAATCATCAACCAAATGTTACACATGAGACCCTCCGTGAACCAATACGCAATAATCTCTAATGGAAGTATGACCACGCATTAGAACAGGAGACATCCCACCACAATACACGATTGATATTTCTCAAACCCAATCAAGTGTGCCCCTTTGGCAGTCACAACCTAATTGAATTCTTGAAACTCTTTTATACCAAGGATATATAAACTTTATATCTTACATTTATCGTATACATGTGATTTTAGACTTGAAAGCAAGGGCTATTTTTCACTAAAATCACATGTTATGCCAATTACATTTTTCTAATCATTGATACATATTAAAATTATACATGCGATCAATGAATCACAATCTACACATTTTGTATATGATCATATACATGTGAGCTCGCATCTCCATTTCCGAAATCATCGAGAAATACATGAAAAATGCAAAAATACCCTAAAAATATACATATATAACATTCTGTATGCAATTTCACATCCATAACAGCATCAAGCATACCAACGAATAGAAAATTACCTTACAAGTCCAACGATGCCAATCACGCTCCAATCAAAGCTCACATGTGCCCTTACGCGCCACCTGAGTGTGTGGTGCGTGAGGCACGTGCAACACATGCACGCAACCCTTAAATTGGTTCGATCGTTCGGTCCGATCATTCTGACAAGTTCAGCTAGCGGCCCGTGAGACCGGTCAATGGGTCGATTCAACGGTCAATCGGGTCAGACCATAAGTCAATCGGGTTAGGTTGTAGTTTGGAGAATCGATGACGTCAGCCCTAGCACATGCAAGGCACTCGCTGGGTGACACCTGCCCGTGTTGACGCATGAGGGCTTGTGCAGCGTCCCCTCAAGATGCACCACTCACCAAAATTCTTGCCTCAACGAGTAGATTCCGAATATTCGATCAAAATCAAATGTTGTCGAACAAAAATTTTGAAAAATAGGTAACTCCTAGAGTTCGAGTTCTTGACTATGGTAGCTCTGATATCACATGTTAGTAGTCAAAAAACGACACCCCTAAATTTCCATAACCAGAACCTAGAACACATTAATGGATTAAAATGATTTATGCACCTGATGAAATCCATCATTTTTTATGCGGAATAGCAACGATCCCTCAAGTGCTTCTCTCTATTGCCCTCTGTATCCTTGGCTTAATGAGTTTGCCCTTCACGCGATACTTTTTATAACTGCTCCTTATGTGAGGATAATTATACATTAGGGTCAGAGGAGAAACTTGATCATTATTTATAGGGTTTTTAGCCAAACCCTCTCATCACGAGTCGAGCTCAACTTGGCCCACACAAGTCAGCCCATATTAGACTAATTAAGAATATTTATATCTAACTTTATTGGACCAATCTCGTAAAATGGTAAATTACAATATCAATTAATATAGCACACATTAAAAAAAACTCTTACAAGACCCATCCAAAAAGAAATAGAGATTCATAACTTCATTAAGAGTCCGTTTGTTTGAAGGGAAACTGTTTCTAAGAAATTATTTTGACTTTTTGGTGTTTGGATTAACGGAAAACCAATCATTCTGCATAAAATTTTTTGTATGAACTAAAAACAACTATCTTAAATTGGAGGTAAATGACTCTCTTTTTTTCTGGCGAGAAAGAAATCGCTTTTCCTAAATCACAAAATAAATGAAAACTAATAATTTTTCTTGAAAATAATTTTCGTAAAAGATATTTTAGTTTATCATCAAATTTTCAGTGAAATAAATGTACCCTAAGACTCACCCAAAAACCAGAAAAATCGTAACTTTGATTCTCCTTTAGATGAGTCGTTAATGGAGAATTCATACTTGCCTTCACGCAAGCAACCCACAAAACCCAGATGCCAGAAGAATTGAAATTGAAGACCAAATCACACAAGTAAAGGTGAGTAGGATTGTGTTGCGTTGTGTGTTCCTGATCAAGCCTCCGGTGAGGCGAGGCCGAGCAAACCTAGATCTCTCGCGATCTTGGGTGGGTCGAGCAAGGCCATGCCGAGCATCATGCGACCTCGGGCGCCCCAGGTGAGGCTAGGCGATGCGGTTGGCGTCGCCGGCAAATCTGGAACGATGGAGTACCTTGCCCTTCTCTTGTTTTTTGTTCGAAATACCTTGTCCTTGAGTTGTCCTAGGTGGGGGGCCCATGTTTTTTTTTGACCCATTGTCTTTCTTTCTCTCTCTGGTCGTGCATAGATCCGCAGTTCCACCGGCCAACTTATTACAAATTTGCCACTACACAAAAGCTTACCTCCTTCTCCCCAATCAAATTCCGATACAATCACTCTTTTGAAGTTCTCATGCAAGATATTTAATTCCTCGGGACGACCATCGGAACTCCTTTAGATGATACTTTTCTGAGGAACGATGTAAATGCCTTTACGTATAGGCGGTTCCAAAAACCACCATTGATCCTCGTCATCAATCTTTAAGGGAAAAACATTTGAGATTGGTGTAATTACTATTTTTCCTTTTTAATTTTGGTTCAAATGTTTTATACCTCTTAAGGCATACCACTCGGTCATCAATCTCATCTTTAAGGGAGATTAGTAGTTGAGGCAATACATTTCATTTTCAATTTCACCATCATTCCAGCAATGTTGTCTGTTGTTGCTTGTATAAACATTCGGGTCCATCACACATGTGATCACCACGTTCCTATCTTTTTTACTCTAATTATGATTCGTTACTTCATTGCTACTTAAGGGGCATGGTAGACCATCAACTTTGCCATTAGGATGACACGGACAGACAGAAAAAGTTAATGAATTGTCAAATCTTGATTATGAATGATAATAATTATGGTATACATTATCTACCTAAGGATATTTGCATAGAATACAGGCATAACCCGAGATTGGGTCTCCAGGTGTAGTGGCACTACGCAAGTCATTCCGAACTCCTATATTTATTAATTTAGGGAGGGGGAAAATGTGGTCCATTGTCCACGGTTGAACAGAGGATTATGCCTAGCCACAGAAAAGAAAAGAAAAAAAGAAAAGAAATTACCTCACATAGTTTAATTAATCTAATTTCACATTGGCATATCCAATCATATGTTTATACATAAAATTGATTTCATATGATCAAAAATTCAACAATGCTCTAAAAGACCGTTTGTTTTTATAGAGATGAGTTTGTTGGGACTAACAATACAACATAAATAGAGGTAAATAGATTGAGTAAAGATTAAAAAAAAAAACTTTCGCGTAATGCCAAACCATCAGACTCCATATTGTGTTGCAAACATATCAACGTGTGTGATGTTGGTAAGTAAATCATAGTGAAGTAAATAGATAACCCAACGATGTATAGCGGTTTGGCTTTATCTACATCCACTTTCAGACTAACAACTTTAATAGCAGCTAGATTCCACTAGTAATCAGCAATGTAAATTACAACTAGCTAGTGTTGTTACCTTAATTAGACTTTAATGGGTTGAATCAAGCTCAAATTAGGCCTTAAGGCCTTGCAAATTTTGTCCCCCACTTCCCTTATGATGGCCGAATATATTAGTAAAAGTTGGCCCAGTTCATGCGTCTATTTTAGGTCCAATTCTGCCATCAGTCCGATTAAAATGTGAATGAAATGCAAGCTGAAAATTAAAGCTATATGAAAAACTATATGGAAAATGATTTAATATTTTTGTTTAGGGGGAGGTTGGTCCCTAGTTTTTTATGCAATTTAGTCCTAAAATTGATAGTCAAAATTTAGGTGTCAACAGCTATGTGAAAACACTTTAACATGTATGAGTTTGAAATGTGATCTCTTCTTTTTCTTCTTTCTTTTTTGGATAAGTGTATCAAAAGTTCTAAAACTTGTCACAAAAGTGCAATTTAGTACTAAAACTTTCAAAAAGTGCAATTGAGTCCTAAAGCTTTTAAAAAGTACAATCAAGTGGGACTTGATTTGACCAATTTGATAAGTTTTAGGATTTGATTACAATTTTGTAAAATTTTAGGACTCAATTTCACCTGTGTAACAAGATTTAGGACTTGATAGCATCTTTTGAAAGTTTTAGAACTTGATTGCACTTTTTGAAAGTTATGAATACAACCATAATTAGCCGACTGTATGGAGATAAACTAGCATACAACCCGCCACCATGACCTGTTTCATATGTAAATCTAAGCTTTCCAGGACAGAAATCGAACTCACAAATGTCGATCTTTGAGGCGAAAGCATAGTAAGCTTTGTCATTAGGTCAATCTCAGGGGTAAACCTATATCATCAGAGGTTAGCATTTTTCTCTCTCCATCGTTCTGGGAGGGAGGGATTTGGGGATCAACTTTGGCGGTGTGGCTGGGCGATTCTTATAAAGTATGGTGGCATTTAAGGTAATTATAGTCAGATTAAATTGGGTGAGTGGTAGACTTTTGAACCTTTAGTTGATTGTAGATCTATGAACTCTTTACATGGAATAAATATGAGATGTAAATTTACTTCTTAGATAAATGCGATGATGAATTAAACTTGAGCAATTAAATTGAAGTCAAAGCTCAAAAAAATTTTCGAATGAGGATCAATATAGATCTATGAATAGAGATGAAATTGAAATTAAATAAACCAACGACTCCAAAATAGTTCTATGATGGAACTACAGGAGACTAAGATTTAAGCTAAATATCGACTCAGTTAAATTTCACAAGAGAAATTATAAGTTTGATATACGTAATTACAAGAAAAAATTAATCTAAGCTCCAAGATAGGAAGAGATTAACATCTAAACCAGATGTGCTTAAATACATCTCTACAAATTAAATCAGTCTTATAAGAGTAAGAAAATAAAACGTCTTTATGGCGGAAATAACAAAGTAAACTCTCAAGGTAAAAATTGATTGATAGTATAAATTATATTCATAACATAATTGCTCATAACCTACTTGAACTTTGACACCATCACACAATTGTTCTTGGTCTTTGCAATATAATGGATTACCCCTTTAGAAAAATTCGGAGGTACTTGGTAGCTTCTCAAAGTTCTGGGATGTTGCGCAAACCTTGCCAAAGTTGAGGAGGGTTTTGGATAATTACCTAAGTTTATTTACATGAAGTACGTTTCACCATGAATATTAACATGATTAGTCCGTATTTTGATCTTGCTGACTTTAATTTCTGTACTATGGAAATAGAATTTAGTCTGTTTCTTTCTATTCGTAATGTGAAGCACTAAGAATCATAGTATTAATATTCATTGTTTTTTAATTTGTGCCCCTTATTATTTACTGTCAAGACCTATAATATCTTTTGCTCATACAGTATCATGGAAAGAATGATACTTGTAAGACATGCGTGCTATAGGTCATGTCCATTGTTTTGAAATTTGGTAAAATGGGGATATTTTTTTTTATTTCTCTATTAAAGCTTTTTATATTTATGTTTCCATTAACTGAACTGAAATCGCGTCTTTGAACAAATTTATCTAACGTAACAATCTCATTTTCTTTTGTTGGTTCCTGAACTCCAATTTAACTATGAAAGTCTCCATAATCCTCTGGAGTATAATCCTTACATTTGTCATTGGATTACCTAATTTGAAAGTGTTTCTAAAACAAAGTTGATAACCTCCTTGCAAGAGGAAACAATCCAATCTCACATGGATTGGATAGGCGGACGTAGTTAGAACATAATTGAATGAACAGAGGAAAGGCGTAATTTTTATATTAATTTTTCTTAGCAATTACGTATAGCATTAGGATTGAAGGAAGAAAAACAAATCATCCAAAAATAAACTCTCTTTAACCCAATTAATTTCACATATTTGTTAAGTTAACGTCAACACATATAAAATGCTATTACCTCCCTGATCCTATATTAGGTACTTAATGAACGTATGATTTTGTGAGACTCACATTGGTTTTATCAATTTGAAATTGATTGCATTCATTGCGCCATTGGTTAAGATGTTGTAAATTAGACCTTTCATTTGTGAAGTTTGTCATGACTTGTCTAGTGGGTTTCGATGGAGCGGGTTTAGCTATCTGTCAAACAGGAACGGGCAGTCCCTCTAATTGACGTGCTTGCTCTCACTTAGCATAGATTTTCTCAAACTCTAACGTGTGACATTGATTGGTTTGGTTTGATTAGGAGATGAAATCATATATATTTTAATTTGGAGTCACCATTAGCTTATTTGAGGTTAGGAGCCAAATAGGACGTTTTACTTCCTACAAACCAGAGGTCTAGGTTTGGAGACTTGGTTACACTAATAGTCTGATTAGAGCCATTTCAGTACACCTAAACTCATTTTGTTTTTTAAGCGTAAAAGTGAATCATGCAGTCTTGTTTGTTTTTAGTCACTAAGTACGCTCTACCAAATGTTCATGCATGATTAATTTCGAAAACATTTTCCAATCAATTATACGAAACAAAAATCATATCAAAGTAAAAAAATGAAAGCCACACATCAAATGAGAGAAAGCACAAAAGTAAAGATGACAAAATAAAATTCAAGAAGATAAACCCGCTATGAATTGGGTATATAATATAATATGGACTTGTTACTAAGCCCCAGGACATGAATCTCGTGAGCTAAAATTAAAAGCTCACATCACTCTAATGCGATTAAACAACAATAAAATGTAAACTACGGTAAAATAAACCAATATGACTAGGGCAAGAAATATACAAAGCCTCGTTATTTAAGCTTCGGGATATGAATCTCCCGTGAACTAGGTCTAAAATCAAGCCTACGCCTAATTCGAAACCAGAGACTTGGAGAGACATGCTCATCTAAAAAAGTAATCACCATATGTAATACTAACATAAACGCAAATGAGATTTTATTTTTACTATTTTTATTTTTATTTTTTAACATTTTTATTTTTTGTTATCTATTTTATCTAAAGTTAAATGATCTAAAATTCATTTTATCCCAAATTCATGAAATGTAACTGCCTAAATTATAAGATCATGAACTAAATGAAATTCATTAAAACTATTCCTATGACTTAACTACCTAACCGAGGCTTGCATTTTTCTTACCGTTTTTTATTTTCATTTTTCTTATTTTCTTATTTTCGTTTTTATTTTTATTTATTTTTAAAAAATTTATGTCTTTTTCTTTCACTTTCTTAGTCCAACGTCTCAGATGCACGAACCTCTCAACTCTCATTGTGCTTTCCTTTATTCTTCTTCTATGGCTAACCATTCAGAACTGACTGATGAATCCCGTGAGGACCTTCATTGACACAGATTTTACATGTTAATCAATAGATCATACCTGAGAATTATAACACCAACTCAATGACATATGAATATCATATTCCAGCAAAAGACGACCATAAATGAGGCCTCAATGAGTCAAGAACAGATTGGATCGAGGAATTATGATTCGAAGGATTGAACGGAAGCACATCCTGGTTTAATTCTAGCAATTCATCAAACGAGTGATATGCATTATGATCCCAGAGCGTATACACATGTATAAAGCGACGATTCGCTTTCAGATCATAACAACAACATCAACAACACACGTTCAAGACGTTAAAAGAGCTTCAATCACAGCGGATTTTCTCACAAACATCAAATAGAGCTCACGGCCTCTGTTTCATTCGTAAGCGAGGTGCCGGTGAAGGAATTTTAGATGAGAACGAAGTTCTTCGAGCTACACGGCCAGAAAATGGGGCAGAACAGAGGAGTTTTGGCACCGGGGTGGGAGCGGTGGAAATCAACAGCGACGGAAGCTTTCTGGCGATTGAGAACGGCGAAGAAGACCTGTGAGTAAGAGAAAACTAGTGAGATTTTTATGAGCTCTCGGCACCTCCCAAAATCATGCTCTGTTCTTGTGACCGAGCCTCCCCTCCTTTTCACCGAATGCGGGAGCCTCTTGGAAGTGTAGATGTAGACTGAAAATGGTGATAGAACTAGATAATATAGTTCCTAGAATCGTCGGTGATGATGATCGGAGCCGGTGAAGGAGGAACGACCAAGCTAGAAGCACTTCGACCTTCCCAGCCAAGAAACAGAGCAGACCAGAGCTCTGACATTACATTATTTGACTAAATTCTTTAACTTTCACATGGACATAAGTTAATGGTCAGGACAAAAACATGGTTTTTATATCACCGGATACCAATATAATTTGTACACACTTCAATGAATTCCCTTTGTCAATTGATATATATATATATATATATATATATATATTTATTTATTTATTTATTTATTTATGGGATAATAAATCCGGAGAATTGTGTACACGTGTAGTTACAATCACGTGCAATTTTTTTGTGACAAATTCGGAGGCAGACAACAACTCGTGCTCAATTCGGAGATTGACAACAAATTCTTCATCAAAATCGCTCGTCCAACTGGGAGCAAGCAGTTTCTGACAAAAAAAAAACCGGGAGTAAGCAGTCAACGGTCCCAACGGTCACATATAGCTACTCAAATATTTCCTAATTTGATCCTCTTGTATCTCACTGATGATCCGAAGACAGCTGCACTCAGAGCTCATGTTCTTCAAGTATTGCCCATTGCAATTGAAATCCCCACGCAGTCTCTGTTCTTCCCCCTCTCTGTCGCTCTCCCTCTCTGTTGCTCTCTCTCTCTGAACCCACGATCATCCTCTCTTCGTCTCTTCATCTCATGGCGAGTTGGGGAATCAAAGTATTCCAGTGGCGATGGTCTATTTTCGGTCTGCAAACCCTCTTTCAAAGGGGGAGAGAGAGATGGAATGCGATCTCTCATCTCTTCATCTCTTGGCGGACGCAGCGTCATTGGTCTCCGAGGGACAGCCATGTCTCGTGCCTTCCATCTTTGATCGTGATGATGGGAAGAAGGTCACCGTAGTGACGGCCACCACTTTTGGGCCATTGGGTGTTGGATGGATCGTTAGGAAGAAGAGATCGCCGCGAGCGCGAGGGCTGACATTCCACGCCCAGAAGTTGAGTTCTGATCCAGTTGGCGTTGTTGGCCAAAAGAACAAGCAAGAGAATTTGAGAGGCGTCGCTGAGAACTGCAAGAAGCGGACACGGGCATTCGATTCCACCGAAACCCAAGAAAAGTCAGAAGAAAGAGAAGGAACTCGATTTCTCATCTCTTCATCTCTTGGCGGACGCAGCGTCATTGGTCTCCGAGGGAAAGCTCTGTGTCGCGCCTTCCATCTTTGATCGTGATGATGGGAAGAAGGTCACCGTAGTGACGACCACCACATTTCGGCCAATGGGTGTTGGATGGATCGTTAGGAAGAAGAGATCACCTCGTGCGCGAGGGCTGACATTCCACGCCCAGAAGTCGAGTTCTGGTCCAGTTTTCGTTGTCGTGCAAAAGAAAAAGCAAGAGAATTTGAGAGGTGTCGCTGAGAACTGGAAGAAGCGGTTGCGCGCATTCGGTCCCTCCGAAACCCAAGAATAGGATAGGGTTTCCAAGAAACCCAAGAAAACTCAGAAAAAAATTCTCGGGGATCTCATCGGACCAAGTGAACTGCCGACAATTTTCATGGACGAAGTACTGGAGATGCAAGGTCGGGATGCGAGGCTTGTGGTGGAGAAGGAACTCTCTGCCACCGACATGAACCCAAGCCAAAGTAGGCTCTCCATACCCAAGTCGCAGGTACTCACAGAATTTTTGAGCAACCAAGAGATCATAACTCTAAACAGCAAGGAAGGCATTAAGGTTTCTCTCATCGGTCTCATCGGCCCCTGTCTCGAAATACATCACGGGTTGCAACTCAAGAAGTGGAGTTGTGGGAGCAAAACATTTTCTTATGTATTGACCAAGCGGTGGAATGCTTTGGTCCTTTAGAGTGGGTGGCAACCTTTGCTTTTGCCTCACGAAGGTTGAAGCACCCATCCAAGGCAATGGAAAGCCCGGCTCCGCATGAGTGATCGTTGTGAAGAAATTCAAGAAATATCTCTAAGTTAGGTAATTTTGTGGTACATATCTAGTTAAATTCACATTTACTGTACATGCCTTAAAATTTTGGTGTTTAGGTTATTTCATATTTTCTGATACCTAGAGATAGTTGTTAAAGTCTCGATGAAGGTAGGAAGCATATGGAATTATGATAGTCCAATTTCGTGGAGCAACCGTGGTTGTTCGTGACTTTTTACGGAGAATTTTATTGTTCTTGAGTTTTTTTTTTTGGGGGGGGTTGAATTTTGCATTTGATGATATGTTCAAATGGCAAGTGTATATAGCTACGGAATTGATAATCATTGGAATGACCACAGACATTAATATGTCAATTTTTCAAGATTGAAATGGAGTTGTGAGTAGTTGAGTTCATAAGTGTACTTTGAATGTGTATGAAGTCAACTTCCATATTTGTTGGTTTCCCAAAAGTGAAGGTGGCTCTGAACATACAAAAGGAAATAATAAGTTACATTTCGTGATCAAGTTAACTGCAACAGAATATGTTTCACCTCACATGAGGTCAAAGACATGAAAAAGAAAAGCACTGATCGACTTATGTCGGTGCATGTTGAATGTTTGTGACCATTTGGGTTGGTGTAAAACAAGTAATATGTTCATAAAGGAGCTTAGAGGACTTCTTGGTGATGCTGACGATCACAAACGCACATCCTATTCTCATCAAAATAATTACAAGAACATAATCAAGTATGTTGATGCTCCATTTTGAATAACTCGTCGGTCTCGACTCAACTACATATTTTGGTCTCAAGAGGAAGCTCAGAAATGTTGATTCAAAGCTCATCTTATGAGCAACAATTAGTAGTGAGCCATTTGTCTCGACGGGTTTCGAAAACGTGAAGAAAGAATTCGGTCAAGTGGATGCATAAGGCGAGAGATGGAGAGATTAATTTATGCGCACCTATAAGCATGGTTCTGCTCACTTCCAGGAATAACACACGAAGAAAGGTGGCAAAAGATGGGTACATAAGAGGAAATTTACGTAATGAAATTATAGCAGACCTAGTCAAATCCCAGTTAACTGTTTGCTAACTGGAGCAAAATAGGAGGAAGAGCTTTCAAAAGCTCAGGCTGCAAATAGGCTATCAAATCCCAGTCAACTGTTTGCCCGAACCTTTAAAATGACATAACTCTTCGGACATACCATAGAGTTGTCTGAGTAGTCATCGAGAAGGAAGTACAACAAAAAGCAGTTCCCAAGCCTCTGGAGCAAAGAAGTAATGCACCTCTAAAAACAGAGAAATCAGTAAGTAGCAGTAGGAGCATCAACTTCCGGTTCACAATTGCTTTTCCAATTCCGAGTATCCGAGCTTGCTCTTTGTTTGGGAACCTTGGCAACGGGACTCAGTAACTCTGCTTCTATCTGGTGTAACGACACCATGGCTTGCGCTTCTGCTGCAACCGATGCATCATCATCTGCTGCATAAAGTAATCTTCTTTATTGCTCCCACAATCTACCAAAGCAAGAAGTAAATAAGTAATTGGCATTTAGACAGCAAGAGAGATGAACAAAACGAGTATGCCCAAAACAAATAGTCGATAGAAAAAAATACAGGTAGGACTTCTGTTTCAGAATACTGGCATGTTTGGAAGACACACTACCATCGTTGCTAAATGAGACAACCCCATAGGAAGGGCCCCTCTTCATCCCCTTGATCGTGGAATAAATCTAGCAACCTAGATTCGCCGTCTAGCATATACTACAGAGTTGTGAAAAACCAGAATGCTTCGTGATTGCGGCACTCGATCAAACAGTTCAACCGCAAGCCAGTTGGTTCAAGGCATTGTCTCAGACCCATCAACTTTTTTACCTCGTCCCTTCCTTTTCCAATCGACTGCCGAATGACATGAACAAAGCACAAGAAACTCCAGAGAAGATCACACAATTTATGCTTCAAAAGGGCAAAAGCTTTCCTCACGAAAATGCCTAAATGCAGCATCTGAAACAACTCCCGACCTGTGTAAATCAAACTCTTGACCCCTATACAGTCCAACCAGAGTAACAAACAAAATTTCAGAGGGAGAGACGACATCCCACTTTGACGTCGCTGTCTTTCTCTACCATGCTAGAGATTTTCTATTTTTCAACCAAAAAAAAAGCGCAAGATCAGTCAGCAGTGCTCGCCAACAACATTTTTCTCTCAGCAAGTCGACAGAGAGAACAAGCAAACCTCAAAGAAGAACGCCACAGCTCGACCACAAGAGAAACTGGCCACTTCGCCCGAGGGTGATGGAACTCTTGCCTGTTGAAGCCTCAATCATTTTCCGCATCCGCAGACAAAGAAACCCTAGGCGAGCCCAATCAGCTACACATCACACAGGCCGCGAAAATACGACCACGTTTCACAGCGACCGAACTCAACCGCCCAATCCACGACTACGCAGCCAGCACGACAGCAGCAGTGGAGGAGCGACAGCGGCAGGAGGCGGGCCCGCGTTTTCTCTTTGGCGATAGACCCCATGGAAGAGACGACGACGGCGCCGGACGTAGTTGAAGAAACGGTCGATTGACGAGCTTCGGAGGAGGAGTGTGGGCGGCTAGGGAAATTAGCTGAAGATGCTCGAATGAGTCGTCTCAAAGAGCGATGCCAACCCAACTTCCGGCGCCGCCGCTGGAGCAGAAAGGAAATCCATCGGCTTTTCTTTTTTATCCTCCTTTTCGATTTATTTTTCTTTCTTTCTTTTCCATTTTCGATGTAATTTTCGAACATATCATCCAAATGAGAAAAATTTTCATATTTAATCTTGTAATTATTACTCATCGGGAAAATCAACGTGAGCCACCATTTCTCTAAAAATCACCCGCTAACAGTAATAAAAGCCATCAATGGATTATAATGGTGAAATTCATTTTTTTCTTTTGCAAACAAATTTAAAGTCGAAGAAAATTGAAAAACTGAATAAAGAAGAAAAAGGAATCTGAGCGTAAGATTCCCTCGTCGCAACTCTTCTAAGTCGGGGTTGAAAGAGGTTGACGAGCGACATGATAGCATTTAAGCTTTATAAATAGGATTCATAACACGAAAAATTTCAAATTAATATATTTATAATATATTTTACTCAAAATTAATTTTTTATCATAAAAAATCTCAAACTGGTAAACCTATGACAAATTTACCTTCTGTTAGTTTCTACTAAATTTTACCGTTAAATTATTGAGTTAAATAACATGTGGTTATTGATGGGTGTACTATCTTGGGATTTTTACTTGTTGTTTATCATATGTATACTAGTTTAAGGTTTTTTGTAGTATTAACCCAATTTAACAGAAACTAACTGAAGGTAAATTTGTCACAAGTGCATTAATTTAGGGTTTTTCGTAATAAAAAAATTAATTTAAAGTAAATTTGTTACAAATATAATAATTTAGGGTTTTTAAGCCCATGCTAAGCGACATGGACTCGAAAGGCATTAGTTATGCTTGATTCGAGTATTTTGTACATAGAAACAATTCCTATGAGCAAGGCCCAAGCCCATCAAATGATAATTTTAAGGGAAAATTTCAAATAAATGCCTGAAATATCTTTATTTTCTCAAATAATAGCAAGGACTGAATTGGATATTGTTTCAAATGACGATATGAAGTGCATAAGAGTATAACCTTAAGGGCATTTTTTGTAATAACGTAATATTGCCTTATAGATAATTAGGCACTTATTTATAGGTAATTTATTTTATTTTATTTTATTTTGCTTATTATGATTGTAATTTAATTTGTACATTAATAACCAATCTTGCTCATAATATATGCTCTTATCATGCCTATGTCCCGAGGAAAATGTGCAATAGGGTAATATCTGACTTCAATTCAGAAGTATGATCGTGCCCGCACATGGAAATTATATATCACATCCTCGATTTGGAGGATTGGGTTGATAATTTCAAAATAGGATTTCAAAATCTGCCATATGTATTTAGGGACGATGGTTATTCTATAAATTAATTCACTTTCTGGCCCCAATTCAAGGGAAGGTTGTGAAATCGAAAATCGAAATTAAATGTATATTATGGGCAAGATTAATTATTTTTGTTCAAATTATTAATTCTTGTTTAATATAATCAATCATAAAAAAAATACCAAAAAATACTCATCATATGCATGTTATCTTTGCCATGTCATAAGTCTAGGTTCGTTTAATACCATGCCTGGGTTCATGCATTATTTCCATGTCTAGATTCATTAATGCCATGTTTAGATTCATTTAATATAGTTTTTTTTTTAGGTGCATTCATATAGAATTAAATGTCTAGGTTCATTTATCATTTAACCTTAGTCATTAGGATTAATTAACTAAATTGCATGTCATATAGTATAGTCACATGACATTTTTTGCCCGTCATTTAGAAAAGGTAAGTTTAGGGTCATAAATGCATGTTATTTAATTTTACGTCATTAGATCATTTAATGTATTTCATTTTAGAATATGGTTGCATTAGCATTGTATTCAATAAAAGAAAACAAAAAAAAAACATTAATCTACATTGCCAATCAAGGAATTTTTATGGAAAATTGGGTACCGAAAGGGCGTTAATAGAAATATTAGCGTAATCAAGTTCCCAAACTCATTTAATCTCTGGTTCGTAAAAATAAAGTATATCTCTCTATACTTTATTTAGGTTTCTAATCGGCCTACCATAAATGATTAGTGGCGACTCCATTTTAAATCTTTTGTATGTTAGTACCGAACTTTAAGTTGCGATTTGGTAGGACTTTGGAGAATCTGAGTTAGGTTGGTTAATTTAATTAACTTGGTAATCCATTAACCTAAGGTTTTTTACGAAATTTAGGTAGCGACATTTACTCTAATTATGATCAATTGCTTTTTT
>BCNH02000009.1:9662484-9674708 GCA_001662345.2 Metrosideros polymorpha var. glaberrima
GTGAGAGATGACTCACTAGAATGTACATTAGATTGGAAGCACCCTTAATCCTTTGCCTCGGAGAAGACAAAGTTGTAGTAGCGCAATAATCTCTGGGTTTATAAAACTTTTCCTATTCCCAGTATCCGAGCTTGTTCTTTGTTCGCGAACCTCTGCACCGGGGCATGGCGACTCTGCTTCTCTCTGGAGCAGTGACACTGTGGCTAGAGCTTCTCCTTCGACCAACACATCATCATCAGCTGCATGCTCCCACAATCTGGCCAGATTAGAAGTATCAGAAATGATATACAATATGGTACCACAAAAAACAAGAACCAGCAAAAAGTTATCCAGGTAAAAACTGGCCCAACACAATTAATCTCTCTGTGCAAACTTCTGCAGAGTAAAAGTAAACTAGAGTGATTAGAAAAGGCAAGAAAATGCATACCAAATATGAGCTCTTGTGCTCCCGGAACTGTTGCTGCAGGCCTTACGCATGTAGAAGGACGTGTTGAGTTTGTTACATAAGGCTCCCTACTACTCACAGGCCTGGAAGGATCAAGCACATATTTTTCACATGTAAGCTACTGACCAGACTTAATGAACATCCTCTGGACTACTCCTGGGGGAGAGGCCCCTAGAACTGGCAACATACCTTCCCAGAAATCTTCGTCTCAAACTCTGGAAACCTAAAGAAGGTTAAGAACTTCTAAGAGGCTCAGTCCGAGGCTAATCATTTTACTTCTTGATCGAGGAATTCGACCCCAGAAACTATTATCCTTCCTTTCATGCATCCGCCGCCTTGAATCAAGTGTAGCTGTTGGGGTGTGAACTGTTTTACACAGCTTCTTGCAGAGGTCCACAACATCCCCTTCATCATCACTCAGAGTTCTTCAAGATGAATTCTTTCGCATGAGCTTGAAACGAAGGTTCCCTTTACCAATTCGCACGTCTAGGTAATCCAATAGCAGATGATCGTAGTTAGATATCAGTTAATGAAGATAACAAAAGTTTTACTCTTTAAAGAAAGTTAGAGAAGGTTTATTACCATGTACTCCATTACTATCTGGCATGGAAATATTTCCTCGATGTCTGCGAAACGCCGGCAAAACAGCACGCTACTCTGCTACAAACAAACTAACCCAAATGAGCCAACAGTGAAAGATAATGTCCTTTGGAATTGGAAATGTTGCAGAATCAACAGCAGCAGCAGATTTGATGATGACCAACACCAAAAGATATATAGATGAATAACAAATTGAACAAAACAAGCCCGAGCAAAGCCGGGATAGATAGCCCCATGAGAATCTCCATGCAACAGGGTACTATCAGCATTACAGCCTAATCTATTTCTTACTGAGCGCTTGCTCCTGACGGCTAGCAATGAATCAGATTACGAAGCATTGGAAACTTCTGCCCTCTACACCACCTGGAAATCGACCTATGTAAATCAAACTCTTGACCCTTTACAGTCCAAACAGAGTAACAAATAAAATCTCAAAGGGAGAGACGACATCCACTTCTGTTAGACGCTAGACGCCATGGAAGAGACAGACGACAACGCTGGGTAGAGTTAAAGAAACCGTCGATTGACGAGCTCGGAGGAGTGTGGGCGGCGACGAAGCTGGAATGGAGTCGTTTCAAAGAGCGAGACAACCCATTTTCTGGCGCCACTGCTGGTGTAGAAAGGGTATCCTTCCGGCTTTTCTTTTTTCTCCTTTTTTCGATTTTTTTTCGTGGCTCTATTTCCATACAGAAAATATCTAAATACACACTTTTTTCAATGTATTGACGAACATATCCTCCAAATAAGATAGAATTTTCACATTTAAACTTGTAATTATCACTCATGGGGAAGATCCACAGGAGCCACGATTTTTGAAGATCAACTCCTCAAGGAAATTAAGAAGGTAGCTTATTACTCTAATGTGCTTTTTAAATAATAGACAATGTGAAAATAGGGTAATTAATTATAAAGCCCGACCCGACTATTTTTTACAAAGATCTATTCCTATGGGCAAGCCTGGGCAAAAAAATTAGGTCCGATCTCTAGGGGCCCGGCCCGAGCCCGTCAATTGATCGTTACAGTCGCCACCAACGCCCACCGCCTCCTCCGCCGCGTCGCGGTGGGCGTCTGCCGTCTCGCAGCGGTAGCTGTACCAGCACCTGCTAAACAAGTCGGTGCGGCATGTGTTGCGGCGATGGATCGCGACGCTGGCGGTGGCGTGCGCGTACCTCGTCCGGGTCTACTTTCGTGCAGGGCTTCTACATGGTGACGTCCGCGCTGGCGTCTACATGCTGAACCCGCTCATCAGCTTCCTCTCCCCTCAGGTCGACCCGGAGCTCCAGGACCTAGCCGACGGCGGCGGCCCATCCCTCCCCACCCGCGGCTCCGACAAGTTCAGGCCCTTTTTCCGCCGACTGCCCGAGTTCACGTGTTGGTAGGATTACGGTTGGGATTGCTTCTCATTTTATATTCAATTGGTAGTTGCAAGTAGCTATAATGGGATTTGGTGGAATTGATCTTTGTCATTGCGGGGATAAAAGATGGAATTGTGTGTTCCTGGTATTCTGGGGGTGGAAAGACTCGTCGTAGCTGATAATTGTGCCTTCAAGTTTGGAAATCATGGAGGAAGATAATATAGTTTGAATTTGTGAGAGATTAGTAAAGCGAGTGTCTTTAATGTCTTGGGAGTGTCTGTGATGCTTTTCAATTGAAGACTAATCCTAGGTTTTCTCAGTGGGAGTTGATTTTGGGGGCACTTTGGTATTTGTTATTATGATTTGCTATTGATTGAATTTGGTGGAATTAATCTGCTTCATTTTGGAGGAGAACGATGGAATCGTTCCGGGTATTCTGACTTCAAGGTACTTTGAGAGTGGAAGGATTCAATTGGGGTGATGATTTTTGCCTTCAGTTTGGATTTCTTGGAGGAAGAGGGAATAGCTTTAAATTTGTGAGAGATCGGAGAAATTGATGCTAATTACATTTTAAGAATGTGATGTTTTTAGCTGGGCTTGAGGTAAAAAGAGGCACTGGAGGTCTCCTGACTAGATTCAAAAGCAAGCAACAGAAGAAGTTGAATGGTGTGGAAGCATCATGTTGTCTTCGTTTAGCGCTTGCATTTTACTATCACAGAGCGTCGCATGTTCTTGACTTGAGACTGGTTTTAAAAATGCTTGCCATGATAAAAATGCCTTTTCGATATGATTATGCTGTTTCCAGTGTTCTTGATCTGCTTCAGTATATGGTCTTTCTTTCCATCTATATGTCGCTGCTTGAGTTCATTGATAATGGGCAATTGAAACTGACAATTTAAAGTTAACTCTAAGAGTAAATTGAGAAGCTCAAATTCTCCCTATTATGATTTGCTTCCTTTTTTATGTACTTTTAGATGTATGGCGTTTTCTTTTTTTGACAATCTTTGACTAGCATTATTATTGTCATCTAGTTTACTCAAGACAAATCAACAGTTCGCACTAGATTGAGAATGTGATGCAATAATTGTTCAACTCATCAGTCTTTCTTGTCCTGTGTTGAAGTTATATGAGATCATAATGCTAATTCTTTTGAAGCTCCAAAATACGATCCGATGATTGCATTGGTTCCTGTGAGAGAGCTTTTGGAAATAAAAAATGACTTCCTGCTTGGATTGGATGGTTACTTATTGAACATATTGTTCTTCTCTCTCCATGGAAGGTTACGAATCACATGGGCATTTGTGATTGCTTTCATGATGATGTTCTTCAGCATGTTTGATGTGCCTGTCTTCTGGCCTGTACTCTCTTTCTACTGGGTCACGTTAATTACGCTTACAATGAGGGGATAGATAATGCTTATGGTAAAATACAAATATGTCCCACACTCTTTCGGCAAACGGGTACGCTGAACCTTTCTTTTACTGCATATCTGGAAAGAGAGCATCTTCAACTGATGCTGCGAGCTTTCTGAGGGATTAAATTTTTGGAGTATGATCTATCTATAGTTCTTGGGTAGGCTTCTCTTTTCCCTGGTGTCACGCCAGCCGACAGAGTTTCTCACAGCAATATATTGGCTCAAGACTATTTGGCATGTTGCCTGATACTCCACCTTTCTAAAAGAGATCTTATAGACAAGCCTACGTATGGCATCATGGTAACTTCTCAAGAGGAGTGAAGCTATTGTACTTACTATATCTAAGCTTTAGTAAGGGATAATCCCAATTTGTTCTTTAGACATGGCATTTTTTGTATTGCTGACATTTTCATATAGCTGTAGTTCTTACTTCACTGGTTCTGGGTACGCTTTTTTTTTTACCTATTTTGTGTTTGTCTCTTCTTGTCTGTTATTAACTGTTACTTGCCCATTTTGGTTGCATGGCCAATTTACGAGAGGATTTACTGTTGTGACATGGATTGGCTTGGAAATCCTGATGTAGCCTATATATAAACACCTATTATTGGATTTCTCTTGGTGCTCGAAGGTGGATGGTTATCAGTGTCGGATGTCTGTACTTGCAGGGGTATTGAGCAAGGATTTCATAGCATCACTTGGTAAAGGTGTTGTTTCAGATGACGACCTTCTGCTGGAAGCTAAGATTGTTTCTACTCTGGGAGGAAAATGAAAGTGTCAACCTCCCTCTCTTGTTTGCCATTCATGAGTTAACCTTACATCTTCTGTCAGCCATGAATTCTTCTTATTTAAGATGGGAAGGGTTACCAGAAAGCTGATTGAAAGATGCTTGTGGAATTGTTAGGAGGCTTTGAGGTTTGTTCCAATGGCACAAGGCTATTAGGAATTAATAGAAAGAATCTATTTGCATACAAACTAAATGGGCAGTCCGACAGGACTCGCATCTCAGCCAAAACTGATACTTGTACGAATTACATATTAGCTGCTTTCTTTTCTGTAGCTTGCAACTCTATTTCAATGCAATGAAGAAATAAAAGAAAAGGTAATTGGGTTTGATTTTGAATGAAATTTTCAGTGTAAAATCTTTTAGGGGCATATTTCCTGGGAAGGAAGAGAGAGCGAGAACTAATCCCAGAAATTGCAGAAATCTAAGAACCTGGGCTGTAGTAGCCATAGACTCCATAGAAGGTCCGCGTGAAAGTAGGCATAAGCAAAACGAAAGCAACCATGACGGAAATGATTGCCTAGGGACTGCTGAAGTGATCGTGCTTGAGACTGGCTCTTGAGGAATTCCAACTGTGGTTGTAGTATGTGTCACCTTGAAAGACATTGTAGAGAGATAACTGTCGTTAATGTCAAAGACCACCTCCTGGCAAAGCCGGTTGAAGAGGTCAGCGATCTCAGCGTGGCTTCCCAGCCAGTGCTCGTGACATCCCAAATTTTTGGCTTACATATTTGTATACGTAGATTAGACTATCGGAAAATAGTCTTTGTACGATTAATTAATAATGCTGTGTTTTAAATTATCGATTTTTGCGATAATTTCAATATCGATTTGTATGAGCCTAGTTTTATCTCCGATTTTGGTGAGATGTTTTTAAAATGGATAGAGGAAGCAATGCTTAACATTCTGACTTTCGGTGAGAATTTTCGAAAAACATTTTTTTCCGCAGGGGCATTTTCGTAATTTTCGAGTATCATAAGAACATTTTTTTTTAATATTCCATCCCCTTTAATTCTTTTGTCTTTTCTTTCTCTTTTCTCCCTTTTTGACCGCACCTTCCTCCTTCTTTCTTTTTGGATTTTTTTTTTGTCTTGCTTTATTGAATAAGTTTTGAAGTCCATAGGTTGAATTGGACAATATTTGAAGTCCATAGGAGGAATTTGATAAAATTTTGAGATCTCATTTATAGCAAAATGATAATTAACCAGGAAACCTTATCTTTCTCTCTCTCTCTCTCTCTCTCTCATCCTCGTTTTTGGCCAAGACATCCCCATAGAAAGCTCCCCAAAATTCTTCTTCCCCAAGTTCATTTTCCTCAAGTTTAACTCGCCTCGAAGTCTTCGTTTAAGCTTGGTTCGTCGGCGGATCATAGAGACGCACGCTCGTGGCTTTGGTTGTTCAATTAAGGCGAGTTATCTCGCCATTTCAATTCTTTTCAACCGATTATGTTATGGTTAAAGGCGTAGCTTGAATATGCACATTAAGCTCGAAAATGGATAGTAGTTGTATTTTTTTTTTCTGAGATTGATGATATTTGTTCGGAAATGGAGTAGTTGCGACGATGGGATCGTTCGTCGGTTATATGTTGGAGGATTTGTGTTGTATATCGAGGTGATATTGTGGTCGGAGGCCGCATGGGGTAAAGTTTGGATCGTATTGGCTTCGAGATGTAAAAATACCGATTTACATTGTTCTGGCGTGATGGCAATGAAATCGTGGAATGAATTGTGGCACGTGGAAAGAAAAATAAATTTTTGCACATGAATAGTGCCGATGAATAGTGCGCGTGAATAGTGCCGGTGAATAGTGCACGTGACTAGTGTACGTGAATAGTGCATGTGAATTAATTGGACTGATATGAGGATTGGTGGTTCAATCGTGTTTGGCAGAATTAATGCCGCACTTTTATCGCATCGTAATAGTTGATTGTGGAATTTAGTATGGCATATTACTATATTTGCATTCACGTGCATTCATTGAGCGTGGTAATGGTAAGGACGGTCAGATTATGATTATATCGACTATGCCCCGTGGGAGCTAGTATGGGAAATCGGGAAGCAAGGGAGGTATGTGCCCTTCGGCCGTTAACTGTGATTGCATGGTAGCAGATGCGCAAGTAAGTCGCATAACCTCGGAATAGGAGCGAGATGCTCGATGTAATTTCAGATGCCTGATGTGATTTCGGATGCCTGATGTGATTTCGGATGATCGGTTCTTGGAAACAAATGGTTACGAATGAGAGTGGTACACGTTGGGAAATTCATTACATGCATATCGTTAGTGTGGGCTAATGATAATCATTCTACATATCGTTAGTATGGACTGACGATTATCACTTTTATATTACAGTTGTATATATATGATATCTTTAATTGTTTCCTACTTATGGTAGCAATAGGTGGTAGGTCTTTTTTATGATATGATTATTTGAATAGAAAGGTCATGGCTTGTTTGACTTGCTGAGTTTATCTCACTGTTGTTGAATTACATATTTTTCAGATCGTTAGTCTGACGGATGGCCCTCGAGGTCGTAGTGCGGCAGCTTGGTGGTGGGCGTGAATATTACGCTTTTGTGTAAATGATGGTAGAAGTAGGCTAGACCCTTGCCATCCTGATGTCATTTCCTTGCTTTTTGATGTAAATCTGTGAAGCGTCCAAAGTAGTAAATAAATAAAAAGTTGCCGTTATGTTTTCTCTGACATCGATGTTTGTATATTCGTCTTCCGCTTGCGTTTTTAAATAAATCCGATAATTAGGCCGTTAGTTATGTAACGCCCTGGGACGTCACAGCTCGTGAAGGTATCGTCACAGTGCTGCATTATATTGCAATAGTGGAGGTACCCGACATCCTCCGAGGAGTTGATCAAGTTGTCCATGAAGATTACACACAAGGTGATGTCATTGCTGCGATCGAAGTGAGACTGCTCGAAGGCTATCAAGTTGAGAAAGGGCGACCTCGTCCCATTGTGGATCAGGAGCTGAAGGATCCGAAGGATCCCGTCCTTGAACCGGTTGTCCCATAACCTATCCGACTTCCTCTTGCTGAACTTGATCGCAGCTTTCTGCAGCTCCGTCACGGAGTGGATGAGCCATTGCTGCCTCTTGTTGGCAAACCGGTTGGACTGCGACCATTGCTTGATCCATGCCTTTGGCTCTGGCTTCAGGCTGAGTGCAGGAGGCTAGGCAATGGAGCTCGCCCTGGTTGGTTAACAGGTCGAAGGTGGTGGAGTAGCCGAGAGATTCCAGCCTGTTGTAGCTAAGCTTGGTCAGGGGCTCGTCCGTCGACATCAGAGGGTCGAAGAACCGGAGTGCCAGCTTGGCCATGAGCCCCTTCTGGTCGGGGTCGCTGAGCTGGAGGCCAAGCAGCCGGTTGAGAATGAAGAGCGGGTTCTGATTCTCGAGCGTGACCACGTCCCGTTGGATCATGTGCATTGATCCCTGCATCGAGTAAGACGGGTTCATTGTGAGGGTAGCCAAGTTCGTTGAACCCCTCAACGACTCCCTAGAACAGCTCAATCACAAATAACCCCATTGGGAACCATTATATCCACTAATTCGTTGCTGCTCATGGATATTGTCCCCTCGTAGCAGGCGCGAGCCCTCTCTCTAACCTCCTTCACCGAGTCTTGATAGAAGCCTATTTCATGATCAGCGCGCCTGAGGATGCGATGGAGACGACACCATTTGTGCCATTCCATTTGGCAAAAATGCTTCTCGCTATGGTGGTATGGCCCGAGGGAGATGCTCTGGGGGCGTAGGCCTTGTCCTCGCCATCCTTGAGATAGTGCGGGATCTAGTAAATGGAGAGCTTCACCCACGAGCACGCCACATCGTCCTGGCGAGCTTGCTCGAGCTTCTCTCTGATGGAGACGACCCACTCGGACTTGGGTGACTTGGGCGACCTCAACTTCTCTTCCGGGACATTTTCGCCCCTGTTGTTCTCGACCACGATCCGGAGAGCATCAGATGGTTCTTGCTGTAGCTTGTTAACTATTGGTCCTGAGGCTGTGGTCATTGGTGATGGTGGTGGTGATCCATCAACTCCGTGGATGCATTGGAGGTTGATTTCTTGGGGAGTCCACATTCCACAGTTTCTCGGAGCTTGAGAAATACCAACTCAAGAGCGCTTTGTTGCAAACAGCAACCATTCCTTGTGAAGAATTGGTCTGTGTTTCTCTCTGCCTTTGCCCTTCTTGGGTTATGATCATTGAATTGCTGCTTTCTAGGGAAATTGGACAAAGGAGAGACTTTTCCAACATCGAGATTCAAAAGGACCTTGGTATGTATGTTTTATCTTTATTGGTTACTTCAAGTCAATGATATCATCAATTGGGCAGAGTAGCTCATATGGACCACCCCCACAAAATAAAGAATAACAATTTCTGCAGAAACTTTCAGGTGTAGTTATTACCTCTTTTGACATAATTCCATCATATGTATTCCTTGACTCGTCTATCACTCATCAGCACCAATTGAGATATAAATCAAGTATAAATCAATAGAAGTTAAAACAAATGAATGAACTTGGTTTTTCAACTGACCCAATAGCCATTTCCTTAGTTCGTATTCTCTCCGTGTTCGCGAAAGCCACCATTTCGGCCACTGTCGCCCCAATAACAAGCTACTCCTAAGTCTAATTGATTTTTTAGGTCTATCATGAGTCAATATGCCTTCTGTCTCTGCGCATATTGTAGCCCTTATGAGGTCACATTGATTTCGCCCGTCAAAATCATTAAGGGTTGGTTATAATAATTATAATTAGTATTATTTGACTGAACACCCAATAGAAAATTCAACATTTTGCACATTCAATATGTATAGCAGGAGGTGGAGTGAAGGCTTTGTTTATGCTTTGGTGATAAAGCTGAAAGTGTCATGGTCAATATGCCCCACCTTACCCATACAAGCTACAATTAGGGAGTGAATGGTAACCATTCTCCTCCATAAATTAACTTCTAACCAAAATTTGATTTTTTTAGTTTTACTTCAGAAGTAGATTTCTGGAGTAGAAATGCGTTTGGTAAAACAGGGTAATTTTTCTTATTCTGAAGCAGAAATACGTTTGGTAAAACATGGTAACTTTTCTCATTCTAGAGTAGAAATGTATTTGATAATGGCACGTCAATTCCTGATCCGCAACAAATGTAGTCCGAACACTTTTGCAAAAAAATATTCATCTTAACATACAATCATTACAAAAAAAATGTTATAATATACAATGCATCAAATTCGAGGCAAATGGAAAGAATGCAAATTCATAAACACATGACATTACAAGAAAACGTTATACCAAATCCTAAATTACACATAATACAAATCCTACATACAACATCACATTACAAAAGGCCTGATAATGACTCCACAAATTCAAATAAATGAATTCACAAAATACAACACGAATGTTGCAAGAGCTAGCAATTCTCGAATCATAATGATGAAAGTACAATACAAATCTCGAAAAAGCAAAGGTCATGGAATTAACAGTAAATTATTATCCTTAGCCATTTTATTGGCAATTTTTTTTCCTAAGTCTTGCCATCTCGTTGCCCTCTTTGGTTGTCACTACAGCATCTAAATCCTCATCTTGTGTTGCAGCTTCTACTAATGCACTTGCATGATGCGGATTTCCATATATGGAGAAGTTCTTATCCATCTTGTCTTGCTCATGGATGTAATTATGTATAGTATAACATGCAATGACAATATGTGCTTGCTTTCGAATGCTAAATGGAGGCATGTGTTTCAAAATAAAGAAGCAATTCTTCAAAGCCGCAAATGATTTCTCGATGATATTCCTCAATGAAGAATGCTTGTAGTTAAATATTTCTCTTGCTGTTGTAGGTTTCCTACCTCGTCTGAATTCAAGTACAGAATATCTTTCACCTTTAAATGGTGGTAAAAATCCTGGTGTTGCACCATAACCAGAATCTATAATGTAGTATTTGCCTACAACAAAGTATTCATAGATTGATCATGAAATTCCATCTTAGCAAAGCAATAAACACAAATACTTGTAATAGATCAAAGTAATACTTGTGGGTGGTCGGGGAAATTTTAGGCTAGGAGTCTCGAGTGCAGCAAACAACACTCAACAATCATTGGCCAATCCTTCCCAACTAGCATACACAAAAGTAAATCGCATATCAAAAAAACACACACACAGCACATTCTGAGTGGTAGTGCCCTGCCTACCTCTAAATCGTGTTTGATACTGTTGAGGTACGGTAGCATCAACATGGGTTCCATCAATAACACCTACGCACCCCTGTCATAGTACATACATTAGACCAGATTACAAACAAAACTAACCAAATGGTGAAAGGAAACATACGAGGTACATACCTGGAAGTAACGATTATGCTTTGGGTCCATAGAGATTTCCTTGGAGACATCATCAAATGAAGGTGGTACAATAATTTCCTACCCTAATTTCAGAATAGCTTTCAACACTTTTGCATAGTACTTGCTTATAGTTTCTCCTTAATGTTAGAATCTCTTACATAAAGTTCTGTTAGAACTTTTGTGACAAATCATACATAAGAATATGTCAACTTGCTCATCTACCCTACTATATCGATTATCTTCCAACCAACCTCTTGACCTCAGCAAACCACAAAGGTTATTAAAAACATGTCTTTCCATTCTAAAAACTTCATACACTCTATCTGAATGATCAGAAAGAATCTCACTTACCTATTCGGCTCCTATCAATATGCTATCCCTAATAGGTTCTCTCGTGCGAATGGACATATCCAGCATAACAGTACTCAACCATGCCAATAGAATATGCATATCATGATCACCAAAGACTCGTTCACCTGGTACAATTGTTTCAATTAATGCTACCTGATTATCATTAGACATGCTACTTTGACCCCCGTCCATATTACCTAAGCCATCACATGAAACAAAAACACATTGTTAAACATGTAAGTTAGCAAGGCGCTACATATGATACACTGAATAGATAATAACAGAATCTAAACACATGAAAGCAATGTCACAACAGCATCACAATCGTTTACATAAAAAGCCAATGTCTGAAATACATAAGTGAAATCCCTAAATGAACGCAAACATGAAATCAAAGCATAGGCCAACAACTACCGCAGAGCCTCAAGAAATCTAGTTCTCATATCAGGAAGACATGTAACGAAGGTCTCTCTCCAAGTGGCATCACGATATGTGTGGTGCAGAGCTTTGATGTATAGATTCCCGTCTAAGCCCTTGTTCACGCTCATGGTGTGATATCCCAAATTTCGACGATATGAAATAATGTAATATTCCGAATTTTCGACAGTATGAAATAATCGAAAGACGATCGTCGAAATTTATTTTAGAACAAAACGCGTGATCGGAATTGTGAACAAAATTTCAAAAAGGAAAGAAAGAAGAAAATGAAAACAGAAGCCGTTGCTCACGGGTTTCGAACCGCGGACCTCCGCTGTCTCGTGCGCGTCTCGTGCGCTTGCCACTCGGCTAAGGCACGACTGTTGGGATAGCAACGCCAAAGGATTTATTTAAAGTATACGGCACGCAAATAACATAGGAGAAACAACCGAAACCGTTGCCTGTGAGTTTCGAACTCGGGACTTCTGACTGTGCCGTCTCTTACCACTCGACTGAAGT
>BCNH02000009.1:9676651-9692969 GCA_001662345.2 Metrosideros polymorpha var. glaberrima
TCCTGGGACGTCGAAATTTTTATTGACCCAATGGTTAAGTGACAGGGATGGTCGCGCGCTCGAGGGTTCGGGGCGTGACACATGGCATTCAGGATAGCAGTCATGGCTGATATGGAAAAGACGTCTACAAGTGTTGCGGCCTGTGAGGTGACGGAGGCACTTGATGTTGGAGTCATATAACTTTTGATCATATCTTGAATGGCTTTATAGGTCCTAGCAATGTCATATGAATTGCTTTTCCTCCTCTTGGAATTTGGAGTCCTATCCAACATGTGACTCGTATTAGGTGGGGCAGGGCTCGGTGGCATGGGAAACTGGCCCTCATAAGCTTGGGCTTTGAAAAATTGTTCCAGTTCGTGTTGATCAAGACCAACATCATTGACACCACCACCATCATTGTCTCTTGTACCCTCCGACTGCACCATGTTAGGAGCATTTCTTGCTGCAAACTCCTCAGTAGCATATGTATCCCCAAACACAACACAAAGTTGGGGATGCAAAGGAAACCCTTCCTTCCTGAACTTCGCCCACACGCTATTGGCTTGCATCATTTCCAAAATAAAGACATAGAGTACATCATATATTACAAAACTGAAATTGAAATTTACAATAAAAGACGACCTAAGTAAGGTTTTACCTTGATGTGAACTTCCTAGACAGTTTCATCTTCCACTCTTACCAATTTGTTTTTATAGTCCCATCCAAATCCTGATTGAGAAAGCAGCTTCTTGAAACTACTATACTGTTGCTTTAGTTCTTGTACCTTGTTCTTGAACTGAACCATACTGAAGTGAAGTCCTGTTTGTTTATTGAACTCACCTTGAATGCTATTCCACCCTATTTTGTTGTAGGTAGATGTCATGCAATTTTCCTTTTTCACCTCATCTACCATTAGACTTACAAACAATTCGATCAAAGGCTCGGACCACTTTGTTATGATGTATCTTTGGAGGATGCCATCGTTTTATAAATTGACTTAAAACAAAGAATGGGACATTTAACACTATGAAGAGGACATAAAATTCATACTCCTTATTACTTTGCAGATTCGCAATGACAAAGTGAAAATGGTGCAGATCAATAGAAACACAGCACAACACAACAAGTCCCAATCCAAGGTAGAAAAAGAGATCCTAATCCCAAAGGCTGAAACCTACAATTCTTGTCTTGAATGCTAAATTTTTTTCATTCAAAAGCACAGCAACATACAAAAACCACTTGACAATAGTTCTCAAATACAGCACGGCACATGAAGATTTGCCAAGCTTCAACATACAAAAGCACACAACATAGAAAAGCACTCAACAACAAACCGAGAGATTGATCACAAACTTTCGCTTCAACCAGATGAATATTTCTAAAGCATCACTTGTTATGCACTCCAGCATAAAGTGAAGACCTCCATCAAACCTTGTTCAAACCTACAGCAGCACAGACATCGCAGGACACCACACCAAAATTGTGCCCATCCATTCGTCGCAAAGACTGAAAACTAAGTGCATTAGAATCAACATGCCATACTACTCATAGCCTCGATAGCTAACATACACTATAAACGGCATGGCAACAAATATAAGATCAACTGAACCTTGCCGAGGCAGGGCGATGCTAGATTGAGCCTCGCCTAGCCTCACCCAGCCATGGCGAGGCGAGCCTCGCCTACCGTTGCCCAGGCATGGCGAGGTGAGGCTGAGCATCGCCTGGCCTCTCCCAGCCACGACAGGGCTGGCTGAGGCCAGAAGACGCTCAATGTCGCCAACATTGGCGAGGCTACGTGAGGTGAGATCGAGCTCCAATGCACAACAAGCATTTCGCCAACAAATCGAAGAAATCGATGGCAAAACTTACAAATCTGAGGCAAGGTGAGCGGGTAGAGTAGGCGGTAGAGAGGCGAAGGCTTGGGGGTGGGCGGAGATCCTCTTGATTTAGTGACAGAGAGGCAAGCGAGGCAGGTTGACAAGAAAGAGGGAGTTGCTATGGTGAGGCTCGGCCGAAGATGAAGGAAGGTGAGGGAGCTACTGCAATGAGGGAGCACCTCATCAGTAAGGAGCTGTTGTGGTGAGGGAGCTGCTGTGATGAGGGATCGAAGAGAGCTATTGCGATGAGGGACCGAAGAGGGAGCTGCAAAGAAGAAAGAAGAAGTCGTTCTTTCTTTGGAGAAGTAAAAAAAAAAAAATTACTTCTTTTTTAGGGCTCAAAACTCATTCTAGAAGAGAAAATGAGTTCTTGAGTAAAAAAAAAATTATTTCAACAAACACGTTTCTACTCTAAAAGTGAAAAAAGTGCTCTAGCAATAGAATAGTGAAATTACGTTAATAAACGCATTTCTGCTTCAAAAGTGATTCTGAAGTAGAAATTCTACTCTAGAATGGTTATTATTCACCCCTTTAGTGGCTGTCATCTGATCAATTACGTAAATGAAAATGATGGTATTATAAAATGTTAGGTGAACAAGGTCAATGAGAGGGCTCCATTTTGGTTTTCAACATTTGGCAAAAACATAAATGCCCAGGCAACACTTGCAATTTCCGCAAAATCTTCAATCTATTACATTATTCTTTACCATAAAATGGGAAAGTTAAGGCCATTTTATAAGAAGTAAAATGAAAAAAGAAAAAAAAAGTTGAGGTTGGTGTAATTATTGTTTTTCCTTCTTAATTTTGGGTCGGAAGTTTCAACCACTTAAGGCACTGCACTTGGTCATCAATCTCATCTTTGAGGGAAATTATTGGTTGGGCAATACATTTCATTTTCAGATTAACCCTATTCCACCATTATTGCACTAATGTTGTCTGTTGCTACTTGTTATAATCATTAGGGTCCATTGTGCATGTAATAACTATAATCCTATGCTTTGACTCTAATTATGATCAATTACTTTTGTGTTATGAATGGTGCAGAGTTTACAATAAACTCTACCGTTGGAATGACACCGACAGACAAGAAATGTCAATGAATTGACAATAAACCCTATAAATCCTCGTAACCAGGGGGTTGTCTGTTTCTACTTGTTATAATCATTTGGGTCCATTGTGCATGTGATAACTATAATCCTATGCTTTTGACTCTAATTATGATCAATTACTTTTGTGTTATGAATGGTGCAGAGTATACAATAAACTCTATCGTTGGAATGACATCAACAAATAAGAAGTGTCAATGAATTGACAATAAACCCTATGGATCCTCGTAACCAGGGGATCTCCTATGGATCCTTGGTGTCGGTTACGAGGGTACCTCACCACAATAGAGGTAGCAAGTTATCACTAGGGGCTTTTGTGCCTATTTTGTAATCAAGCAGGCTCTACATATGCGTTCCTTATTTTAACATGCCGGTGCCTACATGCCCAAACCCTCCCAATTGATACAGTATCTTTTTCCTGCCATGTCCCTTGCAATACCATCTATTTGTTTTACGTCTAAGGGATCTTGAGGTCCAAACGAGATCTCAAACGAAGTAGTTTAAGGACTTACTCAGGTTCATCAATTACTTTTATGTTATGAATGGTGCAGAGTATACTATAAACTCTATCGTTGGAATGACATCGACAGACAAGAAATGTCAATGAATTGACAAATTTCAACTATTGGACTGTAATAGCTTACGGTAGACTATCTACCTTAGAAAGTTCCCGTATAATCAAGGTACAGTCCCATATTAGATCTCAAGGTGTCGTGGCACTACACAAGTCATTCCAAACTCCAAACGCACAATCTAAGATTTATTAATTGGGGGAGGGGAAAAATATGGTCATTTATCCATGGTTGCCATAGGATTGGGATTAGCCAAAAAAACAAAAACAAAAATAAAAGAAAGAACAAAAGAAATTACCCCCACATAATTTAATGAATCCAGTTCGACATTTACGTATACAGTCATATGTCTAAACTTTCCATGGTCACATAAAATTGATTTTACACTATTAAAAATTTCACATTGCTTCAAACCATCATTTATCTTGTAGAAATGACTCATCCACCCACAAAATTATTTCAATATCATTCTAATATCATGCACAATTGCACACGGTGTATATAAGGAGATGAAGTGAAGTTTTCTTTAGCTTTAAAAAGAACTAGAAGGGATCCTGGTAGATGAGTACGATAAACTCCCCTCACCTTACCAAGAAAGTAAGAAATGCCCCTTTTAAATCCATTTTAGGTTGGTAAGCTTCTAACTCTAATTAATTATATATTTTTTTATAACAGGATAAATTAGGAACAAGTCATAGAGAATCAATGAGAGCAGCTCATAGGTTTGAGGTACAGAGGTAAAGCGCGTGTAGGATCTAAAGCATGCCAAAATTAATTGTACTAGACAATGCACGAAAATGTTTCTTTTAAATCACGACAATTAATCTTGTGAGATCCACATGTAGAACTCACGTAAAATTATAAAATCAAATTATTGTGATTCAATCTGTCCAGTGAACCGGACCTAGGAAGTAATTGGTGAAGGAGAGAGGGGGGTCCTCCAAACTCCAAAGCCCATCACCTTTTTTCAATTGTTTGAACTTCATTAAAAAAAGGAAGCTGCTCAGAATTCGCATAGGTTGCCGCCAAAACGAAGAGGTTTAGAGGTTCTTTTTCTTTTTGGATCCTAGTGCGCTTATTTATCATCTCTTTAGAATGAGTTTGTCCTTTTCTTTTTTTGGCAGGCAAACATTTCTTTTCTTTTTTTTTTATAAGTTGTTCTTTTCTTTTTCCATAGCCTTATTTATAACCTTTTTAGAATGCTCAAGAACTTTCGTTCCATTTCATCGAAAAACGTTAAACTCGCTACTTGACTTAAATATTTAATGGAATTAAAAAAAGCTCGAAAGACTCATGAGTGAAAAAATAAGATGGCTCTTTGTGAAATATATTGCCATATTGAACTCAGAATTTGCGTGACAAATATAGTTTGTTGGGTGTGAGTTTGACCACGGTCACATATTCTTTTCACTAGGAGGTGAGACCCCCACATCTTGAGCATTCATCTGCAAATTGGCTAATAATAATCAATTAGCCACAATCCTAATTCCCTGATTTTCAACTGAATCACTTGTAAAGCGCTCCTCAGATGATTTCCACTAAATGAGAAAATTAAGAAAGCGGCCTGTAGTAGCCATAGACTGCATAGAGGGACTGTATGAAAGTAAGCACAAGCAAAACGAAAGCAGCAATTAAGGAAATGATTGACCAGGGATTGTCGAAGTAGCTGCTCTTCAGAATGGCGCTCCTGGTATTCCACTTTTTCGCGAGAGTGGCTCTGAAGGAAAGCTCTCGATATAAGCAGTAAAATTTCACATCTTGACATAGTTCGTAGAGATAACTGTCTTTCGGGTCGAAGACCACCTCCGTGCAAAGCCGGTTAAAGAGGTCATCCACCTCGGCGTCGCTCCCAAGGCAGTGGTCGATGATATAGTGTTCGCGGAGGTACCGGACGTTCTCGGGGGAGTTGATCAGGTTGTGCATGAAGATTACGTACGAGGTGATGTGGTTCCCGCAATCGAAGTAAGACTGCTCGAAGGCTATCAAGTTGAGGAAGAGCGACCTCGTCCCTTCGTGGATCACAAGGTGCGGGATCTCGAGGATCCCGTCCTTGAAATTGAACATGATGTCCCCCACGCAGCTCCCAAATATCCGCCTGATCTTGATCCCAGCTTCCCGGAGCCTGCTCAAGCACAAAGTGAGCTGTTTCTGGCTCCGCGACCGTTGCTTGGTTTTGGACCGCTTCGGGCCCAAATGCAGGAGGCTCCACCAGAATACTTCGAGGCAATGGACCTTGCCATGGTTGTATAACGGGTCAAACTTCCATCCATAGCGATCCTCGAAAAGGAAGTTGTACTCCGGCATCGGAGGGTCAAAGAATTGGATCGCCAGCTTGACCACACGCCCCTTCCGGTTAGGGTCGCCGAGCTGAAGACCAAGCAGCCTGTCGAGTATGAAGAGCGGGATCTGATTCTCGAGCATGATCATGTCCCGCTGGATCTCGACTATCAATTGCCGCATTGAGAAGACAGGGTCATTGCGAGGGTACCCGAGTTTCTCAAACCCCTCGGCGAATCCCCGTAACAGCTCAATCACAAAGCACCCCGTCGAGAACCATCATCTCCACGAACTCATCGCAGCTCATGGATATCGTTCCCTCATAGCAGGCGCGAGCTCTCTTCTTGACCTTCTTCACCGAGTCTAGATAGAGGCCTATCCCCTGATGGGAGCGCTCAAGGATGCGGTGGAGGCAGCGCCACTTGTGCCGCTCCATAGGGCGGAGATGCTCCTCACCGTGGTGGTACGGCCCAAGGGAGATGATCTGGGGGATCCCGTCTTTGCTCTCGCCATCCTTGAGAAAGTGTGGAAACCGGTACATGGAGAGTTTTGCCCACGAGCCTGGCATGTGGTCCTGGTGACCTTGATCGAGCCTCTCTTTGATGGAGACGACCCACTCAGACTCGGGAGGCATCAGCACATAGCGGGGGACGATTTTGCCGTCATAGGTTGATTTCTTGGGGAGTCGAGATAGCATAGTTTGTCGGAGCTTGAGAGTGATAAAATACCAACCCAAGAGCTCCTTGTTGTAAACAGCAGCCATTTCTTGTGAAGAATTGGTCTGTGTTTCTCGCCCTTTTCCTTAAATGGGCTTTCAGTTTCATCCTTTGAATTTTAGTTCATTTTTCAGATAAACCCAATTCCACCATTTTTCAGTAATGTTGTCTTTGTTGCTTGTTATGAAAATTTGTGTCCATTACACATGTGGTGACTTTGCTCCTATGCTTTTGACTTTAATTATGATCCATTACTCTTATGTTATTAACGGATTAACTCTCAGTTGTTGGTCAATAACACGTACGAAGCCTAGTCAATAAAGAATGAGAATTTCAGAATTCGCGGATTAAGTTATTTGTAATTAATGGAGAAGTGTAATACTTACTAAGTCTGAGTTACTAAATTGGTATATTAAATTTTGTGACAAACCATTATTGTGTGTTGAAGATGACCTACTTGCTTTACTGTCCATTTTCTGCCATAAACGGATTTTACACATAATATCACGCAAGAAGCATAAAAATCGATGTGTCATGGTTGTGTACCAATGTATAAAAGTTACATCCCTTTCCTTTAACCACTCTTTTAAAATGGTTTACAAAAATGGACGATTATATTTTGTTACACGTAGGTAATATTTATACTTTGTATAAGGCGAGGCAAGGACAAACAACAATATAGTCCTTTCCTTGAAATTACTAATTGAAGGACGGTTGGGGGCTCACATCTTTTGGTGAGTGAGCCATGTCCAACGTACAGTGCATTTGGGAGGGCTTTTGCCAATGTCAAGGTCTTTAGACTAAGGGAAATGCATATGTAAAAATGCAAATTGTGTTTGGTAAATACTATTTGCTTTGGGTTTTTTTTTTTAAGAACTTATAAAATAAAAAAGAAAAAAGAAAAAAGAAAAGGACAATGAAGAGGACAAAAAGGAAGCAAACCTGGAAGGAGAATTTATACTTGCCTTCGACTCTCCTTGACTTCGGAAGATTTAAAGATGTAATTGCCTTCTTCATTAAGGTTAGAGTAGCAATTCTCCTTAAGGCAAGACCCACCCAGAAAGAATTGGAGATTCATAACTTCATTAAGCCCCACTTATAGTGATTCGTAACTTCATTAAGCCCCCTAATGGAGATTCATAACTTGATTCATAACTTCATTAAGTCCCACTTATGGAGATTCATAACTTCATTAAGCCCCACCCAGAAACCAAAAGAATTGTACCTTCAATGGAGAATTCATACTTGCCCTCACACACAACCCACAAAACCCAAGTTCTAGAAAAATCGAAGTCGAAGACCAAATTGCACAAAGTAAAGGCGTGCAGGACTCTGTTGCATTGCATGTTCCTGACCGAGCCTCCAGCAAGGCGAGGTTGAGTGGACCTAGATCTTGCGTGATCTCGGCGGCTCCAGCGAGGCAACGCCGAGGATCATGCGACCTCGGGCGGCCCAAGTGAGGCTAGGCTGATGGTCGCGCTACCTCGGCGGTCCTTGGCGACGGTTCATGTCCGTTAGCATTTGTCAGCGAATCTGGAACGATGTAGTACCTTGTCTTGATTAGTCTTGCATGGGGCCCTTGATGTTGAATCTTGACCGATTGACTTTCTTTTTTATTATGATTATATATCAAATGATTAATTTCGAATTATTCTCGTAGATTAATTATTAAATAATTGCTAAACATTTATAGATTAAATTGATGTCCTGATAGTGGATGTGGGATAGTACACTCATGATTGGCTATTAAAGACATAATTACTATAGTATGATATTTATTTTAATATAAAGGGAAGGCAATTTCCATAGCGAAAATAGTTGGAGCCACAACGTTCATAGTGTCTGACGAGTTTGTTACAATTAGATTATTGGACAAGCCCCCTATTATACCTTTAACCTATCTCTAAAAAAATTGACTCCTCCATCATTTGAGGAAAGGCGTTCTCATTATGGGAGCTGATTAATTAAATCTATCTTAGCATCAATCACAGGTTAGAGCTAGCTTGGTTTAAATTACTTTGCAAATTTCGAAGAAGCTTTAAAGGTTTCAACATGAAGCTTTGAAGGAAGGATTTTCAGTGTGGGGCTCACCGCTTAAGATTTTCTTAACTCTTTTGAGGGCAATTTAGTCTCTCCCTGAACAATGCTGTGACCCTCGCCCTCTTGTAATCGTATATTATATGCTTAATTTATAATTGTATTTATGAATAACTCATTGACGTATAAATAGTATAGGATATCATAAACAATATATACGGAGCATTAAAACCATGAATCAAGATCGACTATTAAAGTGGTGATTATTATGTTCTCCCTGACTCTGATTATAGGGATTTTTTAGGAACTTCGATGCTATTCGGTCCTTATTACATATGTTATTCATGAAATCAAACAGTGTAAACAGTGTAATAAGTCTTGCATTATTTAAACTAGACAACATATAGTGTTGTGGAATTGATGCTCATTGGATTGGATGTAAACATTGTGTCAATTTTTCAAGATTGAGTAGAAGTTTGATTAGTCGAGTTCATAAGAGTACTTTGAAACTTATTGCGCCCAATGTATATGATCATGTTTGATGTTCACAATCAAGTTAATTGCAACAGAACATGTTTTACCGCCATGAGGGCAAGAGACATAAAAAGAAAAAGACTGATCGACTTGTGCCGTGATGTTTGTGACCTTTTGGGTTGGTATAAAACAAGTATTCAGTTCATAAAGGAGCTTAAAGAATCACTTGCTGATAATCACAAACTCACATCTTATTTTCTTCACAATTAATCACAAGAATAACTTGATCCGCTCCTATTTGAATAACTCGTGGGTCTTGACTACCATCAACTATATATTTTGGTCTTCAGAGGAAGCTTAGTTATGCAGATCCAAAGCTCATCTTATGAGCAATAATCAGTAGCCACCCATTGGTCTCGATGAGTTCAAAAAACATTGAGAAAGAATTCGATCAAGTTTTTCCTTGCGTCAACATAATTTGATCAAGTTCAAATGAATGCACAAGACGAGACTGAGAGAACAATTTAATTGGTCATTAGATGGATTCAAAGAGACTAATAACTAATAAGCATGTGAGTGCATTAAAATTTTATCGTCCTTCTAGCTTATATAGGAACAAAAAGACTTAAAGTTAATACCATGAAAAACTTCAAACGAATACATATGTGATAAATTTACCCCAAACTAATTTTTTGACAAAAACACTTAAATGGTACACATATGACAAATTTACCATAAATTTTAGAGTTTGTTGGAGAAGATGAACCGAGTCCTATCGCTAGAAATTGAGCTAATTGAAGAAATGTCAACTAAGTTATTATTATTATTTTTTAAAAAATTAAGTTTAAGGTAAATTTATCACATGTGTACCAGTTTTGGGATTTTTCGAGGTCAAAATATTAGTTTAAGGTAAATTTATCACAGGTGTATCAGTTTGGAGTTTTTTATTGTATTAATTTAAATACTTAGTTATGCATGAAATATATTGTTCTGCTCACTTCCCAGAATAACGCATGAAGGATGGCGAAAGATGGGTAGATAAGATAAGAGGAAATTACGTAATAAAGTTGTAGCAGACCCAGTTAAATCCTAGTGAACTGTTTGCTAAGTGGAGCTCAATAAGAGGAAGAGCATACAAAAAGCTCAGGCTGCATATAGGTTACTAAATCCCTATCAATAGTTTGCTAAAACCTTTAAAACTACAGAAATTTCTGGACATATTATAGAGTTGTCTGAATATTTATGGAGGAGGAAGAACAACAAAAGCAGTTTTCAAATTTATGGAACAAAGAACTAAATTAAACAGAGAAATCAGTTTTTCCTTTGCCAAGTATCCGAGCTTGTTCTTCTTTGGGAACCTTTGCACTGAGACTCAGCGACTCTGCTTCTTTCTGGAGCAACAACACTGTGGCTTGAGATTCTCCTACAACCGATGCATCATCATCTGCTGCAAGGTCCCACAATCTGGCCAAATTAAAAGTAAGAGAAACCATAGACATTATGATACCACAAAAAACAAGGACCAGCTATGCAAATAATCTCTCTACATAAGCTTCTGCAGAGTAAAAGTAAACTAGAGTGAATAGAAAAGGGCAAGAAGTTGCATACCAAATATGAGCTTTTCTGCACAACATTGCTCAGAGGACGAGAATGACCCAGAACTATTGCTGCAGGCCTTACGCATATATAAGGAGGTGCTAAGTCTGTTACATAAGCCACACTACTACTCATATGCCTGCAAGGATCAAGCACATCTTTTCGCATATGAGCAATTGACCTGACTTCAACGATGTCTCCATTGGCAACCTTCTATGAACATCCTCTGGACTCCTTCGGGGGGAGCGGCCCCTACAACTGGCAAATACCTTTCCATCGATCTCTGTCTCAAACTCTGGAAACCTAAAGAAGGATAAGAACTTCTGAGAGGCTCATTCTAAGGCAAATCATTTGAACTTCTTGATGGAGGAATTCAACCGAAGGAGCTATTATCCTTCCTCCCATGATCCACTGCTTTATATCATGTGTAGCTGCTGGGGTATGAACTGTTTTAGACAGCTTCTCATGTAGGTCCACTCGCGTCATGTTTGTCATCACTCAGAGTGTTAAGAGAATAATTTGATAGAGCAGGAATAGAAGAAGGGAAGGAGAAGAAGGAAGAAAGATAGAAATAGAATTGTAATTTTTCTCTTCAGTGTAACCTAATAGCCCTTTAAATAGCCGAGTACACGAATGGATATCAATTATAAATGGAAACTAATAGATGGCTATCCTTATAGATAGTCACTAATTGACAACTATCCTTATAGATAGAAACTAATTGATAGCTATCTTTATTAATGCTGATTACTAATCCTGTCATAAATGGAATGCGATTCTCCTTAGCCTTGTTTAGGCATGTTTTTGCGCCGTGAATATATTTGCAATCCTTGGGACGTAACATTCCTTCCCCCATAAAGAGACGACTTGTCCTCAAGTCGAGTATTAGCCAAGAGATGCTCATCTTCCCAACTGGAGTCTTCGGGCGCCAGGTCCTGCCATTGAACTAACACCTGGGGGACCGGCTTGGAGTCCTTCATAAGAACTTGTTGACCCAAAATCGCTAGGGGCTTGTGAACGGGTTGGTGATCAACAGTTGCATCTGGGAGTGGGTGTACCCTAGTGGATTGTGAAGCCGTATATGGTTTGAGTAGTGAACAATGAAAAACTGGGTGTATGCGACTAGAAGCTGGTAGAGAAAGTCGATAAGCCACTTGTCCCACGCGTTCCTCCACAGAAAACGGACCATAGTAGCGAAGTCCCAATTTGTGGGCTGAGTCTTGGCGAACCGATAGTTGGCGATAAGGATGAAGGCGAAGAAGCACCCTGTCGCCTGGTTTGAAAGAAATATCAGTGCGATGCTTATCTGCCTAGGCTTTCATGACCACCTGAGCTTTGGATAAATTGGCACGTAACTGAGCCAAGATTATATCACGTGAGCGCAAGTCATGATCGACCGCTTCGACGGCACTGGTGCCAGCACAATAGGCCAAGAGGGAGGGAGGTTTTCTGCCGAAGGTCACCTCGAAGGGCGTCATACCCGTAGAAGCCTGGAACGTGGTGTTGTAGTGGTACTCCGCCCAGCTAAGTATCTTGGACCACTTGGAGGGTTGATCATGAACGAATGAACGAAGAAACTGTTCAATGCAGCTATTGACACGCTCCGTTTGTCCATCCGATTGCGGGTGGTAAGCGGATGAGAAGTGCAGCTTTGTTCCCTGGAGTTTAAACAGCTCCTTCCAAAAGGCACTCTGAAAAATGGGATCACGGTCAGAAATAATGGAGTGAGGTATGCCGTGTAGTTTTCCCACTGTAGTCCAGAAAACTTGGGCCACCTTGGTGGCAGTGTAACGTGGCGGCATTAAGCTCCCTATAATCGACGCAGAAGCGCCAAGAGCCGTCCTTCTTTTTGACCAGTAGGACCGGCGAACTGAAGGCCGAGCGACTAGGGCGAATGAGTCCGTCTCAGAGGAGTTTCGTGACTAAGCGTTCAATCTCATGTTTTTGGTAGTGTGGATAGCGGTAAGGTCGGACATTGATCGCCTCGGTGCCAACTTTGAGGGGAATGCGGTGGTCGACATCACGCACTGGAGGAAGGCTAGTTGGTTGGGCAAATAGGTCGTTGTACTCTGCAAGAAGGGATCGTATTGATAGCGGAATGTCAGTATCCATGTCCACTGGAGGTTGGTCGGAGGAAGAGGCGGATAAGCACATGTAGCATGTGCTTACGCCGTCAGCTGCCATGAGTTTGAAAAGGCCCGAAGAGGAGATCGAGAGTGCGCGCAGAGAGAGGTCACCTTGCAGCCGCACTGGTTGGCCATGGTGCTGGAATTCCATTGTCATGTTGACGTGGTCTGTTAGGATTGGCCCCAAAGTTTCGAGCCACTGGACGCCCAGAACAATATCAGTGCCCTGAAGTTAAGAACAAACTGGTCCATGGTAAATAAATGGGTCTGAAGGAGTACGGGCACATCGCAACATATGGCTGTGCATCGTAGGGCATCACCACTGCCTACCAACACCTGGAAGGGAGTGATTGGTGACAGCGGTAGGGCCAGGAACTTGGACATGCGCGTAGAGAGGAAGTTATGTGTGCTTCCGCCATCAACTAGCACTTGAACCGATTGACCGCGTACTGTTCCTGTCATGCGCATGGATTTGGCCGAGCGTTGGCCCAGGAGAGCATTGAGGCTGATTTCGGGTTCAGGTGGAGTGGTTTCGATAGCCTCACTTTCAGTTGGCAGTGAGACGTCATCCATGTCGTCAAAACCCTCCAAATATAAAAGGGCTGGACGCCCCTTACAACGATGCCCACGAACGAATTTTTCGTCATAGTTGAAGCATAGACCTTTGTCACGTCGTGCTTGCATCTCTTCTGTGGACAGACGTTTAATGGAAAGCCGTGGAAGCGGTGGTTGTGCGGGTGCCAATGCGGAAGGTTGGGGTGATGCGAAAGGGCGCTGGTGGAATGGCCTGTTGCGTGGCTCGCTGAACTGGGCCTCATACATGCGTGCTAATGCGAAGGCATCATGCAAGTCTACTGGGCGGTGAGCTTGGACGGCCATGCACACCCGGAGCTGCAAGCCTGAAATAAACAAGCTACGTAAGTGTGCCGGATTGAGTCCATGGACCTTACTGGCGAGATTTTCGAAGGCGGCTTGGTAATCAAGGACAGAACCCGTTTGAGATAACTTGGCAAGGAGGGCAGTTGCATCTTCGTATTCAGAGGGGCCAAAGCGATGACGGATAGCAAGGGTAAATGCATCCCAATCCGGTAGAAGATTTTCAGCCATCAATCCTTGATACCAAGTGGCGGCGGGAGCATCGAGGTGCATTGCTGCTAGCAGTTGGCAATCCTCGTGGTGAGTATGATAATATTGAAAAAAAATGGCTTACATTGAAAAGCCAGATAGACGGATCACCCGAAGAGAAACGCGGAAACGTGAGACGTGGCATCAGGCCCTGCGTTGGCCTCTCATCCGTATGGGTGGTTTTCAGTGGGCCACTACCAAGAATGCCGGATGCTGTAGGATTGGATGAGGTGGACACTGGTGATGGTTTGGGTCGGATGATAGCAGTGAGGTGCTGGTCACGTTTGTCCAGGAGAGTCATGAGGCTTTCGGCAGTCAATTGATTGGCTTGAGAGGTAATGAGATCTTGTCGCAATTGTTCAACAGCTGCAGCAGTAACATTGGCTAGTTGTTGCACCGCTTGCAATTGGGCCTCCTGTTCTTGAGAACGTGTTGCAGGCATGGTGGAGGTGTGAGTCGACGAGAGCACCAATTGTTAAGAGAATAATTTGATAGAGCAGGAATAGAAGAAGGGAAGGAGAAAAAGGAAGAGAGATAGGAATAGAATTGTAATTTTTCTCTTCAGTGTAACCTAATGGCCCTTTAAATAGCCGAGTACACAAATGGATATCAATTATAAATGGAAACTAATAGATGGCTATCCTTATAGATAGTCACTAATTGACAACTATCCTTATAGATAGAAACTAATTGATAGCTATCCTTATTAATGCTGATTACTAATCCTGTCATAAATGGAATGCGATTCTCCTTAGCCTTGTTTAGGCATGTTTTTGCGCCGTGAATATACTTGCAATCCTTGGGACGTAACACAGAGCTCTACCAGATGAATTCTTTCGCATGATTTTAAAATGAAGGTCACCTTTACCAATTCGCATGTCTTGTAATCCAACAGCAGATGACTATAGTTACATACCAGTTAATGAAGATAACAAAAGTTTTCCTATCTCAAGAAATTTAGAGAAGGTTGATTACAATTTACTTCATTACTATCTCTACTCGACATGGCAATATATCCTCGATGTCTGCAAAATGCCAACATATCAGCATACTACTCTATTAGACACAAACCAACGGTGAAGATAATGGTCTTCGGAAATGGACAGGTTGCAGAATCAGCAGCAGTAGCAGATATGATGATGTTGATGCCCAACTCCAAAAGATATATAGATGAATAACAAATTGAACAAAACCAGCCAAAGCAAGCCGGGAAAGAAAGTCTCATGAGAATACACTGACAGTTTACTAATAAGGTTGTCTCCATGCAACAGACTCATTCCTATCAACATTACAGCCTAATCTATCTCTTACTGAGCGCTTAATTCAAACGGCTGGCACCGGATCAGCATATGAAGCATCTGAAACAACACAACTCCTGCCCTCTTCACCACCATAGTAACAAACAAACAAAATAGACGACAGCCAGAGTAACAAACAAAAAATTTCAAACGGAGAGACGACATCCACTTTCATGTCGCTCTCTTTCTCTACGATTCTAGAGTTTCCAGGTAATCAACTAAAAAAGCCCAACATCAGTCAATCGTGCTCGCCAATAACATTTCTCCGTCACCAAGGCGACACAGAGCACCAGCAAACCTCAAGAGATTTTATGAAATGATGAAGCTATCCTGGCCACTTTGCCTAAGAGCGACAGAGAGTGCCTCTAATACCGAAACGCAATAGAAATTGGCTAAACAGAAAAATCGAAATAGAAAAAAGGAACAATTTGTTCTTTCGAATTCGATTATCAAAATCAACATAAAAAATATCAAAGTCTGGCTTTCTAAAATCATAATATCCCTTTTATAAGGTGCTAAACCTAATTAAATTAGGAAACGTAAAAAGTACTAAAATACCCCTAAAATAACAATAAAAAAACGCCTAAAAACCCATCAAAACGATCCCGAATGCCCAAAAAACGATGTGCATCACTGCTTTATGTCCAACGGCCCGTTTCCATGTAGCATATGAAATTTCAGCCAATTCCGAGTTCGCCAACCCAAAGTGCATCAGCCTCTGAAAGTCTCAGTCATTTTTTGCATCCACGAAAAAACCTTAGGCGACCCAATCAGCTACATATCACACAGGCTGTGCTAATAGACTACGTTTCACAGTTATCGAACTCAACAACAGAGCAGCTGGAATCAAGTATGATATTGAAATTGATAATTTCTTGCACGTGACCTAATCCCTCGCCCGAGGGCATGGCCAAGGGCTGCCATTGGCAGGGTGGCAGCCCTTGGCCAAGCCCAGGTAAGGGCCAGCGACCCTCACCTTGGCCTCGACGAGGGTTGCCCGGCCTTGCCTGGGGTTGGCAGGAGTCGGCAGCCACTAGCCAAGCTTGGCGACCCCGTCAGCCATTCCCCACCCTCTCTGACATGGCCAGCAAGATTGAGGCGGCAGGCCTTTGTCGCTGCGAACTGCCCCCCCCCC
>BCNH02000009.1:9692979-9729054 GCA_001662345.2 Metrosideros polymorpha var. glaberrima
TTAAGCTTATTTTTTAGTTAAACTTTTTTTTTTTTTAGCTTTTTAAAATGCTGACTGGACCTCCGATTGGCTCAAAATATTAATAAAAAATGACCAGGTAGGATTTCCGATCAAATTCGCCGGAGTTGGCACTTAAGTGATCATTTTAAAAAAAAGTTGACACTTAAATGATCCAAAAAAAAGTTTTTGCACTAAAGTGAGCACCGTATACAAGTTTTAGCACTTCTGATGTCCTTTTGATTTTTTTGTCTCATAAAAAACCTATAACTTTAGTCTTGTCCCAATTATATCCTATTTGTTTCTCATTTAAAAAAAAAACCCCCAGCTTCAGGTTCAATTCTAATTTTACCTTAATATTTTTGTCTAAAAAAAAAGTCACCAACTTTTACTTGAGTCTCAAATTTATTCTCATTAACCATTCATCCAAAATCGTCTTTAGTGATCTTACGTGACATTTCCACATCATTACTATAGTATTTTTTCCTAAATTTTAAATCCAAGAGTCTTTTGGAGATGAATTTCCATATCAGCCCAAACAACATCTTTGGATCTGAAATTTGGGTAAAAACTAAGACAATTAAGATTGACTTTCTTCAATTGCTCTTACTTTTAAGATAGTATTCTTTCCATCTCGCTTGGGGATCTTCTATTTTGCACCCGGTCTTCAATCTCTTGTGCCGAGGAATGTTCCATCTCTCGCAGTCGAAGAGCTTGCGGTTGGGATACTCGGCCCGAGACGCTCGAACAACTAGTGTTTGGGAGTTTTTTTTTTATGATACAGAAAAAAGTTTAGGTTAGATTTGAGATTGAACCTAAAATTTGGAGTTTTTTATAAGACAAAAAAAAAAGTTCAGGGTAGAATTGAGACAAGACCTAAATTTGGGGTTTTTTATAAGATAAAAGAAGTTTAGGGTAGAAGTGGGACTCAACTTAAAGTTGGAGGTTTTCTTAGGATAGTAGGCCAATTTCATATAGAGACTTTATGTAAATGCTTTTCTAATCAAAACCGTCCACAAAAATCGCTTGTGTCCTGCCTTTTTGATGTAGCAAATACCGAAAAGAGCCATATTCGATTACGAGTCAAATTGTACAATGAAAAAGAAATTAGGCAAGCAAAAGCTTCAATTTAGGTCTTTATTGATGGAAACTCGATGCATGATCTTACGGAGCTAATTGACATTTTTTAGTAATGTGATGAAGTTTTTTAACGAGTTAAGACAATATAATTGAGCTCAAAATCTTGATCAAGTATGAATTATGTTGCCTTAGAAACATTAAATTGCATTGTTTTTTTTTTCTCTCTCTTTTGCTTACATCATGGGTTGACTTGACATTGCATCATTTTCTAACTTTCAATAATCAAACACATATAACAACATGACTATTTTATTCTCCCTAGTCCATATTATAACATCGTCTAACTTTGGTTATTGTATTATGGATTTAAAGTAGAACTTAGTCTGCTTCTTTAATTAGTAAAGTGAAGCATTGGAATCATATTAATCATATTAAAACAGATGGTTAACCATTCTCATGCGCACTGCTCTCCTTTGAAGTATGGTGAGAAAGTCTTCGAAAGATTGGGATTTGAAGCTAGCAAATTCTGAAATTGCCTCCAATCGATCACCAAGTTACACCATTGGTCGATCACCTTTCGAAGTTGTGTTTGGAATTAATCCTCTCATACCGATCTATTTGATTCCCATTCCATCCAACTCACGAGTAAATTTCGATGACTAAGAGAGAGCTCAATGGATGAAAAAGCTTCATGAGCAGATTCGATCCAAGATCAAGAAGGCCAACGAGTCTTACAAAAGAAGGCTAGCATGTATAGAAAGAAGGCTTATTTCAACTAGGAGATCTTGGGTAGATACATTTCAGAAAGAAGAGATTTCCATCTCGACGGATAACAAGCCCATGCCTACAGTTGATGGCCCATTTAAAGTTATCGAAAGAGTCGATAACAGTGCGTAGAAGATTGAACTTCCTAGTGAGCATGGCATTTTGACAACTTTTAAGGAGTTGTCTTTCTCTTATTTCGCAGCTTTTTTATCACCTCTTAAAAGCATGCTTTAAAACCTTAGCTCAATTTCATCGAAAACGTTTGATTCATTATGTAATTTAATCATTTAATAGAAGTAAAGAGGTTGAAAGATTCGTGAGTGGAAAGTTGTAGTTTGATATGAAAAAATTATAATATGGTTTTCGAAAAATATATTGCAATATTGAAATCAAAATTGCGTGACACATACAGTCCATGCGGTCAGAGTTTGGCCACCACACATTCTCTCTTTTACTAGGAGGTGAGACCACCACATCTCGAGCATTCATCTGCAAATTGGCTGCTGATAGTCAATTTGCCACAATCCTAATTCCTAGATATTTACAAGAATTTTATCATCCCTAAATCGCTCATCGGAAAATTTCTACAACAGGAGAAATCAAGAACTAGGCCTATAGTAGCCATAGACTCCATAGAAGGTCTGTGTGAAAGTAAGCGCTAGCAAAATGAAAGCAGCAATGATTGAAATGATGGACCAGGGATTGCTGAAGTACTTGTGCTTGAGACCGGCTATCCAGCCATTCCACCTGTTGCTGTAGTATTTGTTCACCTCCACAGTCAGTCCATAGAGATAACTGTCTTTGATGTCGAAGGCCACCTCCTGGCAAAGCCGGTTGATGAGGTTGGCGACCTCGGCGTTGCTCCCAAGCCAGTGCTCAATGATCCCGCAGGAGTGGAGGTACCCTACGTCCTCGGGGGAGTTGATCAGGTTGTCCATGAAGATTACGTACGATGTGATGTGGTTGCTGCAATCGAAGTGACACTGCTCGAAGGCTATCAAGTTGAGGAAGAGCGACCTTGTTCCATCGTGGATAACAAGCTGGGGGATGTGGAGGATCCCGTTCTTGAACTGGATGTCCCAGAACTTGTCCGTCTTCCTCTTTTTGAACTCAATCCCAGCTTCCCAGAGCTCTGTCGTGCAGTGGATGAGCTGTTGCCGCCTCTGCGACGGCCCCTGGTTCCCCACCCGCTTCTGGCCGGAGTGCAGGAGGTTCCACCGGAACACTTCAAGGCAATGGAGCTTGCACTGGTCGGATATCAGGTCGAACTCCATTCTGTTCCTGCTAAGCTCGGTTAGGGGGTCGTCCATCAGCTGGGTAGTGTTGAAGAACTGGAGCGCCAGCTTGGCCGCAAGCCCCTCCTGGTTGGGATCACCGAGCTGAAGGCCGAGAAGTCGGTCCAGTATGAAGAGTGGGATCTGATTCTCAAGCATGATCATGTCCCGCCGGATCTTGTGCATCGATCTCTGCATTGAGAAGATGGAGTCACAGCAAGGGTGGAGTTTTTCGAACCCCATGGTGAACCCTAGGAACAGCTCGATCATAAAGCAACCATCGAGAACCATCATCTCCACAAACTCCTTGCTGCTCATGCTTATCGTTCCCTCGTAGCAGGCACGAACTCTCTCCTCATCCTTGCTCACCGATTTTAGATAAAGGTCTTTCTCGTGATTCTCACGCTGGAGGATGCGGTGGAGGCAGTGCTGCTTGTGCTGCTCCATATGGCGGAGGTGCTCGTAACCGTGGTGGTACGGCCCGAGGGAGACGATCTGGGGGACCCAGGCATTGTCCTCACCGTCCTTGAGATAGTGCGGGATCCGGCAAATCGAGGGTTTCGGCCCCGAGCACTCCACGGGGCAGAGTTGCTCGAGCTTTTTGATGGAGACGACCCACGCGAGCTCAGGAGGTGTGGGCTTATCTTCGGCGACCTTTTTGCCCTTGGATGGTTCTTGCTGTAACCTGGGAACCGGGTGGTCCTGAGGCTGTTGTTGTTGGTGGTGGTGATCTATTAATTCTGTTGATGCATTGGGGGTCGATTTCTTCGGCAGTACATATTCCACGGCTTCTCTAAGCTTGGGAATGATAGAGAGCTTCTTCTTGAGAACAGCAAACATTTCTTGTGAAGAATTGGTCATTGTGTCTCTGCCTTTGCCCCTCTTGGGTTTTGATCTTGGAAAAAAAAAGGAGAGATTGTAATGTCTAAGGATACTGGAAGAAAGAAGAGATGTTTCCAATGTTTATCTCTTCATCCAATTGACAAGCTGAAAGGGTGATAAACACTAGACAGCATGCCCCCCACTTACCCGTACAAATTACAATTATTAGATCGGCTTGTCTTCATCTGTTTCTTTTCCTTTTGAAAGATTCTTCATCTTTTTCTTAATCCCCCCTGTTTACATCACCCAGAATGGTTGGTCTTTATTTTTTCCCCGCTTAGCCTTTTCATTAAATTTTCCTAGGCCATAATAATTGAATCATTAAAAGGTAGACAGTAAAATATAGAGAACATTCGGCATGCCGGAATTGGGGATGGAATTTAGGAATTTGCCGGTCTCCCTCCTCTCCTTCGCCAATTTGGCCTCTAGACTCGAATTCATTGGATAGGATGCAAGGCTCCACGTGGAATTCATGTGCGAATCCCACAAGTTCAATAATTGTGATTTACTTGATCTTCTCTCTCCTTATCAAAAGAAGCATTTTTCCTGTTGTCGAGTAAAATTAATTTTGGCATGTCTTGGACCTCTAAATACGCTTCGCCTTTTTGTCTCAAGGTCGCGAGTTACTCTTGCTTGAAAATCTATTCTTAATTTATCACTTATGACAAAAAAAAAGTACAATTAATTTGAGTTCGAATCTCACCAACATAAAATGGATTTTAAGGGGGGGCATTTCGTAGTAAGGTGAGGGGAGTTTGTTGCTCTGGTCTACTACAATTCCTTCTAGTTCTTATCCCACCAAATTAAGCTGAATAAAACTTCACTACATCTCCTTATACACATCACGTGCATGATATGAGATTGATATTAGAATAATTACGTGTCAGTAGACGATAAATAATCTTTCGAAGCGCTGTGGCAGTTTATATGATGTAAAATAAATTTTATGTGAACAAAGATAATATAGACACATGATTGGATATGTAAATGTCGAATTGGAATAATTAAATTATGTGGGTCCATTTCTTTTGTTCTTTGTTTTTTCTTTGGCTTATCCCAATCCCCAAGTCAACCTCGAATTAATATGAAGTGTGATTAGTTAGTGGAACTGGGGTCAGACACCACCATGCCCCTCTAATCTGAAGAAATTAAATACAAAATACAATTATTAGGCTGGCTTTTCATTTGGCCGAACGGAATCGGACACCTCATGCTCAACGTGAAACACTTGTACGTATATTCCCCCTGTTTGCATCCCACAGAATGGTTGGGCCGTTATCGAATACAGGAGGAAAAAGGAGAGACTCGAAACCTGACCCAAATCGCATTTTCGGTTCGGGTCTCAGTTCGGGTAAAAAAAGATAAACTCACATCAAAATGGTCTAGTTCGATTCTGAATCGAACTGTTGACCCCTCAGTACAAGTTATGATTATCAGCTGTCGTCTATTCAATTACGTTAATGAAAATGATGGGATTATAAAATATTAGGTGAACAGGGTTTTAACTATGTAACATTTCAAAATAAATGTCAAAATATTAATAAAGTCTTACTAATCACAATGATTTTTCATTTCCAAAGAACTTACTTAAAAAATTGATGGCTCTGTCAAGAAGAAGATAAACCTTAAAATTCAAACCCTATATGTTAATATTTAGGCATAAGGTATTAATGTTGGTGGACTACTTACCTTATCCAAATGGACCAACAAAGCCCGGCACTCTTCAACAATATCCTGAATAGCTCAATGGGATTTTCGCTCAGCCCATAGTACACTCCATAACTAATAGGCAACCAGATGAAATCTCTAAATGCAGAACCCTCTTCACTTGCGGGTGAGGTCTTCTTTGCAAGTACACGATAGACTCCTTGCTTGTTGCTTGTTAAGACTGGTCTATAAAATCGATTCCTCGATGCATGCGCAGCTGTTCTCACTTGTGGAGGAGGAATTAACAAAGCTAATTGCTTGATTCATACATACGGGGCGCCAGTACAAATGGACTTAATAGCGTAATACTTTAACTTAGGTTTATCCGATTATCAAGAAGCTACAATATCACCTTAATCATTCGAAAGATGCGACGATTTCAATATATATTGATTGGATTTTGTTTTGATGAAAGCATTTCACAAGAAAAAGATAGTGAGTGAAAATCAGAAATTTTATGCAATTACCAAACGCGTTCTGATTCTCTAAAACTGGTTTAGTGAACAGAATCAGAAAATATCAATTCTAAACGGAATTAATTTTTTTTATTAGGATCTTTGCCAAATGCGCACTAAGCAACTCGTTTGGAAATGCAAAGCCTCATTGGGAGCCCTCGATGCTCGCCACGTGTCCCCTTGCGTTTGGCCTTTTTATACGGGCGTTCCTTCCTGCCGAGGCCCGATCGCATTATTTCTTTCTTTCTCCGTGCGGAAATCTCCACTCCATTCCTCTGTTCTCATCTCCATTACTCGCTCCCACCCATCCGATTCGACAAAGCAAATGGATCGTCTGGGGACTCTCCTCACGCACGCTTACTCCCTCGCCGGGTACTTCTCTTCTTCTTCTTCTTCTTCTTCTTCTTCTTCAACATATATTGAACAACTCGTGTGGCTCAACAATCTTGATTGAATTCGCGCAGGCCCGTGCTGATGCTGCTCTACCCTCTGTAAGATACTCAGTTCTTTCTTCCCACTATGCTTATGATGTTGGAATTGAATTGAGCAGGGGAGATTTGAGGTTGACGGTGGCGTGTTTTCTCTGGGCAGGTACGCGTCGGTGATGACCATAGAGAGCTCCTCCAAGGAACATGATGAGCAGTGGCTGGCTTACTGGATCCTCTATTCCTTCCTCACCCTCGTCGAGATGCTCCTCCAGCCTCTTCTTGAGAGGTAAGTGGCCCTACCGTCATCTCATCGTTTGTTGTGCTCGATGATTAAGCGAGATCATGGATCATCCTCCTCGTCATCAGGATTCCCATATGGTACGATGTGAAGCTCATCTTGGCAGCGTGGCTGGTCCTCCCTCAGTTCAAAGGCGCGGCTTTCCTGTACGACAAATTCGTACGAGAGCGCATCCTGAAGAAGAGGCACCACAAGCCCAAGAAAGTAAAGTCCTTACCATCATGGCCTCCGCCTCTTCTCCCTTTTCTACATTCATAGTCCGCCTGTTTGCATCGCACAGAATGGTTGACTTTTTGTTTTGCCCCCTCTTAGCCTTTTATTTAGGTTTTCATAGCCCAGAATGATTTACTTATTAATGGGAGAAATAGTAGTCGAATGTAGTAGCATTTTGCATGCGGTTGCCCCTCAAGAGCAGTGTTAAAAGGATAGCACGAGAATTAGATATCACTATGCACATCTAACCTCTCTTTCGTAGAAGCTAGCGAGTGAATTTTAATCTCTTCGGATTCCTTTTCTTTCACCAGCATGTGCGCATGGACACATTTCGATTCGGTATCTTTCAAATATATGTAGAACGGGCTAAACGAGAATTGGAGATAAGTGTGTGATGCAATAAATATAATGCTTTTGCTTAATTAATTAATTAATTGCTTCGCCTTAGATGGTTTGCCTAATTCATAGAAGCCTCTTTTTTCTTTTTCTTCTTTACATTTAAGCTACACTAGCTAATTCCCATTATTTTACCTTTGGATGTATAACCTTGCAGTGAATCGATACGAGTTTGCGACCAAGACGGAAAAGAAGATGGACGTTTTGGACTATTAAGTAAAAAAGTAATGTAATTTATGAGCATGCGAGGGCCACTTATATAAAGAGGGTGCGAAACCTCACTTGTCGACTTTATAAGGCCATCTTTATGACAAAAAAAAAAAAACTTTATATGCCCAGCCAAAGCAAAGACAAGAGGAATTGGGTCCCACCTTTGCATGATTTTCCTCACACGTGTCCACCCAATCCTCAATCGCGCTTTTTATGTTTCTGAATTTCTTTTTCTCTACTAGGGATAAATAGTTTCAGGTTAGATATAAGTTCTACTTAAAATCTGAAACCTATTCATTAGAACAAGTTTCTCATTTTTTAAAATTTTGAACCTACCATACATATCTTGGAACCTGAAACTTATCCTATCACAGGTTCCAGGATTGGAATTTAAAATCTACCCTATCTCAACTTTCAATTTCCACATGTATTCTTAATTAAACGATTGTACTAAATTATAGCCTTTAATGACCACCACTTGCTACTATAATCCATTGGCCACAACTTATATTTAGACACACAAAGAATATAAAATATTAACAAAGTAAATGTTTTAGTTATAAATATCGTCAAAAGTGAAAACTCATACTAGTGGTTCTAGATTATACACTGATCATCGGATGTCATGGAATATCGAAGGATCACGCGAAAATATAGACCAAGAAAAACACAATAACTTACCCGTCAAGCGGACAGCCTCCAATCCACGGCGAGCCACCCGCAAACCACCGCGAGGTGTGCAACCACTCACCGAGCCGACGAGTCCACTATCAGTGGCGGCCTTGCTAAATCATTCCCATCTGCGGCGGTGCTGATCCGGTTCTCTGACCACGGAGTCCTGAGTCCGAGTCGGTATTCTACTCTTTCCTGATAGGATCAATATTGGAGGAGACCAACGACAGGAGTAAACCGAGACAATCATCAAGCAATGTCAAAGGGAAGTTATCGATTCTTCACGAAAATTTCACTTTCTTTTTCCTTCTTTGAAGTCACGTACAAGGGGCACATATCATGCCCACACGAGCACTAGAAAATAAGAGAATAATTTTCCTTCTAAGTTGCTGGTCTTCTTGCGGCTGCAATCTCCTAACGTGATTATTATATTTTTACTGCATTGACACGCTCGACCATGACTTCCAGCAACCGCAAGTGCCAACCAGCGCAAGTCCACAGCCCACCTTGTCCCAGTTTTGCTAAGTGATTCGTTGCCTCTATTCTAGTCCAATTCAGCGAGTTTCAGTGGCCACTGCCGGCGCCTCCCTCATCCGCGAGCCAAGCCCAAGCTCTGCGATCCTCAAATTCAAAAGAGGAAACACAATATCCACAATTCAAATTAGATAGCTTGCTAATCTTTTGATATTTTCTGATATTCAATTGCCTAATTTGAATTATTTGGTCTCTAATCTCCTATTTTAAATTATTTCCAGAATGTTCATTGATTTATAATTATATTGGAAATTTGTCAAAAATAAAAATTAAAAGGATTTTTTTCCTTATCAATATCGGCGACCTATCTTGATCTTAAAATAGCACCTTGATACGCATAAAAAGTTGGACGATTTAATCTATGATTTTATAGATTCGGTCCACCAACTTTAAGTCATTTTTTAACATTAATTAAATAGCGAATAATGTGCTTTCTCTAAATAAAAAATTCGGAATTAATTTTAATTTAAAATAAATAGCAAGGTGGAGTTTATTGGAAATTTCATCTATAGAATCATCTCTTGAAAGACAGGATTTTCTCATAGGTAAGAAAATCCTATCTCATAGGTTGTATTTCATTTTAGAAAGATAACGTTTCTTAAAAAGATCTAGTTTCATTTAAATAATTTTGCATATAGATTAGGATTGCATTCCATTTAGATAATATCATCTTAAAACATTTAGGATAAGATTTTCCAAAATATTTTAGGATTTAGTTTAGATTAATTCCTAGATATTCAGGATAATCCTCATTTAGGATAGTTTAGATTTCATTGATTTTTAATTCCGAAATTCATAAAAAAAATATATACTAAAAATATTTATCATGTGCATATCATTTTTGCCACGTCATTAGTCTAAATTCATTTAGCGCCATGTCTAAGTTCATACATTAGTTTCATTAATGCTACGTCTATGTTTATTTAGCATGATTTTAGACACATTCATGTCTAGGTTCATTTAATATAGTTTATTTTAGGTGCATTCATTTAATTTACATGTTTAGGATCATGCATTGATTTAATCATTTATGATTATTTAAATTAAATGCATATAGCTTTATTGCATAACCTTTTTGCCAGTCATTTAGAAAGGCAAGTTAATGCATGTCATATATAGTTTAGTCATTTAAATAAATGTTTCGCATGCCACATTAGAATAATTGTCATTCCTCATGTTATTTAGCATAATTGTATTTTTGTATAGTTGCATTGCATCTTCATTAAATAAGTGAAAACCCAAAAAATAAATGCGTTACCTTAAGTCTTGCATTTGGGAGATAAACGCTGGGGATTAGGCTACAGTGTCCAAGTACATCCACTTTGCCCTAATCTTGCAATTTATTTGATGTTTTGATTATTGAGTGTTAAATAATGTTTGCGCACCCGCATGATCACTTCACGTGTTAGGGAATTAGATTAAAATTAATCCAAAGCTGCCTGACAAATATTTTTCATGAAATGAAAATGGTACCGAAAGGGCATTAGATTTAATTTAGCGTAATCAAGTTCCCAGACTTAGTTTCTTTGATTTGTAGGAATAAAATATTTTCTCCCTAATGTTTTATTTAGGTTCTAATCAACCTACCGTAAATGATTAGTGGCTACTTCAAATCAAAATATTTGCATGTTAATCATTTAAACCTAAGTCGCGATTTGATAAAGTTTGAGAGAACTCGAGTTAGGTTAGTTAATTCAATTTAATTAACTTAGTAATCCATTAATCTAGGTTAGTGAAATTTTGGTCGTGACAGCTAAGCATTCATCTACAAATTGGCTTCCATTAATCAATTAGCCACAATCCTAATTCCTAAATTTTCACCAGAATTTTATCACTCGTAAAGCGCTCATCAAATAATTTCTACTATGTGAGAAATCAAGAACCCGGCCTATGGTAACCATAGACTGCATAGAAGGTCTGTGCTAAAGTAAGCACAAGCAAAACTAAAGCAGCAATGAAGGAAATGATTGACCAGGGATTGCTGAAGTAATTGTGCTTGAGACTGGCTCTCCAGCGATTCCAACTGCGCTTGTAGTGTCGGTTCACCTTCTCAGACAGTATAGAGAGATAACTGTTGTTGATGTCGAAGACCACCTCCTGGCAAAGCCGGTTGAAGAGGTCAGCGACCTCGGCATTGCTCCCAAGCCAGTGCTCAATGATCCCGCACTTGTGGAGGTGCCCGAAGTCCTCGGCGGAATTAATCAAGTTGTCCATGAAGATTACGAACGAGGTGATGTCGTTGCTGCAATCTATGTGAGCCTGCTCGAAGGCCATCAAGTTGAGGAAGAGCGACCTCGTCCCATCATGGATCAAAAGTCGGGGGATCCAGAGAGTCCCACCTTTGAACTTGATGTCCCATAGTCCGTCCGTCTCACTCTTGCTGAACCTGATCCCGGCTTCCCGGAGCTCCGTCACGGAGTTGATGAGCTGTTGCGGCGTCTGCAACCGCCAGTTCTGCTCCTTCGGCTCTGGCTTCGGCCCAGAGCCCAGGAGGTTCAGCCGGAACACTTCAAGGCAATGGAGCGTGCCAGGGTTGGGTAATTGGGCGAACTCCAGCCTGTTGCTGCTATGTTTGGTCTGAGGGTCGCCTGTCGGCTTCAGAGGGCCAAAGAAATCTAACGCAAAATTGACCACGAGCCCCTTCTGGTCGGGGATGCCGAGCTGGAGGCAAAGTAGCCGGTCAAGTATAAAGAGAGGGATCTGATTCTCGAGTATGATCATGTCCCTTTGGATCGTGTGCAACGATTCCCGCATCGAGAAGACGGGGTCATAGCGACGGTAGCCAAGTTTGTCGAACCCCAGAGTGACTCCCTGGAACAGCTCGATCACAAAGCAACCGTCGAGAACCATCATCTCCACGAACTCTTCTCTGCTGATGGATATCGGCCCCTCGTAGCAGGCGCGGGCTGTCTCCTCAACCTCCTTCATAGAGTCTAGATAGAGGTCTATGTTGTGCTTGGTGCGAGCGAGCATGCAGTCGAGGCAGCGCCACTTGTGCCGGTCCATCTGACGGAGGTGCTTCTTATCGCTCTTATCGTGGTGGTACGGCCCGAGGGAGACGATCTCGGGGACATAGGCTTTGTCCCTGGCATCCTTGAGATGCTGCGGGATCTGGTAAATGGAGAGCTTTGCCCAAGAGCATGCGTCGTTGTCCTGGCGAGCTTGCTCGAGATTCTCTTTGATGGAGATGGTCCATTTGGACTCGGGCGTCCTAGACTCATCTTCAGGGACGAATTTGCCCCCGCTGTTCTCTACCCCCTTCTGGAGAGCCTCGGATGGTTCCTGCTGTTGTTGTTGGTGGCGCTGATTTACTGAATCTGTGGATGCATTGGAGGTTGGTTTCTTCCGGTTTCCCTTGCGATGAATTGAAGACAATAAATTGGAGACGCGTTTTCTGATCTGAACGTAAACCATTTCTTGTGAAAACTGGTCTATGTTTCACTGCCTTTGCCTTTATTGGGTATTGATCTTTGAATTGATGCTTTCTAAGCCAAAAGAAAGAAAGGAGAGATTTTGGTGTCTAGGGATATTGGGAAAAAGGGTGGGATACTTCCAACATCGAGATTTAGAACGAGCTTTATGAGATTCTAGCCCATGTGATCATATGATGTTCCGTCGATTTCGTCATCATATTGATAATGTGAAAGTGTGATAAAAAAACATGGCCCACCTTACCCATACAAGATACAATTATTGGATTGGCTTTTTATCTGTCCAATTGGAATTGGACGCCTCATGCTCCACCCACGTGAAACAGAATGAACGGAGTGGGATTCCTCGCTTGTCACGTTGATTGCGTCATCATATTAATAAGCTGAGACGCGTGGTAAACAACGTGCTCCCCGGGAAACACATTTAAATATAGTCCGCCTTTTTATTGGGTTTTTACTTTGCCCCGCCAAGCCTTTTGAATCAGATTTTAACAGGCCAAAATAATTTAATCATCAATGGGAGACATAGATAGTAAAATGTAATAGCAATTTACCTGCAGGAATTGGTGGTAATATCAAGAAGTGTTAATGGTTCGGTTCGGTTCTTCAAAAGAATCGAACCGAACTGTTTGAGTGTGCGCTTGAATGGAATCAAATCTCGTACTGAACTAAATATGAACCGAACCGAAAATCTGGTTTGGTTCGGTCCAGTTTGGTTCGATTTTCAGTTTCTTTCTTTTTCTTCTTTATTTTTTTTGGTTGCCTTTGTCCTCCATCCACCTACCTCTGCATCGTCTCTATTTCTTTGTTGGAGACCATTTTACTGCCGTTAACCCACTCTCTCTCCCACCACCTCCGCTGGCTCCTTTGCTCGATTTTGTCGCCATCGCCGCCTCCACCAACAAGTCTCCCTCCCTCTCACTCTCGATAGCGACTTCATCGCCTCCGTCAAAGGTTGACTGGTTGAAGAATGCACAGCGCAAGGAGAAGCTCACCCTCTAGTACGCACGTGACATTGACATCCCAAAAGAAAAGTACCCCCATCTTGCATTGCAACTTCTAATCACCACCTAAGTTGCTATTTCATGGTCATTGTGCTCTCTCTCCTTCTGAAATCTGTGTCTATTTTCATTTCCAACACTGTCTTTCTCCGTCTGTCTTTAATACATCCGTACCTCCCTAACTCTATGCTCTCTGCATTGTCTTCAGGCCTAGGGGGGTTAATCAAAGACCTCTTTTGTGTTTTGCATGTGGTGAAGCAGAAAACCTACCGCTGGGGGCATAGTAAAGTAAATGAAATCTAGTAGAACGTCAGACATTGTCAGGTGCTTTGGATAAACAAAACCCCTGCAATAATCAATTATTTTTAGACAAGACAAGGTAGGAGAACCCAATGCTAGTCCCACTCACTCTCTCTCTCTCTCTACAAAGCATATGTTTGAATCCGCAATAAGGATGCTCTAGTCTTACCACGTTCTAATTTCTGCAACTTTAGTGCAAAAGTTAAACACCAAATTCATCGGCCCTGATTCCAAGACTCAGAACGAAGAAGAAGAGGGACAGAGAGAAAATGCTTGTTGAACACAATAACATCTGGTCGTGCTTGATAAAGAAAGGCACCGTCACCATACCCACCTCGTCGCCACCTCTCGCCCTCCACAACTTCAGCTTCGGCTGCGCCCACACCGCTGTTGGCGAGCCCGTCGGCGTCGCCGGCTTCGGCCGTGGCCCACTCTCGCTTCCAGCCAAACTCGTCGCATCGTTACCCCAGCTCAGCGCTCAATTCTCTTACTGCCTCGCCTTGCACTTGTTCGACGCCAACTGAGTTGGCCGCCCAAGCCTGCTCATCCTCGGTCGCTACGATGTGAAGGAGAAGAGCTTGGACCAAATAGCCCATACTTCTACTCCGTTGGCAGGAGGGAATGTCCGTCGGGAGAAGGTTCATCCCAGTGTCAGAGGATCGATGGGAGGGGCGACGGAGGGGTGGTGGTGGACTCGGGGACGACGGCCATCGGACTGTTCAGTTCCATTTAGTTTTTTCCAATTCGATTTAACTAACCGAACCGAACTGAATTGAAATGAACCGAACTGAAACAAAAAGAACGGTTATTTTTCACTAACCGAACCGAATCGAAATGTACTAATTTTTCAGTTCGGTTCAATTTGATTTTTGGTTCGGTTCGGTTCTTCAGTTCGGTTCTGACACCCCTACTAATAAGCATGGTTCTGCTCACTTCCAGGAATAACGCACGAAGACAGGTGGCTAAAGATGGGTACGTAAGAGGAAATTTACGTAATGAAATTATAAGCAGACCTAGTCAAATTCCAGTTAACCGTTTGCTAACTGGAGCACAATAGGAGGAAGAGCTTACAAAAGTTCACGCTGCATATAGGCTATCAAATCCCAGTCAACTGTTTGCCCGAACCTTTAAAATGACAACTCTTCGGACATATCATAGAGTTGTCTGAGTGGTTATCAAGAAGGAAGTACAGCAATAGCAGTTCCCAAGCCTCTGGAGCAAAGAAGTAATGCACCTGTAGAAACAGAGAGAAATCAGTAAGTCGTGAGAGATGACTCATTAGAATGACATTAGATTGGAAGCATCCTAAATCCTTTGCCTATGAGAAGAGTGAGTAGCAGTAGGAGCATCAACTTCCGGTTCACAATACTTTTCCAATTCCGAGTATCCGAGTTTGCTCTTCGTTCGGGAACCCCGGCAACGGGACTCAGTAACTCTGCTTCTTTCTGGCGTAACGACACCTCGGCTTGCGCTTCTGCTACGACCGACGCATCATCATCTGCTGCATAAAGTTATCTTCTTTATTGCTACCGCAATCTGCCAAAGTAAGAAGTAAATAAGTAATCAGCATTCAGACAGCAAGAGAGATGAACAAAACGAGCATGCCCGAAACAAATGGTTGATAGAAAAAAATACAGGTAGGACTTCTGTTTCAGAATACTGGCATGTTGGAAGACACACTACTATCGTTGCTAAGTGAGACAACCCCACAGGAAGGGCCCCTCTTCATCCCCTTGATCGTGGAATAAATCTAGCAACCTAGTATTCTCCGTCTAGCATATACTACAGAGTTGTGAAAAACCTGAATGCTTCGTGATTGCGGCACTCGATCAAACAGTTCAACCGCAAGCCGGTTGGTTCAAGGCATTGTCTCAGACCCATCAACTTTTTTACCTCATCCCTTCCTTTTCCAATCGACTGTCGAATGACATGAACAAAGCACAAGAAACTCCAGAGAAGACCACACAATTTATGCTTCAAAAGGGCAAAAGCTTTCCTCACGAAAATGCCTAAATGCAGCATCTGAAACAACTCCCGACCTGTGTAAATCAAACTCTTGACCCCTATACAGTCCAACCAGAGTGACAAACAAAATTTCAGAGGGAAAGACGACATCCCACTTTGACGTCGCTGTCTTTCTCTACCATGCTAGAGATTTTCTATTTTTCAATCAAAAAAAAGAAGAAGCGCAAAACAGTCAACAGTGCTCGCCAACAACATTTTTCTCTCAGCAAGACGACAGAGAGAACAAGCAAACCTCAAAGAAGAACGCCACAGCTCGACCACAAGAGAAACTGGCCACTTCGCCCGAGGGTGATGGAACTCTTGCCTGTCGAAGCCTCAATCATTTTCCGCATCCGCAGACAAAGAAACCCTAGGCGAGCCCAATCAGCTACACATCACACAGGCCGCGAAAATACGACCACGTTTCACAGCGACCGAACTCAGCGGCCCAATCCACGACTATGCAGCCAGCACGACAGCAGCAGTGGAGGAGCGACGGCGGCAGGAGGCGGGCCCGCGTTTTCTCTTTGGCGATAGACGCCATGGACGAGACGACGACGGCGCCGGACGTAGTTGAAGAAACGGTCGATTGACGAGCTTCGGAGGAGGAGTGTGGGCGGCTAGGGAAATCAGCTGAAGATGCTCGAATGAGTCGTCTCAAAGAGCGATGCCTACCCAACTTCCGGCGCCACCGCTGGAGCAGAAAGAAAATCCATCGGCTTTTCTTTTTTATCCTCCTTTTCGATTTATTTTTCTTTCTTTTTTTTCCATTTTCGATGTAATTTTCGAACATATCATCCAAATGAGAAATTTTTTCATATTTAATCTTGTAATTATTACTCATCAGGAAAATCAACCTGAGCCACCATGTCTCTAAAAATCACCCGCTAACAGTAATAAAAGCCATCAATGGATTATAATGGTGAAATTCATTTTTTTTTTTGCAAACAAATTTAAAATCGAAGAAAATTGAAACATTGAATAAAGAAGAAAAAGGAATCTGAGCGTAAGATTCCCTCGTCGCAACTCTTCTAAGTCAGGGTTGAAAGAGGTCGACGAGCGACATGATAGCATTTAAGCTTTATAAATAAGATTCATAACACGAAAAATTCTAAATTAATATATTTATAATAAATTTTATTCAAAACTAATTTTTTAACTATAAAAAACTTCAAATTAGTAAACTTGTGACAAATTTACCTTATGTTAGTTTTTACCAAAATTTTACCGTCAAATTGTTAAGTTAAATAACATGTGGTTATTGATGGATGTACCAACTTAGGGTTTCTACTCGTTGTTTATCATAAGTATACCAATTTGAGGTTTTTCGTGATATTAACTCAATTTAACGGAAACTAATTGAGAGTAAATTTGTCACAAGTGCGTTAGTTTAGGATTTTGCATTATAAAAAAATTAATTTGAGGTAAATTTGTTACATGTATAACAGTTTATGGTTTTTAAACCCATGCTAAGCGACATGGACTCGAAAGGCATTAGTTATGCCTGATCCGAGTATTTTGTACATAGAAACAATTCCTATGGGCAAGGCCCAAGCCCATCAAATGATAATTCTAAGAGAAAATCTCAAATAAGTACTTGAAGTATTTTTATTTTCTCAAATAATGATAGAGACTGAAGTGGATATTGTTTCAAATGATGATCTGAAGTGCATAAGAGTATAACCTTAAGGGCATTTTCGTGTTTTTACTTTTTTATTAAATAAATCAAAAAATATTTAAAAAACACACAATAAAGAAAACAACAATGGCATGGGTGGTGGACCCTTTAGGCCCCTCTTTGACAAAATGAACGCAATTCAAGCCTTTATTTAAAACAAGATTCACTTCATATCATTATTTAAAAAAAGGAGATCATTTCATATCATTATTTAAAATTTTCCCCAATTCCAGTCACCACTAGTGCACACTTGCTCCTCCACTGCGTCGCGATGGGCATTCACCTTCTTGCAGCCATCCAGCACTTGCTAGACAAGTCAGTGCCGCACGTGTCGCGGTGCGACAATGGATAGCTACGCTGGTGGTGGCGTGGGTCTACCTCCATCGGGTCTACTTCGTGCAGGGCTTCTCCATCGTGACGTACGCGTTGGGCATCTACATGCTGAACCTGCTCATCGGCTTCCGCTGCCCTCAGGTTGACCCGGAGCTCCAGGACCCACTGACGGTGGCGGTCCAATTCTCCCCACCCGCGGCTCAGACGAGTTCAGGCCCTTTGTCCGCCGCCTCCCCAAGTTCAAGTGTTGGTAGGTTTATTGTTGGGATCGCTTTGCATTATATTTTCCATTGGCTATTACAATTAGCTATCAATTGGATTTAATGGATTTGATTTGCGTCATTTCAGGGGTGAAAGATGGAATTGTGTTCCTAGTGTTCTAAATTCGAGGGATTTTGGGGGTGGAAAGACTTGTTGTAGTTGGCAATTTGTGTCTTACAATAATTGTTCAATTCATCAGTCTCTACTGAAGGGTCTAATGCTTATGCTTTTGAAGATTCGAATTTCGATCCACTGATTACATTGGTTCCTTTGGGAGAGCTTGGAAATAAAAATTGACTTCCTGCTTAGATTGGACGGTTACCAATTCAACGTATTGTTCTTGTCTCTCAATGGAAGGTTACAAATCACATGGGCATTTGTGATTGCTTTCGTGATGACGCTCTTCGGCATGTTTGATGTGCCTGTCTTCTGGCCTGTACTCCTTTTCTACCGGGTCATGTTCTTTACGCTTACAATGAGGAGATAGATAATGCTTATGGTCAAATACAATTATGTGCCATTTTCTTCCAGTAAATGGGTATGCTGAACCTTTTTTTCTTCCTTTCACTACATGTCTGCTTCTCCAATTTTTTGGTATGTATGCTTATTTTGCCTTTTGACTCTGCTTCTTTTTCATCAGCGCTACGATGGAAAGAGAGCATCTTTAATTGAGAGGGCGAGCCTTCCGAGGGATTAATATTTCGAGTATGATCTATCTAGAGTTCTCGAATAGGCTTCTCTCATCCCCCGTGTCATGCCAGCCGATGGAGCTCTCTTCTCTCACAGCAAAAGATTGGCTCAAAGACTATTTCGGCATGTTGCCTGATACTCCACCTTTCTAAACGAGATCTTATAGATACGCCTACATAAACCATCATGGAAACTTCTGAAGAGGAGTGAAGTTATTGTTCTTTTTCTATCTTAGCTTTAGTAAGGGGTAGTCCCAGTTTGTTCTTTAGACGTGGCATTTTTTGTACTGCTGTCATTTTAATATAGCTGAAGTTCTTAGTTCCCTTTCTACGTATTTTGTGTTTGTCTCCTCTTGTCTTTTATTAACTGTCCCTTGCCCATTTTGGATGCATGGCCGATTTACGAGAGGATTGGTTCAGCTTTGTAAATGGGCCTTGGCGAAATGCAAATGCTGAAAACTCAATGCTGGAGCAGCATTGGACTTTCAGCTTTCCCAAGTCTCCAAAGCCCCTTGAAGAAATGTTGGAGTATTTGACAAGCCTTCCTATTGGACTTTCAGCTTTCCCAATACTAGAATTTAGCCAAAAGCCCATTGAGAAGGCTTGTCAAATGCTCTAACATTTATTCAATGGGTTTTGGAGGCTAAAAGCTTTTTAGAAATGTTGAACCAAACTCACTCGATATACTATTGTATCATGGATTAGCTTCAAAATCCTCATGATTTCTGTTCTCAAACACTACTACTGGATTTCTCTTAGTGCTCAAAGGAGGATGATTATCAGTGTGGGATGTCTGTACTTGCAGGTTCATTGAGCGAGGGTTCCATAGCATTAATTGGTAATGGGAAAGTTGAGGCCCTTTTATAAGAAAGAAAAAAAAAAGAAAAAAAGAAAATTTGAGGTTGGTGTAATTATTAATTTTCCCTCTTAATTTTGGGTCGTAGGTTTGGATCTCTTAAGGCACACCACTTGGTCATCAATCTCATCTTTGAGGGAAGTTATTGATTGAAGCATTACGTTTCATTTTCGAATAAACCCAATTCCACCATTATTGCACTAATGTCGTCTGTTGCTCCTTGTTACAAACATTTGGGTCCATTGTCCATGTGATAACTATGATCCTATGCTTTTTTACTCTAATTATGATCAATTGCTTTTTTTTTTTGTTATGAACGGTGCAGAGTGTACCATCAACTCTGTCGTTGGGATGACACCAAAGGACAAGAAAAGTCAATGAATTGACAAATGTAAACCATTGGACTACAATTGTTTACCGTATACTATCTACCTTAGAAAGTTCCCACACAATCAAGGCACAATCCGAGATTAGATCTCAAAGGTGTAGTGGCACTGCACAAGTCATTCCAAACTCCAAAGGCACAATCTAAGATTTATTAATTGGGGGAGGGGGAAAATATGGTCCTTTATCCATGGTTGACCTGAGGATTGGGATTAGCAGTAAAAATAAAAATAAAAATAAAAATAAAAATAAAAATAAAAATAAAAATAAAAATAAAAATAAAAGAAAGAACAAAAGAAATCTCCCCCCCCCCCCAATAATTTAATTAACCCCGTTTGACATTTACGTATCTTATCATATGTCTAAACTTTCCATGGTCCCGTTAAATTGATTTTACATTATGAATTTCACATTGCTTCAAACAATCATTTATCTTGTAGAAATTACTCATCCACCCACAAAATTATTCCAATATCATTCTAATATCATGCACAATTTCACATGGTGTATATAAGGAGATGGAGTGAACTTTTCTTTAGCTTAATAAAAGAACTAGAAGGGATCGTTGTAGATGAGTATGATAAACTCCCCTCACCTTACTAAGAAAGTAAGAAATGCCCCTTTTAAATCCATTTTAGGTAGGTAAGCTTCTAACTCTAATTGATTATACATTTTTTATTAAGGAAAAATTAAGAACATGTCGTAGAGAATCAATGGGAGTAGCTCATAGGTTTGAGGTAATTAATGAGAAAATTCTTTAAATCATGGCAATTAATCTTGTGAGATCCACATGTGGAACTCACATGAAATTTATAAAATCAAAGTATTGTAATTCAATCCGTCCAATAAACTGGATCGAGAAAGTAATTGGTGAAGGAGAGGAGGGAGTCCTCCAAACTCCTAAGCCCGTCACCTTTTTCCAATTGTTTGAACTTCATCACAAAAGGAAGCTGCTCAGAATTCGCATAGTTTGCCGCCAAAAAGGGAGATTTAGAGGTTCTTTCTCTTTTTGGATCCCACATGCGCTTATTTATCACCTCTTGATAGGCAAATATTTCTTTTCTTTTCTTTTTGATAAGTTGTCCTCTTCTTATTCATAAACTTATTTATCACCTTTTTAGAATGCTTAAGAACTTCGCTCGATATCATTGAAAAACATTAAATTCACTATGTAATTTAAATTTTTAATGGAATTTAAAAAAAGCTTAAAGGATTCATGAGTGGAAAAATAACGTGGCTTTTTGTGAAATATATTGCCATATTGAACTCAGAATTTGCGTGATGAATATAGTTCGTAGGGTGTGAGTTTGACCACCATCACATATTATTTTCAATAGGAGGTGAGACCACCACATCTCGAGCATTCATCTGCAAATTGGCTAATAATAATCAATTAGTTACAAGCCTAATTCTCTGATTTTCACCGGAGTTTTATCACTCCTAAAGCGCTCATCAGATAATTTTCACTATATGAGAAATCAAGAACGCTGCCTGTGGTAGCCATAGACTGCATAGAGGGCTTGTATGAAAGTAAGAACAAGCAAAACGAAAGCAGCAATGAAGGAAATGATTGACCAGGGATTGTCGAAGTACTTGCTCTTCAGAATGGCTCTCCAAGCATTCCACTTTTGCGCGAGACGTGCTCTCCAGATAAAACGAGAAATTTCTCTATCGAAGCAGTATAAGTGCACTTTTACAGACAGATCATAGAGATAACTGTCTCCGATATCGAGGGCCATCTCCTGGCAAAGCCGGTTGAAGAGGTCAGCGACCTCAGCGTCGCTCCCAAGGCAGTGGCGGATGATATAGTGTTCGAGGAGGTACCGGACGTTCTCGGGGGAGTTGATCAAGTTGTGCATGAAGACTACGTACGAGGTGATGCGGTTCCCGCAATTGAAGTGAGATTGCTCGAAGGCTATCAAGTTGAGGAAGAGCGACCTCGTCCCTTCGTGGATCAGAAGCTGGGGGATCTCGAGGGTCTCGTCCTTGAACTTGATGTCCCCCAAACTGTTTGTAAATCCCATACCGAACTTGATCCCTTCTTCCCGTAGCTCGGTCACGCAGGGAATCAGCCATTCCCGGTTCTGCCGCCACCCCTGGGTCCTCGCTCAGTCCAGGCCCGAAGGCAGGAGGCTCCGCCAGAACACTTGGAGGCAATGGAGCCTGCACTGGTCGGATAACGAGGCGAACTCCACCATGTCGCTGTTAAGCTGGGTCAGGGGGGCGAAGAACTGGAGCGCCAGCTTGCCCACGCGCCCCTCCTGGTTGGGGTCGCCGAGCTGGAGGCCGAGCAGCTGGCCGAGTATGAAGAGCGGGATCTGATTCTCGAGCATGATCATGTCGCGCTGGATCTGGATCTTCTTGAGCATCGATCCCCACTTTGAGAAGATGGGGTCATTGGGAGGGTAGCCCAGTTTCTCGAACCCCTCGTCGACTCCATGGAACAGCTCGATCACAAAGCACCCATCCCAAACCATCATCTGCACGAAGTCGTCGCTGCTCATTAATATCGTTTCCTCGTAGCAGGCGCGAGCTCTCTGCTCGACCTCCTTCACCGAGTCTAGATAGAGGCCTATCTCGTGATTGCAGCGCTCAAGGATGCGGTGCAAGTAGCGCAACTTGTGCTGGTCCATAGGGCGGAGGTGCTCCTCGCCGTGGTGGTACGGCCCGAGGGAGACGATCTGGGGGACATAGGCCTTCTTGTCTCCATCCTTTAGATGGTGCGGGATCCGGTAAATGGAGATGCCCTCCACGTCGTCCTGGCGAGGTTGCTCAGGCAACGACAGCCCCGACTCATCATTGGGTACGTTTGCGGCCCCGTCGGTGTCGACCACGATGTGGAGAGCCTCGGATGGTTCTTGCTGTGCCTTCGGGAGTCCAGATTCCACAGCAGCCATTTCTAGTGAAGAATTAAATTGGTCTATGTTTCACTGCCTTTGCCTTTCTTGGGTTTTGATCTTTTAATTGATGCTTTATAAGCCCCCGAAAAATCAAAAAAGCATTAGGGATATGGAGTTGAAGAGCGATGTTCGTTTGATGATATACGATTACGAGCGTTTCTTATAATTTCGAATTTCTGTTTGGCGCTGGCCGTTACAAGTCCAAGCATGGCGGTTACACTCGTGCACAGACGATGTCGTTTTTGGGTGAAACGGGGCTTTTCCGGTTTTTCCCCTGAGCTGTCGCCCCCCTTAACCCTTCTTTCTATCTTCACAATTCACATGACTCACCCAATTCAAGATCTAATAATTCTTGTCCCAAAAAACAAAAGGGAAATTGAAAATTTTCGATCTAGAATTTACGACACTTATTCGCTACACAACTGATTAGAGAATAGCCGAAATCATTTCCTCAATGAGGGGTCTTAACTGGTGATCCGAGTTGCTGTTAATTTGCTCATTTTCTTGATATGATAGGGCAGATTCTTTGTGGCGTGGTCATTGTGCATATCGCAAATTAAAACGATTCTCGGCATAGACATTATAGATTATAATATGCACGCCGAGATCAAGGACATAGCGATCAAGTTCAAGATCAGCTGACACAAGATCAATGATGGGGAGAAGTTGATTTACATAAGCAATTTCAATTTTGTTTGATTATACGAGGCTCTTCACCCAACACTCAGGGAAAAATGGAAGGATCGATTCTAGTGATTATTCATTAATTTTGGTAATGACCAATTTCTTGTTGAGTTACAGAGCGATTGTACCGTCCGTAAAATATTTTCCACTGTGATCACAACTTGTGACAAAGGGCAAAAGGAGGATAGCCTAGTGTACAGTCTCTACATACTTAGCAAAGGAGAGATCTTTCCAACATCGCGATTCGAAACGAGCTTAACAACGTGCCCCCACCTTAACCATGCAAGATCCAATTATCGGAGTGGATTCCTCGCTTGTTGCCAACGTTATAGGCCCAGCCAAAGCAAAGACAAGAGCAGTTGGGTCCCACTTTTGGATGATGTTTCCTCACACGTGTCCACATAATCCTCAATCGCGCTTTCTGTGTTTCTGAAATTTCCTACGCTCTACGCCGAGAATGCGCACGTGAGGCGAGTAGAGATGATGCCCGTTCGATTGATAACATGCGAGCGCAAAATCGATTGAGACGGCCCAAATACCAAATGATTTGTTGTTTTTTTTTTCTTTTTTGGTTACAAAAATTGTTTGTACTTGATCTGTGAAGGATTGAACCTTTATTAACTGCTTAATCGAAGCGCATAGTATTATTCAACTGAACACCTAATAGAGTAATCTAACATTTTGGGCATGGGATATGAATAAAAGGAGGTGGAGTGAAGGCTCATCCATGCACTGGCGGGGTGAGGAAAGAAGATTTTTCCCGGAATAAGTTGAAAAAAGGTGTGATTATTAACATGCCCCTACCTTATTCATACAAGGTACATATAGTTCGCATGTTTACATTACAGAGAATGGTTGGGTTTTTATTTTGCCCCGCTTAGCTTTTTAATTAGATTTTCATAAACCATAATAATTTAATTATTAATGGGAGGAATAGATAGTCGAATGCAGTAGCAGTTTGCATGCAAAAAAACTTAAAGCTAAGGGCTTTTATGAAATGCAAATTGTGTTCAGTAAATTTTATTTGTTTTGTTTCTTATAAAAAAGAAAATTAAAATAAAATAATAAATAAATAAAGGACAATGGAGAGGACCAAAAGGAAGCAAATTTTGGAAGGAGAATTTATACTTGCCTTCGATTCTCCTTGTCTTCAGTAGAATCGAAGAGGTACTTGCCTTCACTAAGGAAAAGAGTATATGATTCTCCTTAAGGCAAGACCCATCCAGAAAGAAAATGAGATTCAGAACTTCATTAAGACCCACCCAAAAATTAGAAGAATCGTAACTTCAATTTTCCTTAAGGTGAGTGCTTAATGGAGAATTCATACTTGCCTTCACACACATAATGCACAAAAGCCAGATTCCAAAAGAATTAAAGTCGAAGACCAAATCGCACATGTAATGACGTGTCGGACTATGTTGCATAGCGTGTTTCTAACCGAGCCTCTGGTGAGGCTGAACAAACCCAGATGCACTTAGGTGGCCCAGGCGAGGCAATGCTAAGGGTCGAGCGACCTAGATGGCCGGAGGCAAGGCGGGGCTGAGAGTCGCATGGCAGCCAAAGGTGAAGCAAGGCCGCACAAACCCACATCTCGCGCAATCTCGGGTGGCGCAGGCAAGGCGAGGCCGAGGGCTGCGCTACCCTGGCAGCATTTGGCTTGGGTGGGGCCCTAGACGTTGAATCTTGACCCATTGACTTTGTCTTTCTCTCGAGTCGTGCATGGATCAGCGATTCCACCGGCCAACTTATTACAAATTTGCTTGCTACTAAGTTTGGCGGGATGGGCAATTCTTTCAAAAGTATGGTGGCATTTAAGGTAATTATAGTCAGATTAAATGGGGTGAGTGGTGAATTGCCCTTTAATTGATCGTAGATGTATGGACTATTTACATGGAATAAATTTAAGATGTAAATTTACTTCTTAAATAAATGTGATTATATCGGATGAATTAAACTTGAGCGGCTAAGTTGAGGCCAAGGCTCAAACAAATTTTCAAATGAGAATCAATATAGATCTATGAATAGAGATGAAATTGAATTTAAATACAGCAACAACTCCAAAATAGTTCTATAATGGAACTATAAGGTATTGGGATTTAAGCTAAATTTAGACTCAGTTAAATTTCATAAGAGAAATTAAAAGTTTGATATACACAATTACAAGAAAAAAATCAATTTAAACTCCAAGATAGGAAGAGATTAACATCTAAACCAAATGTTCTTAAATACATCCCTACAAATTAAATTAGTCTTATAAGAGTGTTAAAATAAAACATCTTTATGGCGAAATTAACAAAGTAAACTTTCAAGGTAAAAAGTGATTGATAAACTAAATTGTATTCATAACATAATTGCTCATAACCTCCTTGAACTTTCACACCATCATACAATAGTTCTTGGTATTTGCAATATAATAGATTCCCCCTTTACAAAATTTCGGAGGTACTTTATCAAAGTTCCGGGCTGTTGCGCAAACCTTGTCAAAGTCGAGGAGGTTTTGGATAATTACCTAAGTCTATTTACATAAAGTACGTTTCCCCATGAGTATTAACAAGATTAGTCCGTATTTTGACATCGCTAACTTTCGTACCAGTACTATGGAAATAGAATTTATTCTCTTTTTTTTCTATTTGTAAAGCGAAGCACAAAGAATCATAATATTCACTGTTTCTTACTTTTTGCCCTTTATTATTTACTGTCAAGACCTATAATTTCTTTTACTCATATAGTATCATGAAAAGAACGATACTTGTAAAATTACCCATTAATGTTCATACTGTTATCTACATCGCATATCATCGGACATATAGATCTGTCCATTGTTTTTTAATTTGGTAAAATCGGGATGTTTTTCTTTCTCTATCGATTTAAAGCTTTTTATATTTAGGTTTCGATTAACTAAACTGAAATCGCATCTTTGGACAAATTTATCTAATTCAACAATTTCTTTCCTTTTCTTTTCTTTTTTGTTGGTTCCTGACCTCAGATTTTAATTATGAAAGCCTCCATAATCCACTGGAGTAACAAGCTATGGCCCTATTACTGAAATTTTAGATGTACAAAACTTAGGCCAAATCTCTGAAGATCAGAAGCAACATTTCACATTCTTTGGTTATAATTCTTACATTTGTCATTGAATTACCTAATTTTTAAAGTGTTTCTGAAACAAAGTTGATAACCTTGTTGCGAGAGGAAACAATCCAATCTCACATGGATTGGATAGGCGGACGTAGTTAAAACATAATTGAATGAACAGAGGAAAGGCGTAATTTTTATATTAATTTTTCTTAGCAACTACATATAGCATTAGGATTGAAGATGAACACGAATTGTTTCGATACTTTCTTATTAGTTCTTAATTGTTACTTAGTAACCCCATAAAACCGTGATTCTCCGACTTCATATTTTCTACCACATTCTCACTCTTACTTAACTTCTCTTTAACCCCATTAACGATAAGAAATCATCCAAAAATAAACTCTCTTTTACCCAATTAATTTCACCTATTTGTTAAGTGAAAGTCTATTCCCTAAAATTTACACAGATGGACCTCTAATCCTGTATAGGTACCTAATTAACGTATGATTTTTTTAGACTCACAAGGGTTTTATTAATTCGAAATTGATTGCATTCATTGCGCCACTGGTCGAGATGTTGCAAATTTGACCTTTCGCTTGTGAAGTTTGTCACGACCCTATTGAGTGGGCTTCGAGGGAGTGGGTTTGGCTATTTGTCAAGCGGGAATTGGTGGTCCCTCTAATAGAGATGCTCGCTCTCACTAGCTTAGGTTTTCTCAAACTCTAATGTGCGCGACGTTGATTGGTTTAATTTGAATAGGAGATGAAATCCTATCTAATTTAGAGTCTCCACTAACTTATTTGGGGCTAACTAAGAGCCAAGTAGGACATTGAGGGAAAAATTGTCAAAAAAAGTCTTGAACCTATTGCACTTTTATCAATTCAATCCTAAACCTTTTAAGTTTGCCAATTGAATCCTAAATCTTTTAAAATTGTGTCAATTTAGTCTTAAACCTATTAAATTTGCCAAATAAGTCATAAACATTTTGCATTTATACCAATTCAGCCCTTTTCACCAACGAGCGCTGACGTAGACAACTTTTAATAATACTTTATTATTTTATGAATTATTATTTTATGTTTTTTCCTTTTTTTATTTTATTTGTCTCCTCTTCTTCCTCTAGCCGAGGAAGAAGAAGGCCGGCGAGCCTCGCTGGCCTTGGGCAAAGCTCACCCAGCCACTAGCGAGCCTCGCCATCCATGGTTAGGTTGGGCAAGGTCGAGCCTAGCCATGGACGACGAGGGTGAGCCTCGCTAGTGACGACTAGGCCCGCCCTTGCCATTGTTGGGTGAGCTTTGCCCAAGGCTGGCGAGCCTCACCGATCTTCTTCTTCTTCCAGCCGACTGGAGGAAGAAGAAGGAGAAAAGAAAAGAAAAATAATAAAATAATATTAAAATTTGTCCACGTCAGTGCTGGCTGACGAAAAGGACTAAATCGGCACAAATACAAAATGTTTAAGACTCAATTGGTAAATTTAAAAGGTTTATGACTGAATTAGCACAATTTTAAAAGGTTTAAGACTAAATTGGCAAAAATGAAATAGATTTTTTGTTTTTTTGACAAATTTTTCGAACATTGTCCACTTCCTACGAACCAAAGGTCTAGGTTTGGAATTTAGTTACGCTAATAGTCTAATAAGAATCCTTTCGGTACCTAAACTCATTTTGTTTTTTAATCGAAAACATGAATTATGCAGTCTTGTTCGTTTTAAGTCGCTAAGTACGCTCTACCAAATGTTCATTCATGATCAATTTCGAAAACATTTTCCAATCAATCGTACAAAACAAAAATCATATCAAAGTAAAAATATGAAAGCCACACATCAAACGAGAGAAAGCACAAAAGTAAAGATGACAAAATAAAATGCAAGAAGATAAATCCGATACGAGTCGGATATATAATATAATTTGGACTTGTTATTAAGTCTCAGGACATGAGCCTCGTGAGCTAAGATTAAAAACTCACATCCTTGTAATGTGATAAAAGATTGATAAAGTGTAAGTGGTAAAATAAACCGATATAAGTACGGTAAGAAATATACAAAGCTCGTTATTTAAGCCCCGGGACATGAATCTCCCATGAACTAGGTCTAAAATCAAGCCAACGTCTAATTCTAAACCAAAGAGACATGCTTACCTAAAAAAGTAATCACCAAACATAATACTAACATAAACGCAAATGAGATTTTATTTTTACTATTTTTCTTTTTATTATTAATTTTTAACATTTTTATTTTTTATCTTGTTATCTATTTTTTCTAAAAGATAAACGATCTTGAATTCATATTATCCCAAATTCATGAACTGTAACTTCCTTAAATAAAAGATCGTGAACTGAATGAAATTCAATTAAAACTATTCTTAAGACTTAACTACCTAACCGAGGCCTGTATTTTCTTACCATTTTAATTTTCATCTTTCTTATTTTTCGTTTTTATTTTTATTTATTTATTAAATTCAAATTTCTTTTTCTTTCTCTTTCTTAGTCCATCGTCTCTGATGCACGAACCTCTCAACTCTCATCGTGCTTTCCCTTATTCTTCATCTATGCCTAAACATTCACACCTGAACAACGCCGGAGAACCACTTGATCAATTTATTCTGTTCAGAGAGATCAGCAAGCCACAAGACACAATTTCCATGTCCTACGTTGAGCATACCAGTGATGAGAATCATAACACCAATTCAATGACCAATGAATATCAGATTCCAACAAAAGACGACCATAAATGAGGCCTCAATGAGTAAAGAACAGGTTGGATTGAGGCAGAGTGATTTTCGGTTCAAGGATTGAATAGAAGCACATCCTAATTTAGTTCGAGCACTTCATCAAACGAGTTACATGCATTACGATCAAGGACCTTATACACATATATCAAGCGACGATTCACTTTCAGATCATCACAACAACATCAACACGCGTTCAAGACATTAAAAGTGGTTTCCCGAATGTATGCAGTCAACTTCCATATTTGTTTGTTTCCCTAAAGCAAAAGTGGCTCACAACATACAAAAGGAAATAGTAATTTACGTTTCGCGATCAAGTTAATTGCAACAGAATATGTTTTACCTCTCATAAAGTCAAAGACATAAAAAGAGAAGTACTAATCGACTTATGCCGGTGCATGTTTGACGTTTGTGACCATTTGGGTTGGTATAAAGCAAGTATTATGTTCTTGGTGATGATCACAAACCCACATCTTCTTTTCATCAAAATTAACTACAAGAATACATTCAAGTATGTTGATGCTCCACTTCGAATAACTCATGGGTCTTGACTCCCATCAGCTATATATATATTGGTCTTGACAGGAAGCTCAGAAATATTGATTCAAAGCTCATCTTATGAGTAATAATCAGTAATGAGCCATTTGTCTCGACAAATTTAAAAAGATGTTATGAATTCAATCGAGTTTAAGTGGCAAAAGATGGGTACATAAGATAAGAGGAAATTACACGATCAAGTTGCAGCACACCCCGTCAAATCCCAGTCAGCTGTTTGCTAACTGGAGCGCAATAGGAGGAAGGTACAACAAAAGCAATTTACAAGCCCATGGAACAAAGAAGTAATGCACCTCTAAAAACAGAGAAATCGGTAAGTGGTGAGAGATGACTCACTAGAATGTACATTAGATTGGAAGCACCCTTAATCCTTTGCCTCGGAGAAGACAAAGTAGTAGTAGCGCAATAATTTCTGGGTTAATAATACTTTTCCTATTCCCAGCATCCGAGCTTGTTCTTTGTTAGGGAACCTCGGCACCAGGACATAGTGACTCTGCTTCTTTCTGGAGCAGCCACACCGTGGCTAGAGCTTCTCCCTCAACCAATGCATCATCATCAGTTGCATGCTCCCACAATCTGGCCAGATGAAAAGTAACAGAAATGATATGCAATATGATACCACAAAAAAACAAGAACCAGCAAAAAATTATCCAAGTAAAAACTGGCCTAACACAATTAATCTCTCCGTATAAGCTTCTGCAAAGTTAAAGTAAACTAGAGTGATTAGAAAAGGCAAGAAACTGCATACCAAATATGAGCTTTTCTGCTCGGAGGACAAGACTGACCCAGAATTGTTGCTGCAGGCCTTACGCATGTAGAAGGACGTGTGGAGTCTCTATCATAAGGCTCACTACTACTAATAGGCCTGGAAGGATCAAGCACATATTTTTCCACGTGTAAGCTATCGACCTGACTTAATGAACATCCTCTGGACTCCTTCTGGGGGAGAGGCCCCTAGAACTGGCAACATACCTTCCCAGAAATCTTCGTCTCAAACTCTGGAAACCTTTAAAAAGGTTAAGAACTTCTAAGAGGCTCAGTCCGAGGCAAAGTATTTCACTTCTTGATGGAGGAATTCGACCCCAGAAACTATTATCCTTCCTTTCATGCATCCGCTGCCTCGAATCAAGTGTAGCTGTTGAGGTGTTAACTGTTTTACACAGCTTCTTGCAGAGGTCCACAACATCCCCTTCATCATCACTCAGAGTTCTTCAACATGAATTCTTTCGTATGAGCTTGAACCGAAGGTCCCCTTCACCGATTGGCATGTCTAGGTAATCCAATAGCAGATGATTATAGCTAGATATCAGTTAATGAAGATAACAGAAGTTTTACTCTCTCAAGAAAGTTAGAGAAGGTTTATTACCATTTACTCCATTACTATTTGACACGGAAATATTTACTCGATGTCTGCAAAACACCGGCATATCAGCACACTACTCTGCTACACACAAACAAACCCAAATGAGCCAACAGAGAAAGATAATTGACCTTCGGAATTGGAAATGCTGCAGAGGCAACAGCAGTAGCAGATTTGATGATGACCAACACCAAAAGATGTATAGATTGATTAAAAAAAATGAACAAAACGAGCCAGAGCACAGCCGGGAAAGAAAGCCTCATAAGAATAAACTGACCTTTTACAACAGGGTACTGAATTAGCATATGAAGCATCATAAACAACTCCTGCCCTCTACACCACCTGAAAATCGACCTGATGTAAATCAAACTCTCGACCCTTTACAGTCCAAACAGAGTAACAAATAAAATTTCAAAGAGACCACGTCCACTTCGATGTCGCTCTCTTCCTCTACTATGTCAGAGATTCCACGTTTTCAACCAACAAAGCCCCAGAATCAGTCAACTCTGCTTGCCAACAACATTTCTCTCTCAACAAGACAGACACAGAGCACAAGCAAACCGAACAAACAATCCACGGGACTTCGCTTTTCCATATAATAAAACAAATCCAGCAAAATTCGTTGACCTCAAATGAGCAGATCGCAAAGAAGAATGACATAGCTAGACCACAAGAGAAACTATAGGCCAACCCTCACTTCCCAAACTTTAAGAGATTTTTGCGGAATGACGGGGGCCAAAACCTGGCCACTTCGCCCGAGAGCGATGGTAAACTCTGCCTCTCGAAGCCTCAATCATTTCCCCACCCACATAGAAAGAAAAACCCCAGGCTAGCCCAATCAGCTACCCATCACACAGTCTGCGAAAATAGACGACTTTCAAAACAGTTATCGAACTCAGCAGCGCAATCCACGACGGCGGCAGGAGGGTGGCCCGACGGTTCTGTTAAGCGCTAGACGCCATGGAAGAGACGACAGACAACAACGCCGGACGGAGTCAAAGAAACCGTCGACGATTGACGAGCTACGGAGGAGGAGTGTCGGCGGTGAAAGAGGCTGGAATGGAGTCGGTTCAAAGAGCGATACAACCCCTTTCTGGCGCCACTGCTGGAGCAGAATGGGAACCTTTCCGGCTTTTCTCTTTTCTCCTCTTTCTCGATTTATTTTCCTTCTTTTTTTTTTCTTTTTTTTTCCTTTTCGGTGTATTTTACGAACATATCCTCCAAAAAAGATTAAAAAAAAATTCATATCTAAACTTGTAATGTAATGATCACTCATCGAGAAAATCAACTGAACCACGATTTTTGAAGATCAACTCCTTAAGGCTTCATTTTGATTCTTAAAGTGATATAAAACTCACGCGCAACCATTAGGTACGGCTATCGATGAATTATGATGGTGAAATCGATATTTTCTCGCAAACAAATTTAAAAGCGAAGAAAATTGAAAAAGTGAATAGAGAGGTAAACAGAATCCGATCACGAGGCTGCGTTGTCGCAACTCTTCCAAGTCGCGGTTGAAGGAGGTTGACGGGCGACAAGATAGCCCGTTCCGATTCTCCCGAATCAGGCATTTGTCACAACATGAAACGGCCGTTCCCTTTGTGTACGTGATAGGGAGATCGATTCTCGCTGAGCCAACAGGTGGAGAATTTCCAGAGCACGTTGAGCCAGCTCAAGAACCAAATGGGAGAGGAGTTGAGGCAGTACTTGGCCAAATCGTTGGTGATGATGAACCATGGCAGCAATTACTACCTCAACAATTACCTGATGCCTTCCCTCTATGACACCAGCTCCATCTTGAACCCCCAGTGACTATGCTCAGATTCTCATCACCAATTACACTACACACATTGTGGAGATCTACTTAGGACAAGAAATGATCGACCCCGTTTACATTTCGAGGTTCTTGGTAAGTGATGATTGAAATTTTGGGTTTTTCTTTTCATAAATGATGAGCAAGCGGACTTGTCTAAACAAGGCCTTGAAGCACATGAAGAAGTGGGCCGACAAGAAGGACGGCACGCCAAGTACCAAGTCGGGGACTTAGTGCTGGCCAAGCTACACCTAGTTCTTCGATATTGAGACGTGCATAAGGATTAATCCGTCACTACGAGGGGCCATTCCGAGTGCTGCAACGAATCGGGATGTGGCATACAAGCTGAAACTTCCACCAAAGTTGAAGGTACATCCGGTGTTGCATGTAAGTATGCTCAAACCCTTTCATGTAGATATGGAAGGCCCGGATCAAGGGAAATCACAACGGGCACCTCTTGAGGCAAAATCCTCATATGATCGTGATGTTGACTTCATCATGGTGGATTGAGTCATATCAAATATATCATCCGTCGAAGAGAGAATATTTAATCCAATGGATGGGTCCACCAAAGAGTGAAGCCAGTTGGAAACTCGCAAAAGCTCTTCGGCAGTTCAAGAAGCAAATTAATGCATTCCATGCCGAAGATGTGACAAGGGCATCGCCCAATTAGTTGGGGGAGAATGACATGGTCCAAAGTACTGTATCGATCTAGAGGTTTTCCATGCACAAAGGATCATGACTAATCCAAGAAGATAGGGCAAGTCTCCTAGGATTTTCTTGAGTTCTCTAGAATATTCCTAGGAGTGGGCTATATTGTAATTGTACACTATTATGGAGTGTTCCTATATTTAATGTGGATAGTTGTAGATAGGGAGATACAATCTCCACCGTTAGATTGAAGAGAAATCTATGGTTGTGGTTAGGCTTGTATTTGTATATAAAGGGGTCTCATCCCCTCATTTGTAACATCTCACAAGTAATACAAAATCTAGAGCTTCTCTCTCTAAAATTTCTCTCTACAATTCTTGTGAGTATTGAGCGAAAAGGCTAACTTGGAAAGAAATTCCTAAAGTCACACGAGTAAGGGAACATTAGATCAACCAACCCGTGGCACATGCCTATCAATTGTCTACCGGAGCTGATGCACCCGGGAAATGCATATCCACAGTCAATAACATAGTTGGGCTATTCAACATGCGGCTCAAGTCTCTTGCGGACCATCTCAACGCCAATACTCATGGTCAAGGTGCCATTTTTGTGTATGGCTATACTCTCGATGTCTTGCTCGACATCTTGGCCAACGCCAATACTTATGATTAGCCACTGTCGATGTTCCTTTTATTTATAAAAAAAAAAATACCATAAGATATCCGAAACTTGCGTCAGGATTGGCCACTATGGATTAGTATTGATTTAGATGAATAGAGTCTAAAAGGTTGAATTGATATGGTGGTAGGATTAAGGGTGGTGGACAGAGGGCGTTGTGGGATAGGAAGGAATCAAGATCATATTACATGTCCATTGAAAATGTCATACATGAACAGAGATGAGTACGTGTTTTGGGACGCATTCCATTCGACACAGGCCATGAATAAGATCATTGTTGAGAAAATTCTCGTTGATCTAATTGAACCAAGCGAACTGCTGACAATCTTCATGGACAAAGCACTAATGATGTGAGGCTTGTGGTGGAGAAGGAAATCTCTGCCACCGACATGAACCCAGGCCAAAGTAGGCTCTCCATACCCAAGTCACAGGTACGCCAAGGTTTTTTTAGAGCGACCAAGAGATCAGAACTCTAGACAGCAAGGAAGGCATTAAGGTTTCTCTCATCGACCCCTGTCTCGAAGTACATCACAGGTTGCAACTCAAGAAGAGAAGTTACGAGAGCAAAACTTTTTCTTATGTATTTGGTCAAACAAACTAAAAGATGCCTTGTCCCACATCGGAAAGATGTGAATGCGCACGTGGACGAGATTTGGCACTAATCAACGATCATTATATTTTTATTTATTACAATTCAAACTCTTAATTATAAATAATAAAAAATTAATATAGTGTCCTATTGAAGCAATGCAACTATTCCCAAGAGAGTTGTGGTTATTTTTTATTTTCTATTTGTTTAATTCCGAATTTTATTACTTCGGACAGTTGTTACAAACAAAGAGATGCATTCTCTCATATCGAACAGGTATGAGTGTGTATGTGTTCAATTGATGAAAAGATATGAATGTGTATCTGTTCGATTGGCAGTTATTTTTTGTCTGAAGATTATTAGGCGTCTCACAACCTTTCAAAGGTTATAACTTTCACAAATTATAAAATTTGAAATATGAAAAAAAATATATTTTTTATTATTCCAAACTTTCAGTTTTTCAAACGCGAAAATTTCTTTTCAGACGTGAAAAATCATATTCTCTTCGCTTTATATATTTAATGATTCTGTTCAATTACTACTTCTTCAACTTCCATCTTCGTTTTCTAAAAGATATACAAACATCTTTTTCAATTGTTTCCCTTTGAGAGTTCTTAGAGAGTTATTTTGAATTGTTATCTAATATTTTTATCGAGACTTTATTGCATCTTGGAGGAAATTTTCCAAAAATCATTAGCAACGTTATGGGGCAAATAAATCTTTAAGGAAAGTGATATCACGCCTTAAAGTCTGATTCTATTTTTTCTATTTTCGAATTGGGTGCATGGTAACCATTCTGGAGTAGAATTTCTACTCCAGAATGACTTCTGGAACAGAAATACGTTTGTTAACGCATTTTCACTATTCTACTTCTTCAGCACCTTTTCCATTTCTGGAATAGAAACGCGTTTGTCAAAATTACTTTTTTTTTTACTCCAGAATTCATTTTCTATTCCAGAATGAGTTTTGAGCCATAAAAAAGAAGTAATTTTGTTTTACTTCTATCTTCCAGAATGAGTTCTGGACCACCTAAATATTTTGAATCTGTACCAATTCAATCCATTTGGCCGGCTGGGGCTGACGTGACATGGCTCGCCAACCGGTCAAAATAATAATATTTTAATATTTTGGTTTTTTTATTTTTTACTTCTTGCTAAGAAGTGTGGCCAGCGAGCGCCGCAAAGCCCTCACCG
>BCNH02000009.1:9732465-9743860 GCA_001662345.2 Metrosideros polymorpha var. glaberrima
AAAATATTAAAATATTATTATTTCTTTTCCAGAAGTAAAAATTTTCTCTTGTTTTACCAAACGCATTTCTACTCTAAAAATCAACTTCTGGAGTAGAAGTAGAAAAATCAACTTCTAGCTAGAAGTTAATTTCTGGAGTAGAATGGTTACCATTCACCCCCTGAGTGTCCAAAATGAAGATTGAGAAGATGCGCTTCTAGCTTCTTATTCTAATGTGCTTTTTAATAATCAAGAGAGAGGAGGGTTTTCAGAAGGGAATACTGTCTTTTTCATGGGCATTATGGTCAATTAAAACTAGAAAGAATGTGACTTAATCTATTTAAGTTATGGAATCAATGCCACCCGTTTACATTTTTTTTTTATATTAAAAGTCAGTGTGAGTACATATGAGGTAGCAAAAATTATAGGACACTATTGCAACGTCATGTGACCAAACCATGAAATTTCAAAGTGTTACAGAAATATTTTCCTTTGAATGTTAAAACGAAAATGATCATCGTCAACAGAGGTCGCCAATGGGCGACAACCTAGGACCTAAGCCTTAAAAATAAGGGAGGTGCATACCTTGCTTGGATTCTCCAAATTTGGCATGTGTCGCAACATGGGTTTTCTCCGAAAATTATCCTTCTAGAAAATTAAAGAATGCATATCGATTCATATTCCGAAAAATGTTGGACCAAACATGTAAACCCTAAATCTAAACATACATTGCTTGTCGTGCAGATACTGATAAACAAGCACAAGTATTCACTATACCAGATATATTCGGGAACACGCTTCGACACTACTTAAAAAACCCACCAATCCGAGCTCGTGCTTTGGTCAACCGGCTGTTCGAATTATAAATAGTCATTATTACAACCCAATTTAAGTAAAATAGGAATGTGCCCATTATCCACTTATATCCTTTTTCAATTCTTGAAAAGAGACAAGGACGATATAGTAATTTTCACTTGTCAACGTGACCATTCTCTACCTTTACTTCTTCACACGCCCCAGATCATTTTTATCATCTTTCTTCTTCTTTTTTGTTCGCATTTTTATTTTTCATCTCGTTTTGCATTTCCATCTAAGGTTAAACGATTTGAAATTCAATTTATCCCAAAAATCATGAATGTAACTTCCTAAAGTATATAAGATCGTGAACTCAATGAAGTTCAATTAAAATTATTCTTAAAGACTTACCTACCTGTATTTTCCAACCATTTTTATCTTCATCTTTTATTTTTTCCGTTTATTTATATTTATTTTTCAATAGTTATTTCTTTCTCTTTCCCTTTCTCAGTCCATCGTCTCTGATTCACGAGCCTCTCAACTCTCTCTTTGTGCTTTCCTGTGTTCTTCTTCTATGCCTAAACATTCAGAACTTACTGACCAATCACGCCAGGACCTTCATCGACGCGGATTCTACATTGTAATCAACAGAGCATACCTGAACTCTGCCGGAGAACACAGCGCACCACTTTTGTGCCGAAAGCAGCACGACACAAACATGCTTTCCTCCTTCTTCGATAGCCTCCAACCACCACAGGACACACATCCACACTCGCAGGTCGCCACACGAACACTTCCAAAACACGCTCAGGCAGTATATGGAACATATCAGGACCGAGTACATAAGCAACCGCTTGATCAACCGATTCTGTTCAAAGAGATCTGCAAGCCACAAGACAGAATTTCCATGTCATACGTCGAGCATACCGATGATGGGAATCATAACACCAATTCAATGACAAATCAATAGCATATTCCAACAAAAAACGACCATAATGAGGCCTCAATGAGCCCAGAACAGGTTGGATTGAGGAATTATATGATCCGAAGGATCGAACAGAAGCACATCCTGACTTAGTTCGAGCAATTCATCAAACGAGTCATTTGCATTTCGATCACGGAGCTTCATGCACATGAATAAAGCAACGATTCACTTTCAGATCAACACGACGACATCAACACACGTTCAAGACATTAAAAGAGCTTCAATCATGACCGATTTTTCTCACGAACATGAAATACAGCTCACGGCCTCTGTTTCATTTTAAAGTTTCGAGCTTCCCGGCGAGAAAACGGGTCAGAGCAGAGGAGTTTTGGCGCCGCGTTGGGAGCGGAGGAAATCAACGGCGAAGGCTTCTTTCTGGCGATTGAGAATGATGAAGAAGACCTGTGAATGAGAGAAATAAGTGAGAATTTTTTTATGAGCTCTCAGCACCTCCCAAAATCATGCTCTGTTCTTGTGACCGAGCCTCCCCTCCTTTTCACCGAATGCGGGAGCCTCTTGGAAGTGTAGATGGTGATCGAAATAGATCATAGAGCTCTTGGAAGCGTCTTTTATGATGATCGGAGCCGGTGAAGGAGGAACAGACCAAGCTTGAAGCACTTCGACCTTCCCAGCCGAGAAACAGAGCAGAACAGAGCTCTGACATTACATTATTTGACCAAATTTTTCAACTTTCACGTGTCGCACATAAGTTGATGGTCGGGACAAAAACATGGGATTTATATCACCCAACACTATACTAGTTCTAAAATGGCAATATAATTTGTACACACTTCAATGAATTCTCTTTGCCAATTTACATATATTTTTATGGGATAATAAATCCGGAGAATTGTGTACGCCTGTAGTTAAAATCGCGTGCAATTTTTTTGTGACCAATTCGGAGGCAGACAACAATTCGCGCTCAATTCGGAGATTGACAACAAATTCTTTATCAAAATCACTCGCGCAACCGGGAGCAAGCAGTTTCCGACCAAAAAAAAGACCGGGAGTAAGCAGTCAACGGTCCCAACGGTCACATAGTTGCTCAAATATTTCCTAAGTTGATCCTCTCGTATCTCACTGATGATCCGAAGACAGCTGCACTCAGAGTTCTCATGTTCTTCAAGTATTGCCCAGTGCAATCGAAATCCCCACGCGTCTCTGTTCTTCCCACTCTCTGTCGCTCTCTCTCTCTCTCTCTCTCTCTCTCTCTCTCTCTGAACCCACGATCATCGTCTCTTCGTCTCTTCATCTCTTCATCTCTCGGCGAGTTGGGGAATCAAAGTATTCCAGTGGCGATGGTCTGTCTTCAGTTTACGGATCGTCTTTCAATGGGAGAGAAAGAGATGGAATGCGATCTCTCATCTCTTCATCTCTTGGCGGACGCAGCGTCATTGGTCTCCGAGGGACAGCTCTGCCTCGCGCCTTCCATCTTTGATCGTGATGATAGGAAGAAGGTCACCGTAGTGACGGCCACCACTTTTGGGCCAATGGGTGTTGGATGGATCGTTAGGAAGAAGAGATCACCGCGAGCGCGAGGGCTGACATTCCACGCCCAGAAGTTGAGTTCTGATCCAGTTGGCGTTGTTGTCCAAAAGAACAAGCAAGAGAATTTGAGAGGTGTCCCTGAGAACTGCAAGAAGCGGCCACGTGCATTCGATTCCACCGAAACCCAAGAATGGAATCGGGTTTCCAAGAAACCCAAGAAAAGTCAGAAGAAAGATATGGAACTCGACTTCTCATCTCTTCATCTCTTGGAGGACGCAGCTTCATTGATCTCCGAGGGAAAGCTCAGTCTCGCGCCTTCCATCGTTAATTTTGATGATGGGAAGAAGGTCACCGTAGTGACGACTACCACTTTTGGGCCAATGGGTGTTGGATGGATCGTTAGGAAGAAGAGATCGCCGCGTGTGCGAGGGCTGACATTCCACGCCCAGAAGTCGAGTTCTGATCCAGTTTTCGTTGTTGTCCAAAAGAACAAGCAAGAGACTTGGAGAGGTGTCGCTGAGAACTGCAAGAAGCGGTTGTGCCCATTCGATCCCAACAAAACCCAAGAATCGAATAGGGTTTCCAAGAAAACTGAGAAGACGGGTCTCAAGGCTCCAATCAGCCCAAGTGAAATGCCAATAAACTCCATGGACAAAATACTTGAGATGCTTGGTCGAGATGTGACGCTCGTGGTGGAGAAGACACTTACAGTCACCGACATGAGCCGGGGCCAATGCAGGCTCTCTATTCCCAAGTCACAAATAAGGCAAAAGTTCTTGAGCGAAGAAGAGATCCAAATCCTAGACAGGAAGGAGGGCATTCAGGTTTCCCTCATTGAGCCGTGTCTCGAAGTTTCTCGTGGGTTGAAACTCAAGAAGTGGAATTACTCGAGCAAAAGTTTTTCCTATGTGTTGACAGAGAGGTGGAATGCGGTCGCACATCCATACGAGCGGAACGAACTCATAGAGAATGTCCGCATCCAGCTTTGGTCATTTAGAGTGGATGGCGACCTTTGCTTTTGCCTCACGAAGGTTGAAGCACCAGTCCGAGCCAGTGGAAAGTATGGCTCTTATCGTCATTCTATCTCATGAAGAAATTCATGATATTTCTCTAAGTCGGTACATATCTAGTTAAATTCACTTTTCTTATACATAACCTTAAAATTTTTGTGTCTAGGTAATTTCATATTTTTCTGTTATTGGGGGATAGTCGTTGAAGTCTCAATGATGGTAGGAACTAATTGGAGTTGTGGTAGTCCAGTTTCACAGATCAACTGTGGTTGTTCGTGATTTTTTTAGGGAGGATTTTGTTGTTTTTTATTTTTTTTGTATTTTCGGTCGAATTCTGCATTCGATATGTTCAAATGGCAAGTGTATATAGTGCTATGGAATTGATCATCATTGGAATGGCCAAAGACGCTAATGTGTCAATTTTCCAGATTGAGATTTCAAACCAAACCATCAGTGTGGTACTACATAACACAAACTGCCATGAACCTTGTGAAGGATGTAAAGTCATTGTAGATATCTGTTAGTAATTCATGACCAAATAAGCTAACTGGAGCTCAAAGGAGTAACAAAAACTCCGACTGTATATAGGCTATGAAATGCCATGTCGACTATGGTTAAGAACCCTTTAAAATTAAATAGGCTTTTGCACAGGTAGAGTTGTATAGATATCAATTAATGGAGAGTAAACCAGAAGCTGTTTTCAAGCTTACGAACAAGGAACGCATCCAAAAATGGGAAATCAGTAAGTCATGAGAGATGACCTGCTAGAACGCACATCGGAAGTGTCCAAATTCCTTTGCCTCAGAGAAGACAAAGTACTAGCAGCAGCATCAACTTCCGGGTTTATGATGCTTTTCCTTTTCTGAGTATCTGAACTTGTTCTTTCTTCAGGAACCTCGGCAAATGGGACTCAGTAACTCTGCTTCTTTATGGTGTAGCAACACCACGGCTTGAGCTTTTGCTACAACCGATGCATCATCATCTGCTGCATGAAGTATCTTCTTTATTGCTCCCATAATCTGCCAAAGTAGAAGTTAATAAGTAATCAACATTTAGACAGCAACAAAGATGAACAAAACAAGTATGCCTGAAACAAAGGGCAAGTATGCCTGGAACAAATGCTTGATAGAAACATTACAGGTAGGCATTCTATTTCAGGACAGTGGCCCAAGATCTCAATGTATCCGAATTTTTCAAAGTAAAAATCTCTCTCTTTCTCGAGACTATCCACTGATAGCTTCAACTGTGTTATCTGGCAGCATAAATTATTGTTATCATTGCCAGAAATTACCCAACTTGCTCAACTACTTCTAACTTGAAGTACCTTATCATCATATGCCGAACCTGCGCTAGGAACTGGAGATCTTGGCTGACTGATTAGTCAAGCTTGTAGAAGGATCGACATGACGTAGAGCCTCTTTTACCGCCCTTGGAAGCCCTATCTCCAACATCAAAAGATATGCATCTAACAAAACAAAAACAATATCGACTTCAATTTTTATTTGCAAAGAAAATCGGATAAGCATTGCAGAAGACACCACTCTCGTTTCTAAGTGAGACACCAACATAGGAAGGCCCCTCTTTATCCTTGATCATGGAATAAATCTAGCAACCTAGTATTCACTGTTTAGCATACTCTACAGAGTTGTCCACTGATGGCTTCAACTCTGTTATCTACAGCATAAATTATTGTTATCATTGCCAAAAATTATCCAACTTGCTCAACTACTTCTAACTTGAAGTACCTTTCCATCATATGCCGAACCTGCGCTAGTAACTGCTCTGGAGATCTTGGCTGACTGATTAGTCAAGCTTGTAGAAGGCTCGACATGACGTGGAGAGCCTCTTTACCCTCCTTGGGAGCCCTATCTCCAACATCAAAAGAATGCATCTAACAAAACGAAGACAACATCGATTTTAATTTTTTATTTGCAAAGAAAATCAAATAAGCATTGCGGAAGACACACTACTCTCGTTGCTAAGGGAGAGAACCACATAGTAACGCCCCTCTCTACCCTTGATCGTGGAATAAATCTAGCAGCCCAGTATTCGCAGTTTAGCATACTACAAGAGTTGTAAAAACCTGAATGTTCCGTGATTGAGACATTTAATCAAACAGTACAAATGCAAGCCCTCGGTTCAGGGCATTGTCTCAGACCCATCAACTTTTCTCCTCGTCCCTTTCTTTTCCAACCAACTCCCAAACGATATGAACGAAACACGAGAGACTTCAGAGGACCGAACAAATTTCTGCATCAAAAGGGCAAAAGCTTTCCTCACGAAAACCATCAAAAAATGAGACTCGAGGGCAGTGGCATTGCCATTCAAATGAAGAAGAAATCACAGAGAACCAACTGCTACGCATCTCTCTCTCTCTCTCTCTCTTTCGAATCAGAAACCGACGTCGTTGGTTTGGTGAACAGCAGTCTTCGATGCAATCCTGCAGAAAAATTAATTTTTTCCCAAAAAAAAAATTTGCTATGGCCCATATTATTATCTAGATAACAAAAATGTTACGATAAAAAGTTAATTAAAATTTTTAAAGAAGTTATAGTAAATCTGATTGACTTTGAGGATAATACGCATTTGTTCTCAAACTTTCCACTATTCCATAATATCCCCAAATTTTCATTTGTTACGGCTGTCAAATCTCCGTTATTTTTTTTCCGTTGACATGTGAAAAACCCATGACTTTTAAGAGGTAAAAGTATATTTTCATTTAATTCTTTGACAGAAAAGTCTCTTTTACCCTTTGTGAGAAAATGAAAAAAATATAGAAAGTGGGAGAAAACTAAGTTAACTAAAGTACTAATAACAGGAAAAATAAATATCAATTATAGTACCAAACAATAGAAATTTGTTAAAATCTAATAAATATTGCCACTTTAGTAAAACTAAGCAAGATATTCAAAGAAAAAGAATGAACACAAATTAAATAAAGAGGAAAAGCCCTAATAAAAAAAAAATTCAATCGACAACAATTGTTAACTCATCAAGTATATTTAAAAGGTTGATTTGATGTAAAAAAAATTGATTAATAAAAATACGTGAAAAAAATAATAATCTCCTCAACTCATAGAAGGAAATGATTAACCGAAATCTAATGTGATATTTTTAAATATTTTTATTGGGTACATCATTTTTGCATTAATTAACCAATTTAAAACACATAACGAGTTTCCAAATTTCGTACTTTGATTTTTTTTTTATCGAGACCTCTTTTCCCATATAACTTAACCGCATTTTTTTCTTAAAATATCTTATTAGTTCTATCAGTTTATTCATCAAATATCAACAGAGTGAGATTTGTGTTTTCTGATACATATGTTTTAATTAATGTATTTCTCTCCATCTTCTTTGCTTTTCCATTTTATGGAAATTAAGGGTAAAAGAGAGATTTCCTTTTTTCTATTGCACACGTAAATGGAAAATATAACCGAGTATTAATAGCAGTAACAAAATGAAAGTTCAGAAGCGTAACGTGTAACTATTGAACGTTTATTGCAAAAGTGTATTACTCCTAAACTTCGGGGACTTTTGTAAAAATTTATAGGGGAATTCATATGACAATGTGAAAAATAACAAGGAAGTTCAATTTCCACTCAAACGAATCTTTCACTATATAACATCCAGAACTTAATACCCTACGTATAATTTTTGGGTCGATTCTTATTAAAAAAAAATTCTAGGGCAGATAATTATTGTCTAAAGAACAAATGTTACGATAAAATATTTTGATTATCATGAATTTTTTTATTGGTTTAAGCAAAAAAAGATTAGAAACAACAGACAGTATCAAGATAAAGTTAACTGACGGATTCACGACAACAAATAAAAAAAATCATGTATGGGAGATTATTGACATATGGTTTGTTTCAACATTTATGAAATTAATTTTTTTACAATTCAAAGACACGAATCCAAAGGCCGACAAATGTAAGTCTAAGGAAGATCCCGCAATCCTCATAAACCAGTTAAATTTGGACACTTGACCCTTGCAAGTCGGCGAGACTCGAAACAATCTACCACGCAAGTAGTGGGATTGAATCGGTGATCTTTGATTTCTAAACTGGAAATCCCTTACAATACCAACATTCTGTGCCAACATTTTCAAAGAGTTAAGGGGAGGAACTTGACTTTGTTTTCACTCAACTAGAAGGAAAAGATCGTCTTTAGAATCTTCAATATAGATGGAGATATCATAATGATAGATATGACCCGAGAATTGAACAAATATATGAGTGCGAAAGAAAGATGAGAAGATTAGATGATTGTATCTAATTCCGGTATCAGATTATGATAGAGGTCGAACTTATTGAGATTGTTGTCGTAGGCTTGTAGCCACCGTCACACCGCCGTCGCCACAACCATAATCACCATCTTTACCTGCATCATCATTTCCTTCGAAGCCCTGCTACTGTCATGACACAATGTATGTGTCTAGCCAACGACACTGCCCGCCCACCACCACCATCACCCTTCACCACCGCTTCACTTGGACATCACCGCCACTTCACGACCGCTAGAGTTGTCAATGTCGGAATCGCCGCTAGTTGTTTGCAGCAGCCTCAATGGCTTCACTGTCACCACGGCATCGCTCACGAACGAGACCATTCCACTCAATAACAAGGCCAATTCTCGGTCTGTTAAAAATGCGTATTGCCTTCTCTCATTTTTCGATCCTCCTTCACATTGTAAATGTGTGCATTGCTCGCCCCTTGCTCATCAAACTCTTGCAAAATACGCCGGTCTCAGTTCGTCATCCTGTCATTTAACTTGTTCCGGGATTGCTTCCAAGCCTGCTGCTATTCACCAAACCAACGATGTCGGGTTTCTGATTCGAAATCGGAGAAAACTTGTAAGGAACCTGTAATTACCAAACATCATTCCTGTCTTTGGTTGGATCATCATGCCCGTAGATCATTGAAGAGGCGAATTTATGCCGAGAGACAAAAGGAGCGGACAAAGTTGAGCGTGAGTAACAACAGAAAATAATATGCGAAAGGAGAGAGGAGTTTCGATTCAAGACTTGAAGTAGGCATTCGAGTTACAATAACTATTACTTCTTCAGGTGCAATTCTTTGGAATTGAAATATTCGATGATGAATGAAAGCTATTTACAGTGGAATCATAAGGGAACCAGCCCAATGTGCATCCATATTTCCTTCCTCCCTTCTATAAACCAACCTCCAGGAAGGAATACAGCACAATTATGTGAAACCCGGAAGTGATCGCCGAACTCAAAGACGATCAATTATGCACCCTTTCTGTAAGTTTTCCTCTATCCCCGGGCTTCAAGAACTGCTGACGAGCTCGATGCCACCGCTGCTTCCCATTGAAGAATATTTACTAGCAGGGTTCTGGGTGGTCTTGATGGGGTAAGAAGCCTCCATTGCGATCCCGCACTTGCCATAGTAATTGTTGGCCAAGTTCCTCTCCATCTTGATGTATCCGCTCTCGCCCCACTCGCCGCCCCACGAGTTCCTCACGAGCCAGTACTCAACACCATGTTGCCTCCCGTATCCGACCGCGATCACACCGTGGTCCAATGCAGTTCCACATTCGCCGGTGAACACGCCCTGCAGCATTCGGCGGGGTTTAGGTTTGGTTATAACAAGGCATTATGCGGTGTCACGCAAAATTCTCTGTTTTATCAGACAATTATGTAGAACTGATTTAATTCCCAAGAGGCTTCATCCTCTGTACTAGTCTCAATTTCATATCCATCATGGACCTGGTTCTGGTAGAACCCAAGTTTTCATTACAGCCACTAATTTAACAAGATAACAAGAGTCACTCACAGATTGATAAAGTTGGAAATCCCTGCCTCCAGCTTCAATGGCAACACTCACGGGTTGATGAGCCACAGCCTTCTTCAAGGCTCTCTCGTCAAAGGCCGGGACATCCTCGTACCCATCAATGCTCACAACCTTTGAGTTAACCTGCAAAATTTTTATTTTTTTTGAAACGCCAATGATTAGAACATACAGAATTTGAATCCTCACGAACCCAATTCCCAAACTAGAATAATGTCAAGTTCAACAACTGAATGTGAATTGAAAAGGACTCGGAAAGTACTGACCCCAGACTCACTACAGGTTCCATCGACTCCCATATAAGGGTAGTCCTCCTCGGTGTCGATGCCGCCATTGTCCATGATGAACTGGAAGGCATAGTCCATGAGCCCACCGTTGCAGCCGGCGTCGTAGGACCGGTCGCAATCCACGAGCTCTTGCTCAGAGAGCGATATGAGCTCGCCGGTGACGATCTGGTTGATCCCTTCCACTGCAGCTATGGTAGAGAAGGCCCAGCAGCTTCCTGTTAAAGATCAGGGAGGGAAACAGATTGTAATCAGCTTGACGAGTCAATTTGTGATGATTACAGAAGAAGATCAACACAGCAAACATGTTGATTAATGCCAAAACGTTTTGGTGTTCATCCATTTGAATTCATTGGTCAAATCCTCGACTGAAAATGATCACATGGGCCTAATTTGATTTGAGCAAACCACAAGTGATGTAGGAAGACAACTGTATATTTTACTGGTTTAGTCTTTATCCATGTAGTGTTTAAGACTATTCCCTTTATTTTTTATTTTTTTATTTTTGGGTAAAATGTGATGTGTCTACTTAACATTAAATATCTACTTATATTATAACATGTTTTATAATATACATAATAATAATTATTATTATAGTTGGGTGAGGTAACAGAATATCTTTCCCAACAAGAAAAGGTGGGCACTAATTTCAACTCTCTCTTTCCTCAGCCAACAAGTCTAATCTAAACTACCGTTCCTTTCACGGGCAAACGGTCAAAACCACCCTTCAATCCACATCACATGCTATCCACCCAAACCTACTAAAATATAGTTAGAGATTCGCCAAATTACGAAACATCCTCGCCCACTCCTAAGATCGACGACATCTGCCAAGGGCAGATGTGGAAAAATCACTTCTTTTTCTTGCTGCGGTGCTAAAAAAATTCAAGATCGCTAATCAAATCGGGTACATGCATGCCGATCCATAAAAGATATATGTACACAAACGGGTATCGAAATTACGATTTACCCACTCCTCGGATGATCAATTCATGCCTAACCCGATTCATAAAGTGGTGGGTATCTCCCATGCTCAGC
>BCNH02000009.1:9744435-9861194 GCA_001662345.2 Metrosideros polymorpha var. glaberrima
AAAAAAAACCAAGATCGCTAATCGAATCGGGTACAAAATCCCTAGACAATACAACCGAACTGCCCTCAAAGAGATTGGCATGCGATTTCGATTTTCGAAAAGCCATCCTACCGAGTTCGATATTCAAATCGATACATACGTGCCGATCCATAAAAGATATATGTACACGAACGGGTATCGAAATTACGATTTACCCACTCCTCGGATAATCAATTTCATGCCTAACCCGATTCATAAAGTGGTGGGTATTTCCCATGCTCAGCAAAAAGTTAATGGATTATATTGTAACTTTACTAAAGAGAGGTTAAAGACTATAAAGAAGAGGATGCTCCCTCTCCAAGAATCGAATGTTAAAAAGGCAAGAGGGGTAAAAATATGTGAAATTACCGCAGGCTCCCTGGTCCTTGACCGGATTAACGGCGCCTCGGCTCCTCCAGTCGACGGCTGCCGGCAGCATGTCGTCGGGGCGGGCGGCGTAGCGGCCGCTCGCGCGCTTCGCCTTCGCCACCCGGCGCTTGGGGTCGCTCCTGGTGCCGAGGTAGATGGCGCGGTACTCCTCGTTGGTCAGATCGGCGAACCGGGTCATCCCGAGGGTGTACGACCGGTCGAGGGCGTTGTGCTCATCGACGAACCGGAGGTTGTCGCGGAAGATCTCGAACCGCCGCTCCCGCTCGCCGAGGCCATTGTAGGCCTTGCCGTGCTTGGCGAGCCAGAGCTCGTACATGCCCGTGACCTCCTCGTCGGTCCTCGCGGCCGCGGCGAGGGCGAGGGCCGAGAAGAGGAAGAGGGCGGTGGTTATGGCCGGGACCGCCATGGATGAAGAAGAAGGACGATGAGGAAGAATGGCGATGAGGAAGAAGGAGAAAGGAGGAGTTTTGAGAGTGTTTGCGAGTGAGAAGAAGGTGGGCTAGAGAGGGGAGTTTATAAAGGCAAAGGAAGGGAATTTAATAATGGGGTTAGTATCAATAATGGAGAGAGAGAAAAAGAAAAAACGAAAAAGGAAAAAAGAAAAACGGAAAATCCCTTTTTTTTTTCTTTTTCTTTATTTAATAATGTTTTATGCAAGTTGGGATGACCGGTGACTGGCTGTGCCGGTACGCGCTGCGAGCGCGGAAGGCGGAGGAGGCTGTCGTGGGTCGTTGTTGGTCACATGAAAAATGCAAGGCCAATCCGGTTTGTTTGACCGCGGTGATTAACGGAGCGTTACTTGGTCTTTGTACTCTTTCTCCGATTTGAATCTTCCTTTCTCCTTTCGTTGTTGATACCAATGAGCTCTTGGACGTGAATCTCGGTAGAAGTTAGGAGAGCATTCGCAAACATCGCCAAGAGCTCCTATTCCGTCCACCGCCAAAAAAAAACATACATGGAAAATTCGATTTCGCAAGTTCGAAAATCTCTACGATCAATCGTACCCATCGACGTGAATGAAATAATTTATGCATGGTATTGATACGGTGACAATTGCGCATCGCAATGGTAAATTAGTGTTACATTAGGGAGAGAGATGGTGGCCGATTACTTCATTGGTTTTCTTCTTTTTCTTTTCAATTTTGTCGTGTTTTTATTGGTAAACCACGTTAGCTTGAGAAGCCTTTTTCCGCATATCGAGCAACTTGACGTTGTAAATGACAACATTGATGAAATGACTTGACCGTAGGTTGTGAGAAAGTTAGAAATTGATTGCAAAAGAAACATGAAAAATTATACCTTTATAGAAATCACCCGACATCCGACTTATATGATTCGTGCACCTGGATGTTGCACTAATAAGGAAAGTTCAAATTGGACTTGACTTGTATAAGTCGAATCGAATTAGAATACGAAACACTGAAGTTCATCTTCTTGTTTGAGTGACTCGAGTGATTATAATATTCGTTATATTGCTTAATCTATAGTGAAAGCTTATGTTCTTCTTTTAGTGAAGTAAGTCACACCGTCTGATCCACGTAAGTCCGATATCCGATTAATTTTCTTATTTTGTGTTTGATTGTTTTCGGATCATACTATTTACTTTCTAGCAAAAACAAGTTTATTTTGTGTTTGATTGTTTACCTTTGGATCATACTATTTACTTTCTAGCAAAAAAAAACAAAAAACATAAGATTCTATTTTCTTGAACTCCACGGAAACGCTCCAAATAGATAATTTGAATTCCTAGCCGTCCAATTATCGAATTCAGTTCAAGGATAAACGCTTTTTTTGTCTGTTTTCTGAATAAGAATTAGCTAAAACCCAACTGAAAAATACGTGATTTTTTTTCAAACTATAATGTGTCGTTTTGACTCGACTAGCACATCCATTGTATCATTGCCCTTAGCCACATCATATGTAAAATATGTTTCTTTGCTAGAAATGTTTGTCACCAGAGCAAAAGCTCGTGCTTTTCTCGTTTGAAAGGTGGGGTCGTTTTTCAATCTACAGGTAGGTGGGGTCGTTTTTCAATCTACGGATATAAGTTTGCGGTTTTTTTTAGGAATTTAGTCAAGGGGATGGAGATCAAAGAACAGCCAACAAATTAGACAGCTAAAAATGAATCTAACCTCTCTAAAGATGTGATTTCACTTACGATTAGGAATAGCATTAGCTTGAGTAAAAATCGGAAATTAGACTTAAAATCAATCTTAATGAAGTATGGTCGAGTTTAAAAGTCTTTTAGAGGTGGAGTTGAAAAGCTTTCATGTGAGATGGTGTATGGCCAATCACTCGTTTTAAAACCTCAATAGTCAACCGAGAGTGCGTCAACTTCACGTTTCCTCACGAGTTGAGGATTGCTTCGTAAGGATCGAGTTGGAGTTGCCGATTGTGTTGGAAACGTGTAGCAAACACTATTCAAATGTGATTCACAAACCTATTACGTTAAGTAATTGGAAAATTGAGTAAAAAAAAAAAAGTAATTGGAAAATTAGTTTTTTCCACGAATTGTCAGTTAAAATCTCTATTGATCTTCAAATCGCCAAAGTATAGATCTCATGTCATGTGCTGGCTCTTGATCGGCCGCGATGCATGCGCAAGATCTTTGGCCATCAGCTCGAGGGTATTTTAAGGAGAATGTTCAGTCGAGGGAGTTAGGGTTTTCTCTCGTGTGACAACAATTTGTTTTATCAATTGAGTCATAAGTTTTTTTCTTCCTACTATATTCCCACGGAATTATACTGCTGGTGTATTTTTAATTAGGTGTATTATTTGGAGAACTAAGACCCATTGATGATTGAGATTATAAACTCGACCTCATTAGGATTCGTAAAACCCAAATTGCAACGAAGAAAGCCAAAAACTTATATTTCGTTTCAAGTTTTTATCCATCCACAAAACTAACCCTTTTGTTTCAATTTAAAAGGTACTCATACAGTTATGTTTTCCTTCCAAAATTACGAAAAGAAAAGAAAAATTCAAAGTTTAATATTTTGAAACATCTCAAGTGTTAGATACCAATGAAGTTCAATTTCAGATGTTAATAAAAAAAAAATGAAATAAATGACACTAAGCATACTCTAGAGAAACAAATCCAAGACGGCAAGACCACTTGAGACATTGCTTACACTAAGTTCTCATGTTACCTTGAAAGTTCTTATGTTAAATAAGCTTATTAGTAAGTGTCCCAAGAATATTCGAGAAAATTACCTATTCAATCTTAAACTTATCATATGGATATCAATTCAGTCCTAAACTTTCTAAATTTATCAATATAGTTTGAAAATTGCTCACGTGGCGATCCACATAGGACATTGTTTCCAGTAAAGTTGTCCACGTCATTGTGCCACTCAGGAAGGCCGACAATGACTAAACGCCACGTCACTATTTTCCGGCGACAATTGGACGGGAGGACAACATTGAAATTCCGCACAAACGTTTAGGATTAATTTGGCAAAATTGAAAAGTTTAGGACTAAATTGACACTCGTACAATAAATTTATGATTGATTTGGTAATTATCTTACAATATTCTAACAAGAAAAAGTTAAATTCACATAGCTTAACTTTATGCATCAGAATTTTATGATGCAAAGTCTATAATATCCGAACGAGAGAACTTGACAATAACACGAGAAACCCTCATAGATATTAAATTGAACATGAACAATGGTAGAAGATAATTAATCTTTTCTTTTCAGCAATATAAAAATTCTTACTTGGCTCCGGATAATTTGCTTAGCATTCTTTAATATTTGTATTTTGCTTTATCTATGATGCGACAGAATTTGCATTAGGTTAAATTTTTAAGATACTTTTACTATTCTTTATTGACGCCACTAACACAACTTTGCCACGGCTCTGCCTCAGAGAAAGTTTTGGTAAGGATGAATTTTGCTGGGTCTCTTTATGAGTATATATATTAGGATTCCCACCTTCCCCTTAACTGGATGACTTATGGATCGATCTGTCGGTCCATAACAAAGTCTTAGACCGGATACATTTACCAACAATTTCTTTAAATACTAACTTGATATACACGGGATCATTTATCTAGAAAAAACTTCTTACTAAGGGGGTGCAATCCAAACCAAATTAAGTTGACACACTTTTCACTAATAGAATTCGACTCCACCGATATATGCAGAAAAGTTACCCAATCAACCCTCAACTTATTGTACGGATGTTAATTCAATCCTAATTTTTTTTTCAATTTTTTCAATTTAGTTCAGCGAGAAATTCCAATGTAGTCCTTCCGTCTAATTTTCGCTGGAAAACGCTGATTTTCGAGGATGAATGGACTGTCGCGTCAAATAAATCTGGCAAGAGCCAATAGAACTTGATCTCAATATCCCTCAAAGGTTTAATATTAAAAATCCATTTAATTAAAAATTTAGTACTCGATTAGTTTTGGTAGTTTAGCTAGAAGATCGGCCGCGGTATTATCCAAAAGATCATTATAAATAAGTGCTTATCGACAAGTCCACATGGACATAGGAGACATTTCCAAATTTGAAAATTATCGAGACTAACAATTATCGAGAAATTTCTAAATTTGAAAATAACTAGATATTTCCAGTGTAAAATATTATTAAACCAGCTTATCTCAAAGAAAACTTTTGATATTTTTTCATTAAAAAAAGTGTGTGTATATATATATATATAAAATTAAGCCTGAGAATTTCGATTTTTCTCTTTCTTCTGCAACATAAATGAGTCTGCAATGACTGCGCCAAACGGCAAGGGAGCAATAACTTGGGACAATGGGAAGGGGATGGGAGCAAATGAGGATGAGCGGAACATGTTCGTTCGTTGCCGGGGGCATGGGGGTTTCCTCGGTCCCCGTGCATTTTTCACTCCGATGTTTGGTTTTATACGACTACAAAATGGTAGTTGGGCGCCACCTCGAACGCATGACTAATTCCCCCTCTTTTTTGTTGGACGGCCCGAAGCTACAAAAGATATGGTTAAGTAAACGCAGCTCTTATCGACTTTGTAATTGAATATCCGAATATTTCGCGCGATCGAATCCTCATACTCATTTTAATTTATGCAATCGGGTCCTTTTCTCATGTTTATCGATCTTGCCGGCGCGGAACTAATGGTGTAGACTCTATGGGGCCGATTGGGCGAATGCAATACCAACAAAGTTCCAAAGAAAAAAAAAAGTTAGTGAGAGACGGGGAGCGACCACCACCACTCTTCTACCACGAGCGATGGCTAAATAGACATCGTAATTATTGCGTGAATGTGATGGTGAAAGGTTGCGCCAAGCTAAAGCTACTTTAAGCTAGGGCCCTTTCTCTCTTATGTAGTAAAGGGGGTAACCGAATTGCCCCTCTCTTTTTCTTTTTTTCTTTCTTTTTTTGCAAAAACTATTTTTAGTATTCTTCTTTAAAAAAATTTGTGTATTTTTTTTCCAATGTGCCTCCACATGATGAATTTCTATCGCAAGGGAGTAATATTTATGCTTATAACTCATTACTTTGAAATCTGGTTGGAGACCAGGGATAAAAGAAAATGTAGCCCTCAACAAAAGTGAAAATTCGACCGGTTGATTAATTATCTCTCAAATATCTACAAATTAAGTTTAAAAGACATAACATCTTATCTAATTTATCTTTCGAATCAAATTTAGAAGCTAATAGTACCTTCTTAGAGAAATTACCAAATTAATGAAAGTTGGAGGTACTAATATTCCTATAAAGCAACATTACTTTATTGGGCGATAACCCAATATAAAGGTTGCTTCCTCATCATAGAATGTAGGGACACCGACACCCTCATGTTGTGGAACTACTATTTAATGAATAATTCAACTTAGAAATTGCCTTGTGAATTATCTGTCTATAAGATTTACCTCCTTGGCATGAAGATGCAAATAAGATAATATGATCGTTGTGTTGTATGGAGTTAGTATGAACTATGGAGATGACATATACATTAGAAAATAGGTTTATCTCATCTGATCGAAGTTTATAAACTTTCACCTGTTCAATGTGATGATGGGTCATAAGATTGGGGTTTCCTATTCTCTCATCGCTCGCTATGTATTGATTTGGCGACATATAATATGGTTCTACTACTCTTATGAAATTGTTGTAAACATATATCACAATCGTTGAATTGTGGAGCGAAATAGTCGTCTTTTTATGCTATCAAGGAAAATGAAAATAATTAGAAAATCAAAACAACCTTTCCTAAGAATACTAGGTCATGGTCCCTATCTCTGTGATTTTGTCTCACTGAAATTCTTCGGACTTGTTCCTAATTCATCACCCGGAAGCTGTACCAATTTCCAAATGATGAGTTTGTTGCTAAAGATGATGAAATTCTAGCTAGAGAAAATTAGATGGACAACAACTAATAATCAAAGAAGAGTTAGCTATCTAAATATATATTATAATGTTTTTTTCATTTTTCACCGATAACGCATTCAAACACACATACTAAACGGGTCTCCCTTTTCTAGGGTTCTTTAATTTCGACGGTGGAAGACGGTGTGGACCTTCTGAAGAAAAGAAACAAAAATCAGCCTTTAATTATATATAATCTCACCTATTGTCCGGATGCTAATTCAGTCCTAAAATTTTCAATTTTACCAATTTAGTCTAGCGTGAAATTTCAATATAGTCATTCTAGCCAATTTTCGCTAGAAATCGTTGACGTGGCGATCTAATCATGGCCGGCCGTCTTACATGACACATTGTCACATCAGTGATTTTCGACGAAAATTAGCTGGAAGGACTACGTTGGGATTTCACGCAAAGGTTTAGGACTAAATTGGTAAAATTAAAAAGTCTACGATAATATTGACATATGTACAATAAATTTATGGCTGATTGGACAATTTGCCAAAAAATATGTAAACTGATTATTGAAAGGAAAATTTTAGCCTGAATTTAAAACATCTTCGAGCTGAACATTTAACGATACATATGAATGCAAAGCAAAATTATACACGTGTTCATATCTTTCATAAGTATATCAGGCCGATTGTTCATAACAAATTCAAACTTTAGCTATTTTGTCTGCCCTTTTGAAACATTTTACTCGAATCTTTTAATGTTGTTCAATTCTGAACCATCGCTAAATTATCTATTTGTTTTCACTGTTAGTATTCCGAATTTACGTGACAACGTGACATCTGTATAATTGTATAAAGCCAACTTTTAAAATCGGGGCAAGTCCTTCATAATTACCAAAATAATCCTTAATTAATTAAAAACAACTCGTTAGGACATCATATTAATAATAATTGTGGTACCGATAAGCAGTTTGTGAACACTTCCCACTTTCCAGATATTTACATTGTGACCATGGTCCAATGAAGAGGATAGATGACTTCATTGCCTTTGTTTCACAGAAAATGAATAATATGAAATTTTTTTTTTTTTAACGATATCATACTTTCTGCAAAACAAAAGGAGCCTTCATGTTATCTTCTCTTTCTTTCGAAATCTCTCCCCATCATATATTTGTTTCTTGCTCTTTGAAATTCTCTATTCAGGTCGAAATTTTCTCGGTCTAAAAATTCACATCCCGATGAATTCTTCTTCATTTTTTCATATAATAAACACTTTGTCTGAGTTAAACATCACATTTTTATTCCGCATCACTTTAGTACGTCTCGAATCAGTGCAACTTTGCTTCGAGTCGATGTCGATTTAGGGGAGGATTTAGGAGGAGCTTCGAGTTCGTTACTATAAACAAAGAACATAAAAATCAAATGAGAAATTGGGTCATTTTGTTGAGTTTCATCTGCGTCACGCTGTTGCCTACGGCAATCGAGAATGAAGGGATTGTCGCATCAAATAAATCAGGCAAGAGCCGATAGAACTCGATCTCATTATCCCTCAAAGGTTTAAGATTATCAATTGATTTAATTAAAAATTTAGTACTCGATTAGTTTTGGTAGTTTAGCCAGAAGATCGGCTGTGGTATTATCCAAAAGAATTATAACTAAGTGCTTATCGACAAGTCCACATAGACATAGGAGACATTTCCAAATTTGAAAATTATCGAGAAGAACAATTATCGAGAAATTTCCAAATTTGAAAATTTGCATACCCCGCCGAACGAAAATAACTAGATATTTCCAGTGGAAAATATTATTAAACCAGCTTATCTCAAAATAAACTTTCGATATTTTTTCATAAAAAAGAGTATATGTATATATATATAATATTTTAAGCCTGAGAATTTCGATTTTTCTCTTTCTTCTGCAACATAAATGGGTCTGCAATGACTGCGCCAAAGGGCAAAGGAGCAATAACTTGGGACAATGGGAAGGGGATGGGAGCCAAAGAGGATGAGCAGAACACGTTCGTTCGTTGCCGGGGCATGGGGGTTTCCTCGTTCCCCGTGCATTTTTCACTCCGATGTTTGGTTTTATACGACTACAAAATGGTGGTTGGACGCCACCTCGAACGCATGACTTTTTCGCCCCGTCTTTTTGACGGCCCGAAGCTACAAAAGATATGGTTAAGTAAACGCAACTCTCGTCGACTTTTTAATTATATCTCTGTACCGACCAAAAAATTTAAAAAAATTTAATTTGAATCTCTGAATATTTCGCGCAATTGAATCTTCGGACTCGTTTTAATTTATGCAATCAGATACTTTCTTTGTATTTATCAATCTTGTTGACGGGGAATCGATGATGTAGACTCTGTGCGGGGCGATTTGGTGTATGCAATATCAGCAAGACTCCAAAGAAAAAAAAATTAATGAGAGACGGAGAGCACCTACCGCTGCTCTTCTACCACGAGCGAGGGCTAGATAGACGTCGTAATCATTGCGCGAGTCAATGGCGGTGATGGCGAAAGGTCGCGCCACACTAAAGCTAGGGCCCTTTCTCTCTTATGCATTGGAGGGGTGACCACATTGCCCCCTCTCTCTTTTTTGTTTCTTTTTTTTTTTTTGCAAAAACCTATTTTCAGTAGTTTTTTAATTTTTGCTGTAATTTTTTTTCAACGTGCCTCCACAAGATGAATTTCCGTCGCATTCAATTTCCTGATTGATATGTGACAAATATAAAAATATCCCACGATCAATATTATTAATATTTGCATGGGAGTAATATCTGTACTTGATAACCCAATGTAAAGGTTGCTTCCTCATCATGAAAAGTAGGGACACCCATACCCTCATGTTGTGGAGCTATTATTTAATGAATAATTCAACTTAGAAATTGCCTTGTGGATCATTTGTCTACAATATTTACCACCTGGGCATCAAGAAGCAAATACGATGATATGATCATTGTTTTGTAAGGAGTTAGTATGAACTATCGAGATTTCATAAAATTTAGAGGATAAGTTTATCTCGTTTGATCGAAGTTTATCTCTGATGTGATGGGTCGTAAGGTCGGGATTTTCTATTTTGTCATCGTTCGCAGTGTATTGATTTGGCGGCTTATAACAGATTTCTACTGCTCTTATGAAATGGTTGCATTCATATCGCAATCGCCGAATTGTCAAGGAGAATAGTCTCGTTTTTTTTTTTTTGTTGTTGTTGCTACTAAGGAAAATGAAAATAATTAGAAAAGTAAAACTTCCTTTTTTAAGGATGTCTGAATTTGTCTCACTGAAATTTTCCGGACTTGTTCCCAATATATCACCCCGAGGCTGTACCAATTCCCAATTACGAGTCTGTTGCGAAAGATGGTGAATTTTCTAGCTATAGAAAATTAGATGGACAACAACTAATTTATTCAAAGAATAGTTAGCTACCTACATATATATTATCATTTTTCTTAAGTTTTTACTGATAACATATTCAAATACATATATTAAAGTGGTCTCCCTTTTCTAGGGTTATGTAATTTCGGCAGAGGAAGGCGGAGTGGACCTTCTGCAAAAATGAAATAAAAATCAGCCTTTAATTTTATATATAATCCGAAAAATATATAATGCATTTTTCTTATATTCTTCTTTGGCCCATAATATGTGTCTCTCGCATTATTACAGTTCTAATTTCTAGGCTGCAGCAGAGTAGGACAATGAACTTTTCCTCACAATGGACAAAATCATTGAAATCACTAATTAATAATATAAAAAAATCATCAAAATCTATTTATTGGTTGTCCATCCTCTCTGATTCCGAACATGCAAGCCCCTCCGCACATTATTGTATATAGACGCATTTTCAGGCATTTATAGTCTTCTAGTCATAAACCAATATAATATTAAACGAGTTCCCAGAACAAGTAAAATCCGTGAGAATTCCAAGAATATAGATCTAGTTAAATTAATAATATAACAAAAAAACATTATGATTTTTAACGTGCTAATTTTCATTGTGACATGTGTAATTAAAATTTCAAATATCAAGTTTTTTATTATTATTCTTTTTTTGGAGATTAGCCCTTTTTCCTATATTAAAAATATATTTAATAAATGTGTGGAAGCACTTGCTAGCAACATTTTATCAATTATATATTGGGATATACTGACTGGAAGTCCTAAAACTTGTCATCAAAGTGCAATTGAGTCCTAAAACTTGCAAAAAGTGCAATCAAATCCTAAAACTTGTCAAATGGTTCAATCGAGTCCTTCCGTTAACTCTGTCCAACTTGATTAACGAAAAATGCTGACTTTGCATTTGTTAATATTTTCTCTCTTTTACGTGGCGATGATGTAACTAAAACGACGTCATTTTGATCTAAATCTAATTTTTAATATAATTTTATTTAAATAACATTAAAAATAAGCTAAAAACACCATGTAAAAGTTCAGAACCAGCGATGACGGCTGCAGAACTTCGCCGCTAGTTCCCTTCTTTTTTTTATTTAGCTTATTTTTATATTTAATTTAAATAAATTTTATATTAAAAATCAAATTTTAACACGTCATCGCCACAAAAGATAGATAAAATAATATATAAAAAAAAGCCATGGCAGCATTTTTTTTTTTAGTCTAATTGGATGAATGTAACAAAAGAACTCAATTGCACCAATTTAACAAGTTTTAGGACTTAATTGCACTTTTTACAAGTTTTATGACGTAATTGCACTCTTGTGATAAGTTTTAGGACTTGTAGTGCACATATTTCATTTTATATTTTTGTTGTATATCGTTGGGAAGATTTAATTACTATGGCGGCTAGAAATGAGACAGTGAGGATTCATGGGAAGTGTATGATTGTGATTAGAATCTTTTTCTTTTTTTTTGCTACTTTTGTTATTAATATGATTTTTAATGGGGGGAGTTGGTCAGGAATTCAGAGCTGTTGTACCACGTTAGGCGGTCGGCAAGTCTACCCAATCACTTATCTTCCTCTCATTGAGGGGCATCGCAGATTCACAAGAAACTGACTTTCCTCCATAACAAGCCCCCCTCGCTCTCTCTCTCTCCCCCCTTATCCAAAATTTAATGAATAGTCGACTAAGTTGCTCGCATGCACTTGATGCATTCACACGCACCATTAGTAAATAAATGTGATAGAGTATGCAAGCAAGTTATGTCCAAGGAAAAAATGTTTTTGTACATTCCAATTCGAGCAAATTCTAGGCAGAGGGTGAAATCCAATCACGTGGACGGGATGCCAGCTTCGCTGGTTAGGTGATTGGTAAGGTTAAATTTAGCCAATCGTGTTGTCGACACATAGAGATATGTTTCGCTTGCACGGTCGACGCTAAAGGTTAAATTCTTAATATGTCTGGAAGTGTCGGGGTCCTTTTGGCATCGAGAGAAATTTTCTAATTCGAGGATTAGAATCCAAAACCATTTTCACTTTGAACAATTCATGGGTTTGAATGAAAACGAAGGATCGGCCGTCACGATACCTTTCTTTCTTTTCTTTTCTTTTCTTTCTTTTTCTTTCTTATTTTTACATTTGTGGCCGTAAATGAGAAAGTTAGATGGCAACTAACAGTCTTAACAGTCACAACCTGGTCATCCCATCCATCTTCTGCATCCACAGAGAATGGCCACCCAACTGCAGAAAGTGAGAACCCAAAAAGATTGTGTCCCTCTTTTGCAGTGTCGTTTTACGGGAGCTGTCGATTGGGATCAGCTTGGTGCTGTGTCGTTTTGGATGAAAAGAGATGGGACAGAGAGAAGGGGGTGGGATTTTCTCCAGTTCGTTGGGCTGGAGTTCTGACTCGGTGATAAGCCACTCATAAATGTTTTCTTTTCTTTTTTAGTTTGTGAACGGTGATAAGATTTCTCTCGATTCTCCAGAACCATATCCCACTTTCTTTGTCACTCGTTCAACTGACAAATGCTATCGTTTATTATCCACTTCCCATCTCTGGTGTGTTCTTTTGTCTTTCGTCTGTCTTCCTGTTGTACTTCACACATGCACAGAGAGAGAGAGAGAGAGAGAGAGAGAGGGGTATAAGTGAATTTGGGTAGAGAGGGTATACGGGAATATTTAACTTCAGCTCAATTTAAGCTTGAACAGTAGATTCTACGCATGCGAGTTCGAGGATGAACACGTTTCGGCGTTGCTGAAGTCTCGTGTAGCCTTTTTGGACTTCAGAAGAACAATCTTGCAGAAAACTTATTACAAAACTATCGTTTCTATGACATATGACGAAGTAAAACAACTGTATACTTCCTATCTCTAGAGCCCCATGTATTGAATTTGATGCTTCAGGTCAGGCAAAGTATTTCCCAGGCAGTGGGTGATACAGCAAATTACACCCTAAAAACCAAATCTCGATTCACTTGAAAGACAAAAAAAACAATAAAAATAATGAAAAAATACGCACCCTTTGTCGACTCTGCTCGAAATGCGTTTAAGGGATGCTTCTCTGTGCGCACCCAGGAATAATCAAACTCTTTACATGCAATACTGGGACTTTTGTTGATGTTTTTATATATTGAACTCCTCCTTCATAGCATGGTTCAATTTTGATCAGTTTGCTTTCCTCTGATCTCTGTCTCTGCTGTTCTTGCCTCGTGCTTTCTCTTACTCCGAGAACTCCGCTTTGATCTGGATGATCGAGTTTTTGTCGGACGCTTCACCACTTGGTTATCTTGGATGTTCACTGCTTTTTCAGTGGACGGAAGCTCTGGAGGAGCGTCGGGCCATGGCGTGCGTTTTGATGGGACAGTGATCTCCAAAGGAGGGTCAATTACCCATCTGTGAAAAGAAAGCTAATTAGTAAATTTCAGGAGCAATATTGTAAGTAAAGATAGGCCGGTAGACCACCAACACAAGCATAAGAATAATGGAACTCTTTGCCGTAGTAGAGCATTACATTACTTGCCAAGTCATGAAATTATATGATAAGATAGTCTCTACATTAGCATAACATAATATAAGGTTGCACATGCTCGTATCAGACAATTGAGGGTTCTAAACTAATGGTCGATAGACAAACAGAGCCCTGAAAAAAGAGTATCTTTATTTTCCAATGTGTTTAAGCTTTCTGATGCGGTTCCAACGGAATACTTTCGAGCCACTCTAACATCGTCACCAGAAGCAGCTGAGTTCAGTGAAATTCAGAGAGCGTAAAGAAATCAAGTCCGTGAGTTTTATAGTGAGCCTTCTACCACTAAGCTACTTGGGAAGCCATCATTTTCAGAAAGCGAAAGGGACATTTCAGACACACAGGCAACGAGCGATCAATCTGTTTTCCAACCAATAATAATGCAAAGCAACAATTACACGGGCCAAATATAAGGTAAGTAAAGCTATCTCCCCAAAATATATTATAGTACTCCTGCACAAGCTGCAGATCATGAATTCCAGAAGGAATTCAGGTGAGAAGACTGTACTATTGCCTTGTGCTGAGTGCAGCACATTTACTCAAAACTCAGAAAAACAAGAAATAACCACCAACAGGAAGTAAATTGAGACAATCCCATTATTTCCGGCTGCAAAGTTGATTGTTAACTTTTCACTTTTAAGTAAATGTCAAGCAAGATGCCGTGAAAACCATCTGAGCTCAACAAGCAACCTTACTCTACCATTAGTTATGACCTCATGATAGGATCAAACAAACTATAATGAATTATTGACATTGACACAATAGTTGACTTCCCTAGGATCTGATAGAATAGTTAACAAGTGGGTTCATACTAGATTGAAAATCACACGAGAGGGCTAACCTTATCATTTAGAATCATTTTATTGCACATTTTATCTTACCAAACTGCTCCTCACTTCTCTGCTCTTCTAAGCTGGGCTAGGACCTGGTCAGCGCACTTCTTTGCCATAGTTTTTCTTTTGGCTAAATAGTTGTAATCACAATATGACGGTAAGCCAAAAATTCCCAATATCCTTTTCTCCTCTCAACAGATCGTCTTTACTATTTTGCTTCTCACATCAAAAAGCTTCAAGATTCGAACCAGTATCATTTATACTTTTCAAGCAACAAAATCGTTTTTAGTCATGGGCAGAGGTTTTCTGAGGAAGGGCTATTACAGATCCTTTCATGTCACCTGTAGATTTTTCCACTGAACACTAGACAGGATATTTTTTTCATCAGTTCAGCCTTTTCTTTTTCAACTTAAGAGGGTTCCCAAATCTGGTGACTTTCAACAACTCCTTTTAGTCTCACGTTACTCAACTGCTTCCATGGATCCTTGGCACACAACTACAAAGCTGCGAATCCCTATAATAAGTACAACTGCAATTGGTTTTTGTACGGTACATGACTAAGAATCAAGTCATTGACTGCTTCTCCTATGCTAAACTAAGATTCTTCTAGACATTCCGCATCATCATCTCTAACTACTGATCAGACCTAGGACCTTAATAGGGTCAGGATATCAAATTGAATCTCCGTGTCGCGAAGTGTGATCCCAAAAATCAGTCAATTAGAATCACACGTTCCATAATTTCAACTATCATTACATAACCAATTATCCCAAGTGTCACTTGAAAGTCACATTTAAATCCATATCCCTTAAAGGAAATACAGAGCTATAGCGTTCTGCATTTGAATATCCATTAGCCAGACTAGTTGTCTTACTTCAATTTTGACATGCAGAAAGAATGTCAATTACTTAAGGAATAAAAATGTCCTGTTCAGATCAGTCATATAATTATCTAATTGTAGAGGGTTATCATGGATCAACCTTTTTTTGGGTCTTTCATATCTGGCACAGGTATACATGCCATCTGACAACAAGAGACTCAGCAAATTACAAGCATGTTCTTTAAAGCCTGCTTACCAGGATCCTAGCATCCTGTAATCTAGAAATCAGAAACCACAGAATTGAACAATCATAACTCCCTAGGGTTTTCACGAAATGTATATCCTAAGAGATACATTTGAGAGAGACACAATCAGTTTAATTACCAACCCTACAATGCGCATGAACACGTTGAATGGCCCCCTTAACACTCTCTCTCTCTCTCCTAGCATCCTGTAATCTAGAAATCAGAAACCACAGAATTTGACAATCATAACTCCCTAGGGTTTTCACGAAATGTATATCCTAAGAGATACATTTGAGAGAGATACAATCAGTTTAATTACCAACCCTACAATGCGCATGAACACATTGAATGGCCCCCTTAACTCTCTCTCTCTCTCTCTCTCTCTCTCTCTCTCTCTCTCTCTCTCTCGTTTTAATGGCAAATATCGACAGAACTTGAATCATAAAACCTCCCATCCTGATGCATCCATACAGTTCACCACTGGCAAGAAGAGAGTTGCTTCAAAAATTATTTTGAAAGTCGATTACCGGGCCTGTTGATTTTAACATATATCAAAATTGAAGATATGGGCATTAGTAGATAATAAACATCGTCATCCATTTACAAAAATCTCTTTTACCTCTCCAACTTTACTTTACACAAAGAGATGCTAATTATGCAATATAAACTGCACAAAGTGATATAGGCTTTCTAGTGAAGTGAGCCAAAACCTAGTTCAGTGACTTTAGATTATAAGGATAATCCTAGTTCCATGGCTTGTAAAGTTGGCGCAGGTCATGAATACTCTCATTTATCCCCTTCTGTCTTCTAAACTAGTCTTATAACAAAAGATATATGCATTTCTAATATCTGTATGAACAGTACAGAGAAAGAGATACCTGAAGTTAGCTTTTGCTCTCCAAGTTCCAACTATGTCTCAAAAATTTCTTTAAATGTTCTCAGTTAGCATATCATAATTGATTGCTCAAACTAATTAATACTATCCAGACAAAACCACTTATTGTACTCTCTCTTCAAGTTCAAGCAAGCAATAATTATCTTATTCCTATCTCATCTTCTGGCTTTTATGCTATTAAACATTCTGTAAATGCTTTCTATTTTTATAGCCTTCAAGTAATGGCATATGTGTTCTGCCCCACTGCTAAATCTATTCAATTTCAATGGAAATACTAGTAAGTTTTTGTTCGTTCTTCTTTTTTTTTCCTATTCTGTTTTTCCACCAGGCCATTGGTTGTAAAGATTAATCAAGAAAAGATGTCAATCTTATGTGCCTTACAAGCTTCCGATGTTGGTATAAAGAAACTTAAGGTAGTCTGCAAACTCCAAGGCACGAACTAAAAATTCTACCAATGCCCTTGAGTATTAAATATATTGCTATGTTTGTTGTTGAAATTCCACCGGATCTATATAACATGATAGTTGTAGGTCAATCCCCAAATTGTGGCAAACATTAAACTACCTAACAGGTCCTCTCAGTGCACAGCAGGCAGTCTCACAGTCACTAGTGTTGACAATAACTTTTACTAAAGGATGCTAACTGGATTATACAAGGACTAATGTTAGCAGATCGAAATACAGAAATTTTTTCCGTACAAAATAAGAAAGAGAGTCCAACTCTGTATATCTATTTTACATCTGAGTTGGCTTGCAACTGAAATTGTTAACTTGATGAACACAATTATCCCCCAACCCACAAACAAGTACAATAAATAAATGAAACACTAGATGAACACAATCATCCTTAACAACACATACTTGTGCTCAGCTTATCTTTTGAATTCCTCAGATAACGGCAAACACATGTTTCTCTACATCCATTGGCCCTTGATTCATTGGCATGTGTCGTGCACATGACTTTCAAGGAGTACAATGCAATTTCTCACTAGTTTTTGCATGAGAACCTTTTTAGGCCTCTACTAGAATTAAAAGGAACTATATATAGAAAATTTGAAATCACTGCAATTACCCTAAAGTTTTGTTTAATTTATATATATAATCAATAAAAGTTCAAAAGGGATATTAATATGAAAAATTAAGAAAAACTGACCATGCAGGTGTTAATTAGGAAAAGCTGCAAAATCCCATAGCAACTTGAATTTGCCACTAGTGGTTCATTATCACCGCTAATTGTATATTTTTCTAATTTAAAGTAACTAATTAAGACTAAAATCAGGATAATACAATAGTAGATTGGGAACTACAAAGATGAAACCTCGAGGAGAGAGAGAGAGAGAGAGAGAGAGATGGCTCATCGTTGAGGGAGCTGCAACTAGATCTGTGGTGTGAGTGACGACCAAGTGATTGTACACAATTATACATGTTAGCATTGCCCTTATTCTACTCTTCAAATGATTCTTATCCTGACGGTGTCAATTTCAAGTCTCTCAGTAGATTGTCTCTGAGAGTTTTCCCTTTTCTCTTGATTTTCATTTGAAGTACATAGTTTTATATTTCCCATATTAATCTGATAGAATTTACGTTTAGCATTTCAAAAATTAGACTCGTAGATATAAGGTTAAAATGGAGGTAATTTTTCCTTGTGTTCTATATTTGATCCATTATTATTCATGATAACAGATGGCAAAAAGAGCATTTCAGTAAATTAAGAACTGAGGGCAAAAAGAGCATTTCAGTAAATTAAGGATGATTTGCACCTTACCCCTAAAAATCACATGCTCAGCACATGCTAACAGAAACAATTGACAAGGGTTAATGGCTGCAATATAGTACAAGTTCGGAAGATAAAATATACCTTTTGCAAAATTGCAGGTTTATCATGTACCAATTATAAAGTTGAAGGGGGTAAATCTTTCTATAAGAACTTCACAGAGGTAAATAGCTTCCAAATTTTAGAAAACATGATATGTGAATTGACCCTTTGGAGCATCCCCCTTTTTCCCCATTATGAATCCCAACCAAGCACCAGCTTTTGACATGGCAACCCTTCAAATCTACTTAGTTGATTAAAACATTACAACTCTGCCACTAGTATAAGAAGAATTCCGAGGCTATATAGTTTAAACCAGGCTAAGACTAACATTACTTAGCCTTACTAGAATGAACAGTCTGCTGCCACATCATCTGACAAAACCTCTAGTACGTCAAAAAAGAATTGAGTTCACACTATCAAAAAGTACAAAGCTCTCAAAGTGAGTTTTTTTAACAGAAATATCTCCATAGACAGAAGCAAAATCTTTTACCATGGTAGAAATCCAAATAAGATCACTTCTAAGATCAACAAAAAGAAGGATAGCATAGCAAATGTTTTGCCAAAATTTCTCCACCAGTTCAACCTTTGTCCCCATATACTGTATGAACCAAATTACTTAGCAGATGACTTAAAAAACATTATGTTCCTTGATATTATGTCACGTTAAAAATCCAAACACCAAAGCCAATGATGACGGACAAATATTTTGAGGTTTAAGTACAGCACACTACCGAGACTAGCTTAAAGAGTGTTCATGAAAGTGCGCTGCTTCAAGGCTCAACTGGAATAGAAATGTAAATTTCAACTATAGTAAGAAGTCAGAGCACGATATAACTGCACAATTGTAGTATTTGTCTAACGTCAATGCATATTTTTGAAGTACTAAGGTTCAAGGAAAACTAACCCAGGAGGAAATCTGCTGTCAAAGCGAGCTTCGATGCGAAGCCACCAGAGCATGACTTGGCGGCCACAGCTTCCAAGAGGCTCCACGACAGAAGGGTCTTTCACCAAAGATAGGGGACTCTCGACATCATCAACCCCGTCGAGCGAATCCAGATCATTCACCCACTCCTGTTTATCCTCCGCATTCTTCCAAATTAGCCTAGAGTTCAGCACGAATCCTGCCCACTCCAACTTCCTTGGCAACACCATAGCACGATCGTCTATGTAAATCGCAGCCTTCCCCTCGTAAGGCAGCGTATTGAAGGTGTGCCAGCCGACCAGCTTATTAGACGAGTTACAGGCTGGACCCTGCACAGGCACCGGCTGATTTTCCTCTTCCGCCACTTGCTGAACCGTCAACGACTTGGATTCATCCGTCGTCGTGCTTGAGTGAGCCAGAATGCCTATCGAAAGGGCGCCGATCCATTTCACATTCTGGATCTCATCGAAGAGCTCCATGCTGTGCATATTGCTATCGTCCGCAAACACCACGATTCCGTCCAGCTTCTCCCCTCGCACAATTCTGCTCCGATGACATAACCAAGTTCGATTCAGACGCCACGAGCAATATGCACTAGTTCTAGTTCTACTTTATGCTCCTAAAACTAAAGCAAATCAACACATGATAATGTTCGTCAAAAGGAAAGCAACAATTTGCAATTCACAGCCTTGCATTTCGTTACCGTTATGCTTAAAAAAACTCCCACTTTTTCATTCTAACAGTGTGTTTTGTTTCAGATAATGATCCATTCTCAGTCTGGCGAGTCCCTTCTGGTCAAACTTGAACCAGAGAAACGGCAAAAGGAGAACTTTTTTCGCTTCCACTTCCTCAGAATTCTTTCTCCGAACTAACTAGAAACGAACATTGACTTAGCAAAATGAGCACACAGAGATCGCATATTTCAAGTACCTCAAAGCGTGAAGCCGCATTTTCGCCTCCAACTTGTGCCGATCCGCCCAGGTGCTCGGCATCCCCTGGTCGAAACCGACGTGGATAGTCCTCAGCCCGGACTTGGTGAGGATGGCCGCGGTCTCGTTGCTCGCCCCGCCGGCCTCCACCACAATCCACACCAAATCGTACGGCACGAGCATGAGCGAGTGCATCACGCCGGTTATGTGGAGTGTCTGGAAGGTCCTCACGTAGGTGGGCGTGACGGCGATGACCGTCCTCGGGTTCTTAACTCCGAACTGGGCTCGCTGCTCCCTCTGCACCCGCTCGATGATCTCGTGCGCCTTCATGACCTCGACCGGGTTGGGGTGCGGCCACGGCCGGATCCGGATCCCATGCCGCCCCACCACGACCCGCGGCACCGTCTTGTTGACGAACGGAGCCCCGCCCGCGGCGACCGGGGAGGAGCGAATCTCCAGATTCCCGGAGATCTCTGCCGCCTGCCGGAGCAGCGACGCGGTGAAGAGGTTGGTGGTGGTGGGGACAGTGGAGGAGGTGGAGAAGACGAGGAAGAAGACGAGGCGGGAGAAGCGGAAGCCAAGGACGAGGCTGATGAGGCAGCAGAGCCCGTGGAGGACCAGCCAGAACACGGCCGCCGGGGACTTCATGGCCCCGTCCGGCGAGGAGTCGGACGGCGCAGAAGGGCCCCGGAAGCTGTTGTTCCGCCGGTTCATGTAGCTCTGCTGCAACGCCGAGAGCTTCATTGCCGGAGGCGCTCGCTCTCTCGACCCTTCTCGGCTCTGTAGTGGGTTATACTGTATGTGGGTCTCTCTCTCTCTCTCTCTCTCTAGACTGGAATGTGTGCGTGCGCGTCTCTCTCTCTCTCTCTCTCTCTTGATGAAAAAAGGGTGTGAGTTGGGTTGTGGAAAAGGGTGGTGGTTGGGTGGTGGTGGTGGTGGTGGTGATGGTGAAGTTTGAGAGACCGTGGGGAGGAGGGTGTTGGTGGGTCAAGGATTTCAAAGGGCTTTCTTTGGTTTCAAGAATCAGTCGCTTTTCTTTTCTCTTCCTTTTATTTTTCTTCGATTCGAGTTTCAGACAACAGAGAGAGAGAGACAGAGAGAGATTACTACAGCGCCGATTTAGGACAAGCAGTTCTTAATCGGCAGGTCAGAAGCACGGTCGCTGTGCAAAAGTTCTTCCTTCTTTTTAACTTAATTTTCTCTGTTTTGGATTTATAAAACGCGGTCAAGGAAAAAGTAACTCATGTCGACATTAGAATATTAGGAGTTAATTTTTTTCCATAATCTGCCGCGAAGTATCGGTATTTATCTCGCTAGTTTAATTGCGTAAGCTTTTTCCCTTATCGAAAGAATTAAAAGAGAGCCTGCACAAAGTCGAAGGCCTCTCTCTCTCTCTTTCCAAAGCGTGTGCTTCTTTTCACTAGTAAAGTCCACAATCCCAATCTTACTAAAATCAATTCCATGTTCTCGAGATTCAAATTCGGGTAATGTTTACGAAAGAGTTCACTTGATGTCACTAGATGTCACTAGATCAAATCACGGTAAAAATTCATAGACAAAGTAAATATTAGCATTACGTACGAAGAGATGCAAAGGTCAGGTCGGACTTATGGACATTTGTGGGCTCTTGACACGGTCAATGAGAAATAATTAATTGGTCATTTTGACTTTAGTAACCAGTTAAGCAAAGGATTTGAGATTGATTGATGCACCTCACGACACCTAATTAGAGAAAAAGGGGCAGTGAGTCACCAATGGGAGATGCCGAGTTAGGTCAATGGTCAATCATTTGAGGTTGGGCCGTCCATTGAAACGAGAAACATGCGAACAATTTGGTTTTGAATGGAGAGAATTTTTGTGGGCGTTGGTTTGAGAGAAGAGGATGGTTTGGAGATTTCTTGGACTGACCACTATGAAAAAAATAAAAATTGGGAAATGATAGATCATGGTATGTTAGGAACGATTGTTGATTAGTCATATGATGCTAACCACCATTGAGCTCATTAGTCCCTGTGAGGTATAAAAAAGAGATAGAGAAGGGAATTAACTCTTAGAATCTATCATGAAATTTTATATAGCGATGTTAGGTGTATTCACATTGATTTACAAAGTCCGTATACTAAATAATGTGACATATTGCAATTAAACAAGTGGATTGTATTTAATCACAAAAAACAGTCTGCCATATCATTTAATACACGAATTTTGTGAGCCGGTTTTTGTAAACCTCGCATTTTTCTTGATTATATGGTGTAAATGCTATAGAGAGTCATTATCTAATGATATAATGTATCATAGAAAAATTGAGTATGAATTCGTGGGTTGCATCATGTGACATCACACATGTGCTTCTGCCAATGGCGTGGCACCACAAGACATGGTGACATTGGTGAAACTCATACGCTTTAAATGTACTATCTAATATAACTGATTGTTATAAATATAAGTGAACTTTTTACATAAATGATGAGCCATTTTTTTACAATAAAGGTTGAGAAAGGTTTCTTACATTTAGTTTAGTATGATGTACCTAACCAATATTCTTATAATATATGTATATAATCTTTTTGCATATCTATTATCAAGTATGAGCTATCTAAACGTGAGTTTCATACTAAATATAGGTGATTAATAGAGGTGATCCTGATATATAATAATATTTTATGTATTATCTTACTTGAGTTCTGTAAGGTAACATATATCGACAAGTGAGCAATTCGATTAGATAATCCTACATGTACTAAGAATTTATCAAGAGTGTTCTTACTAAATGATGTGGCATATGTCATGTCATGATTACCATCGATTATATGTACAATTAGTAAGAATAACACATTGCATAAAAAGGAAACAAAGCACAAATGAGGCAAATTATTCATTTGCTCATTCTATTTCTGTAGTTATTCCTTCATTTAGTAGCTTTCTCTATGATTCCTTCTTCGTTGAGTAGTGCAGCGCATATATAGATCATTCTTTACATTTATTCGAATAGTCCCTTGATCACTTCTTTCAAAATTAAGCACAAACAAGTTGTTTATGAAGTTATTTTTTGTAATAAAGAGCTGTTATCCATATTAGGAATAGTGTGAGCACATAAAGGGAAAATTGGAGTTATCCCAACATTCGGATTTTGACATATGTAAATTCTTTGTCTGAGCTAAATTATGTTCCTGGACCTTTGGGAAGAACATGATGTTAATACTAGGAAAGTGGAAGAATTTGATTTGGGACCTGAAAACTTGGAAAAGGTCCATAGTTAGAAACTTGCTAGAGTAGGAAGTATATGATAAGAAAAAGGTAATTTTCCTTCCTTTTCTTTTTGATCAATTTGCGCTTTCTTTTCCTTTTTTTTTTTTTATATATATGTATTAAATTTGTTGACTGTATTGTTCTTAATGTCATGGCATGTGCCACATAGATTGCCTAGTCATTTGGTAAGGATTTTTTGGTAAGCTCTTAGCATGTGTAGCATTATACTTTCAAATAAGGTAGGTAAATAATAGAGGTGACCCCGGTATCTAAAATTTTCCATCATATGTTAAGTGAAGATTCTAAAAAATCGTAATAATATGATAGTAATTTTGTTGAAATTAATTGAATGTTGTATATTATGGTTGGAATCTATACTTAATTATAATCAAACAAATCATTAACCCATAAATAGTATAATCAGTACGACAAGTTATGGCATCTCGATGACAAACATTTTCTGTTACTGTTTTAATGTGTTTCATGAACTACTTATGGTACTTATTTGACTATTAAGATGATCATATAATATACTAATGTAAATGTATTATGACAAAGTACCTTCAAGTGTTGCCTTTAAGTGTATCACTTAGGATTATATATACTTCTCTTTAATTGGGGACCTTGGACTGATCTTCTAGTTAAGAAGAAGTGCCGTTAGGCGCATCAATCAAGGAGAGCAGTCTTCTACAAGGGCCTCCAGGAGTAATCTCCCTTGCAAGCATAGGAGAGCATCCAGCTTGGATGCATTCATTATTTTAACGTGCTAGTACCCGCATATCCTGCATCCCTAAGTTTCGAAGTCAATGTTTTTCTTTCTGACCAAAAAGGAAATACCCCTGCGTTTATCGTCCCAGAGTTCAGACAAAACCTTTTAAGGATTTGCTCAAGTCCGAGGATTATATATATTGCCAGAATAACATTCTCTTTAGGGTTAATACCATGAAAAACCCTAAACTGGTACGCTTGTGACAAATTTATCAAAAATTATTTTTTTGACCATGAAAAATCCAAAACTAGTACACATGTGACAAATTTAACCAAAAACTGGTACATATGTGACAAATTTACCTAAAACTAATTTTTTAATCACGAAAAACTTCAAATTGGTACATTTGTGACAAATTAATTACAAACTGATATACCCGTGACAAATTTACTCTCTGTTAGTTTTCGTTAAATTGGGTTAATACTGTAAAAAATCCTAAATTGGCACACTTGAGTCAAACGGAGAGTAAAATCCCAAATTGGTATACTTTGTCAACCGTAATGTGTCATTAAACTCAACAATTTAATCGTAAAATTTGATTACGGAAGGTAAATTTGTTACATGTGTACCACTTTAGGGTAAATTTATCATAGATGTACTAATATGACATTTTTTGTGATAAAAAAATAATTTAAAGTAAATTTGACACATGTATATTAATTTATAGTTTTTTTTTATTAACCCTTCTCTTTATTACAAGAAAAAGGTTCTGGTGTTTCTTCAGGAAAAGTAGCCGCCAGGCCCGCCACCTGGACGCCACCTTAGCAAGCAATTATTGGACCCTATGCAATTGTGGAAAACTGCTATAGATAAAATTAAAAAAAATGGAAATTTGATACTCAGAGAATTATAGTTGCGGAATGTTCGTAGCTTTCAAATAATCCATAGCTCTAATTGCCGATGAAAAGTTTCCAAATTGAATTCCTATGGCTTCCTTATTCGATCGTATTATATTGATTTCCAAATAGGTAGCTGATGGTAAGTTACAAAATCTTACTAAATATCTTTCCTAAAATATGAAAATCACGTTCTATTGGCTTTTGCTAATTAAATTCTCTATCACATAAAACGTATAAATATACAAATGTAAATGTGTGGCTGCAAATTTTAACTTTCGAGTGCAAATCGATGTTTTTTTCATATTAAATATTAAAGGTTACAAAAACTTCCGAAGTTGCACTACGTGGAGTGACAAATATTAACTTAACCATATAATATAAATAAATAACCCAATATAATTTATTATGCTAGCAAAATTAGTTAAAGATATATGTTTTTATATAAATTATGGTTGATTTATAACATGTTATTCAATTCAAGTGTTTTGATGTAGTGCACCAAAATTTTTACACTAAATTAAAAAAATCCACTTAACTTTTTAAATTAAAGAAATTAAAATAAATTAAAGCTTATTTAAAATTCAACTTGTAATATTTCTTTTGTAATCTTAGAGAAGTTAAGCGGAACAAATAAATCCCATTATTTTAGGGTGAAAATGCTATTACCTACAGGCTACATTATGGTATCTCCTACTATTGGAATGCATTTATTTAAATATATCATCCATAATTCAACAATCTAATTAATTTAGGATGATGATGAAAGTAATTAACTTAATAATCCACTTAATTTGGTGGAAAAGTATTTCAAAAATTTGGATACTAAAAAGTTCACAGCCTTACTTTCATTAAGGCTAACACAACAGTCTAGAGGGGTTGAATGAAATTAATTCTTTTTTCATGGAATGCTTCCAAGTATGCTTTAGTAGAGGCGGAGACAAATGTGCAGATGCAAATACTTTTATCAAGCAGCTTATTAAAGAGTGTTTTTTTTTGGAGGGGGGCAATGCTTATTAAAGAGTTGAAGGAGAGAAGATTTTGCAAACATGTATACAATAGTTCAACTTTTAACAAAATCTATATCCACTCTCCAAGACTAATAGTCATGGTTGAAATTCACTAGTAATCTCAAAAGATGTCACAATCAGAAGAAGGTGCTACTCCTACCCGAAACTTGATAGATAACTTTACGAATACAATCACCCCTAACAACACTAGAATTACCTTTCTTCCCATATTACAAACAAAAGCAACCCTAACGGATAATACAATCAAAATTTTGCACTTTCTACACACAAGAACAGAACAAAGATGGACACTCAAGAGTGTTAGAGTAATTTTGTTCGTTTCCCACTAACTCTACCACCTCCCTTGGATTCAATCAATACCCATCAAATTTCAATTAACCTGTTGAAATTTAAATTCCATGAGTAATATTTGGTGTAGCAATTTGTTGAAGCAGAACGTCTCTCTACTGCTCTGACAAAAATAGTTTTCCAAAACAGTCGATTCTACAATTGTTTAGAGTCTACCATCTCTGTTGCCTACCCAAATATGGTAAATTGTTATGATCTTCTCCAATCCACTTTTTGCGAATTTTAAAGCTCATATCTAACCGTTGGACAACAATTTGAATTCAAATCAAATTAGAAGAAGGTCTAGGTCTTCTTCTCCATGAATGTAGAAGCATACAACACGTCTTCTACTCCATCTAATAGTAGGAGTTATGCTCATAGTCCCTCTAGTCCATTCAGATTTCACACTGCAAGTGACTGTTCACCTTCTACTCCCTAATCTTTCTAGGCATATTGACGTCTCTGATTCTGCACAGCTGTCCACATTCTGCTGCGGTCAATCCTAGCCATACCGAACTCCTCATTCTACAGTGTGTTCTTCTTCTCCTCAGGTTCATCCAAGCCTTCCCGAACTCCTTGCTCTATAGCTTGTTCACCTTCTACTCGGATTCATCTAGCTTTTGACATCTTTTATGTCAACTACCTTGTTCACCCTTGATAGAGGCAGAGCACTTTTAGCTTTTGACGATCCTATCAAGATACCTTCTGGATTTTGACTTGTCCATCCATCACTTGGTTTCCACTCGACCAACATATTTGTCATTTTCAAAATAATATAGGGGATTTTCCTAAAAACTGTGTTATACTACAATTGTCTCACGATGCAAATAAATTTAAAACAGTGGATTGGAGGAAATGATCTTGACATTTACCTTAGCTAAGGTAAAAAGAAATTGAATGTAACAAGTATCTAAAAAGAAACTTTAATGTTCTTAATTTTTAATATTTAGCTTATTTCATTCAAAATAAATCATCTTTAATAGAGCCAAACTATCTGGAAACCAATTCAATTTGAAAAAAAAAAAAACTACGAATTCCGATGAGAATGAAATAAGTACTGGATGATAGAATACTTAAATATTAAACCACGCCTTCATCTAACAGATTAAGTTTTTAGAACAGTTGGCAGTGGTTCTACAAAATCTCACATAGTATTAGAGCTGGAGGTCTTGAGATCTAATTTTTCCAAGTCCCATTTGCCTCCCCAATTGAATATTTCCACGCTAAGCGTAAGGGGGAGTATTAGAGTAATTAAATATTAAACCATGTCTTCATCTAATAGCTTAAGTTTTTAGAACAGTTGACAATTGTCCCATAAAATCTCATACTGGATAAAGATGAATGTTTTGAACTCTTTGAATGTATAAAAGTAAAAGAGAAGAGATTATGTCTTCCTCTTCCTTGATACTTTCTATTGATTATGATGCACCGAGATCAAGAGGTGAAGCTCAGATTGATCGAGAAGTAGAGAAGCTCTAGTCAAGGAAAACCAGGCCTTAGACTCAATATTGCCCAATGGTCCCGATAGAGTGACGCATCTAGGGACAAACCTTTCTTATGAAATAAATCCTTGTAAAACTTGTTAAAAAAGAAACGGTGAACAAGCAAATTAGGAAGTTACGTCGATCGGACTTGCAATTCAAACGGCGGCCGACGGAGCAAGTTCACAGCGGGACTCACAGCAAGGACCGGCAAGGAGGAACGACGTCAGGGAGCAAACGATGACGGTAGGGTGCGCTAGGGGCTAAACCGTGACTGAGCAGTGGCGGCATGCAACAGTGGAGCTCGGTGGATCAACACCAAGTTGTAGTAATCACCAGAAAAGGCTAGAGTTTGCTGTTCGCGAAGAGAACTCACCGGAAAAACCTTCAAAAACTCAACAAAGTCTACTGAAAATCAAGAAAAATCGCAAGCGCGACAGTGAAGCTTTGGGTGTGATGGACTGTGGCTGTTGGTGGCTTCGTGTGCGACACCAGGGCTGCGGGGTGGCTCTCGGCAGTGCAGTGTACACGAGTGCGCATGTTTGAAATGGCATATTATGTTTCTATTCTAAGATTAAGGCTATCCTCTCAAGGGTTTAGTCGCCACAAGAGGATTCTAACCATACTCAACTCAAGAGGCTTCCCTTACATCAAATCTGAACTTGCTTGTCTTCTTCTTGTTGGTGGCCGCGAAATTTGAGTTCCTTTCCACCTTCAACAGCTATATAAAAGCTTTCCCTAGCTTGCTAAGCTTGAGGAAGGCTCAAAGCGGGATAAAGGAAAGGCTGGAAAGGTGTGTGGGTGAAATTTGGCAGAATTCTCTCTAGATGAGCTTCAAGCAAGAGGGAGAAAGAGGGCGAGAGATCTGAGCAATGGACAGAGGGAAGGTTCATATAGAGTTATTTGCTTGCTCAAATTGCTTAATCTTTGCATGGATGCCACCGGTTGAGAAAAAGCTTGCTCAGGTTCTCAAAATCTAGATCACTAATTGTCAAAATGTCCAATTAATTGGCTGATCATGTTACTCCAAATCTGGCCCTAAGTGATCTATGAGTCAAAATAATCTAATTGAGTATGAAATCTTGCAAAATTTGAAGAATGGACCTCCATTAGGCGTGGGAATTGGAGGATGCAGCAGAGATTCTCTGAATATTTGGTAATGATTGAATCCACCTTTTGATTTGCATGCAATGGCTCCGCCAATGGAAAATTTATGTAATCACAGAGATTGGGGCTTAAGCTTTCTGTTTGGGGGCGTGAATTCAAGGTAGAAAGGGAGAGGGATTAGTTTATCCTTTCCTAGATTAGCTTGTCCAAGGTTCGAAACACGGCCATGTATCGGTTTCGCATGTCCAGCATCCGTTCCTCTCAACTTCTGTACTCTAAGATTTAATCATATATTTTTATATTAAACACATGATTAACAAAACTTAGATAAGTAATAGGAACGTAATGAACACATTTGAACTCATCCCGGTCCTGTTTGATTGCTACGAACTCAATTCTAGATGATATTGCGAAATCAGGATTTTAGATACTGAAATCGAGATATTAAGGAATGCGTGTGACATTTGGTATTAGGGGCTATGTTACACCGACACGCGACACGCGACACAACACGACACGACACGACATGCTGACACGTACTTTCTCAAAAATAGAGAATTTCGACATGTTGTATTTTAAATATATATTTGTATATATACATGATAAATTATTAAAAGAAAGTGTTGCAATAGACTTGTGAGCCATGAAATTGATGTCAATTGACATCTTACTTCAAGATCTAGCACATTGACTCAAGAGCTCACAAGCACGTTGATCAATTCTAACAATCAAACAAAAACAACAAGAGAAAGAAGGGTCCTCATTGAGGACCATTTCACATCATATTGTACTCTTTGGATATAATATTCACATTTCATTAACCATAAAGTGAAAGAACTCCATATTCAACAAAAAGAAACATTCACATTTCATTAATCATAAAGTGAAAGAACTCCATCAAAAGAAACAATATATATTTTATCATCAAAAATAACAAAAAGTTATTCATTTTGCATATTGAGGTCATTCTGCATATTGAGGTCTTCTTCTTCTGAAAAAACAACGGATTCCATCTTTGGCTCATCAAGTGAAAGACTCGCAATTTCAAGCATTCCAACATCTTCAAATGTGCCAAATACATCTCCGCCAATATCCCACAACTTCGTCTCTCCTTTTGCATATTGAGGGCTTCTTCTTGATAGAAGACGAAGGTTACTATGAATGTAAACCAAATTTTTTGCACGTTTTGGGGTCATTTTATTTTTTCTCGCCGAGTGTACAAAGGAGTAAGTACTCCAATTTATCTCAGCACATGATGAAGAAGAAGGTTGTGCAAGAATCTTTAAGGCTATCTTTCGAAGCATAGGTGCACTATCACCATGAAGAACATACCAAGCCTTTAGATCCATAGAATATTGATTTTGAATGGAATCTAATTCTTTAAAATCTCTATTTTTGCACGCAAAATCTACATATTCCATATTTACCTTATTGCGCTCATCCAAGTTAGGAAAGTATTTCCTAATGTATTTTGCTCTTTTTTTTGTTGATCTCCTTATCATTGTGTGGAGAAACTCGAGTAGGATCTTCATTGAGCCATTCATCACTATAGTACCTATAAAATAAAAGTAGAAAACCATAATAAATAAGAGATATTATCATGTCAAAGAAAAATACCGATTAATAAAATAATAAGTTTTAGAACTTACCTAGAGTTCAAGGCATGCGCCAAGCAATGAAGTGGAGTGTTGTTCTTAGTCCAATGATTCACGAGAATTGTATGAACCATCTCATAGAATGTAGACTTCTCATCTAGCCTTTTCACTTGATGTGCATATATGGCTCTCTTCACTTTTTTAATCATTGAATCCCACATGTCATAAACTAAGTAAAGACAAGGCTTGTCGGTGTCACAAACTTTAAGCATGTCATAGATAGGAGCTATGAAGGAAAGTATATAATCAATTGAATCACACCAAAGATCATCCAATACCTTCTCCTTGACAAACTTAGCCCTCCCTTGATTATCATCTCGATTTACATTCCATTTGTCACAAATAACAATGCTTTGAAGACTACCTTTGATTAACTTGAACCTCTTAAGCATCACAATCGTCGAAGCGAAATATGTTTCCGCTACGGAAAGCAACTTCAAGCTAACAAACTCATTGTATATTGCTAACCTCATAGAATGGTTCATGATAAAATTTTTGATACGCACAACATCCACAATAATATCCGAAATCCAACCACATTCCCCATAAACTATTTGATTATTCTCCACATTCTTTGCGGCACAAATGTTCTTTAAAGCTAGATTAAGGGTGTTCTCCACAAGGCGTTTAAATAATGAATAGAAATTATTGCTCAATGAGTTGTCCCACGCCCTTACAATTTGAAGCATTATCCGTAATCATTTGCACCACATTCTCATGCCCAATTTCATCAATAACTTCTTTGAATAAGCTAAAAATGAAATACATATCCTTTTTTTCTCCCAAACAATCCACCGATTTTATGAACATAGATTCTCCATCCGAAACCATCATAAAATTAATAAGTTGTCTCCTTTGTGAGTCACTCCATCCATCACTCACAAGACTCACACCCTTCATCTTCCACATGTTTCTAATGAGTGCACACAAGCTATCAATATTTGTCTTCTCTTTTTGTAGCAAAGTGGTCCTCAACATATTAAATTTCGGTAGTACATACCCCGCGATATGATGATTAGCAACATAAGTAAAAGAGAATCGAAAGTATGGGTTATTTGCTAAGTTAAACGGCAAGCTCGCCGAATAGAACATCCTAGCAATCTCAAAATCTAAACATTCTTGTTGACTCATGTTGAATGCCTTCTCAATTGATCATCCACTCTCACTTTCAATCCTCCTTTTCTTGAAGTCAAATGATGAACCACCACCACCACCACTAATTGAAAAACTAGAGGGGGCAAAGATACATGTTTAGGTGCAATACTCTTCAATTTAGAATTGACCTATTTCTCTAATTTTTCCATCTCTAAAAGATCTTTTTTTTGCACATTTTTACATTTACCAATTCTTTTTCAGGTTATTATCAACAAATGGGCCCTAACTCTCATGTACAAACTCTTAAATTCTTTTTTGCAAAAATTACATTTCCAATACAAATTCCCCCCTGCTTTACCAATATTAGCTAACCTAGTAACATACCTCCATAGAGGTTTATTTAAATCTTCATTGTTGGATATAGTTGGTAAAGTGCTACTATCCATGCTTGATGAAGTCATTCTACAAAAAATACAATTACAAGATGTCAAGAAACATTCATGAGTTGGGGAGAACAGAAATGGTCCTGAACAGAAATGCAGAATAGAAATGCAAAAATATTCTTGAAAAGAAATGCAGAAATGCTCCTGAAAAGAAAAGCAGAAATGTAGAACAAAAATGCAAAAATGCATAAACGCAAAACAGAAACGCAGAAATGTAGAATAGAAATGCAAAACACAAACGCAGAACACAAACACAGAAATGTAGAAATGCAGCAGAACAGAAATACAGAAATGCAGAGCATTTCTGAAAATGCATTACACTTAGACTACAATACTTCTGAAAATGCAGAGTAGTTAAAGATTTAACACAAGTCTGGAACACTGCAAGATAGATATGGACATCATTCGAACACAAGTCTGGAATCATACAGGATAAAGAAATCACAAGTCTAGAACACAAGTCTCTCTCTTTATTTTGTGGCCGCAAATGAAAACGAAAATTCTAAGGCCTATTATTCCAAATTCAATGATCTTCTACTCAGGACAAATATGGTGTGATGTACCAATATATTCGATGGTCTACTATATGTTCTTTAGTCTGAAATTTGCTTTTCAACCACTATTTTATGACCTACGGACCAATGGTTTGATTATCAAAATCGATACAATCTATCAACATAGGAAATGAAAAATTAACCCTAATTAACATAGGAAATGCAAAATTAACTAATTAACATAGAAAACGCAAAATTAACCACTGAAATTACAAAAAATCACTGAAAAACTCACCAAAACGACTCGGAAACGTGAAAAAACGATGTTTGTCATGGCAAAGTAGTGAGTTTTGACGGGCAACCCATTTCCATGCAGCCGACTAAATTTCAACCTATTTCGAGTTCGCCAATCCTAAATGCAGCTGACCAAATTTCACCCTCATCTCGATTTTTCCCTTTCGCATTCACTGACAACCACTCCCCACCAAGAAAAGGCATGCATGGATGGTAAAGATGATTAAAAGGCGCAGATGCAAAAGCAGATGCAGAAGCACGTAATTAAGACTTAATCAGCACTTACTCAGGACTTAATCGCACCTGAGATCGGAGGAGAAGGCGTTGAGGAAGAGGTCGTGACCGTTGACGGCGCGGCGACAATCGTGGCATCGGAGAAGGAGGAGCCGGAGCCGGAGTCGGGAGGGAGAGAGAGCTGAGAGGGAGGGAGCAGGAGTAGTTTCGTGAGGGAGCAGGAGCAATTTCGTTTCAATTAGGTTAGGTGTGAGCCGAGAGGCGGAGAAAGAGCTAGGTTTTTATTTTTATATTTAAACGCGGTCACGCCTGTCCGCGCGTGTCTCGCGCATTGACCGCGTGTCTGAGCGTGTCCGTGTAACATAGATTAGGGGCAGTTCTTTCAGATACTCTCCTAAAACATGATAGTAAAAATTCAATTTTAGATGAATATTGTATTGTTATGTTCCTTACATACATCCAGTTTTAGGAGAGTATTATCTACACTAAAAGTTATTTTCGCATGCAAACATCTCCTCGCTCCAGCTAAGTAACTAGTTCGTAGTATTTTTTGGCGATGGGCATATCGGTGTAGTATCGCGGTTCCGATCATAGCCTCATGGATGAAACTGGGCATTAGAGGTTCAAGTTGAGATACGTTGATGCAGAAAAATACACGAATAAAAGGAGAATAGATATGACACTAAGCTCACATGTGAGGGGAGATTGTTGAGATGCACATGCGAACTGTGTAAGAAAAAGTAATATATTAGAGAATTGGTGTGGTTTGCAACGGTTAACATATTCAAGGTGACTTATAACTCATCGGCTTAGGCTTTTAAGTAAATGTGGATCCAACTTGTGCTTCAACCCCTTCCCGATCAAACTTCGGAACAAGAACAAGGAATTTTGGAATAATAGGCCCGAAGTTTGATGGTCCTGAACTTGTGCATCAATTCGGGCCTATTAGTTTATGTAACTTGAGTTACAAAATCATTACTAAAACTATCGGGAAGGGGTTGAAGCCCGTCCTCCTCGACTTAATTTCCTAGCTTCCGTCGAGCTTTGTACGAGGAAGACGGTTTCCGATAAAAATTGTCCTTCATCAGGAAATGATCCACTCCAGAGACGGATCCAGACATAGAGTCTCGAGGGGCCAAGATAATGTGCCAATTTTGTTTCATTTCCATCATTTTTGGAGTAATTAAACTTGGGTTTCTCCCACTTAGATCAACTAATCGGATTTCAAAGCACTAAATCAATGTACTAACTAACCATATAATAATGAATATTCGTCCCTGATAATGATGATAAAAGTTGATTTTCTTAAGGAGTCCATGCAGCTTGTTGGAAACTTGAAATACCAGACAATCTTGTGTCACTGATCATGGATTGTATTCGTTCAGTCTCTATGCAGATTCTTTAGAATGATGAAGCTACTGATTCTTTTGACGCAACGAGCGGCATAAGACAAGGAGACCCTCTATCCTCGTATGAATTCATGCTCTGCCTTGATATGCTTCCTCAGATGATCAATAATGCAGCAGAAAACAAAGAGTAGAGTCCCTTTCGTTTTGCAAGGAACGGACCTCAGATCGCTCGCTTAATATTTGCTGATGATCTACTTTTACTCTCCGAAGCTTCTATTGATCAGTTGAAAGAAGTCAAATCCTGCACGGATGATTTCGATAGAGCCTTGCGACAAAAGACGAGTCTTGCCAAGACTAGAACTATCTGCTCCAAGAGTGCCTTGTCTCTCCTTCCAAAGCCTCTGAAGTTGGCTTTGCAATCACCCCAAACTCGGGTAAACATCCGGGAGTTGCACTTATTCATGGGCTAGCAACATGCGTTCTTTATCAACCAGTGATAGCTCCCAAGTAAACTATCGGGGTGGAAAGTCGATAATTTATCACTCGCAGGTTTGATTACCCTTGGTTGGTCTTTGAGTTGCTGCAATCCCGGCGCAGGATGTCATGGAATCACCTAAACTCCCCATAGATACTTGCAACACCATTGAGAAGTCGTAATGCGATAAAGATGAGGTTTTGGACTTTTTAATTGATGGATGGTTTATGCCCTTTACATCTATATGCAAAGGACCCCATTCCATTTCATTTGATGCGCTCACTTGTTAGTGACCATGTAATTGAAGCAGGACTGGAATTATCCTCTTATTGAGCCCTTCCTGCCTGAAGAAATTGCCTCTTATATCCAAGCTATCGCTGCACCTCCAGAGGAATGCGACCAACATGTTCTGATCTGGGGTTTCAATAGTCAAGATCAGTACTTTACAAAGTCGGGGTTTGAATTTCTAAATGGGGAGGAGCATGAGCAACGAACTAGATTCTGGAATCTGTCTGGAAATGGAAGGGAACACAGAGGATCAGAGCTTTCTTAATGGTTGGCGGGGCATCAAAGTCTGATGATGAACGAAGTTCGCACAAAGCGTCATTTGACTGCCAATGCAAACCATCCAACATGCCGAGATAAGGTTGAGTCCCTCATCTATGTACTAAGGGATTGCTCGAAAGCCAATGGACATGACTCAACCATTGCCTTGGCTTCAACAAAACCTGCAGGATGATTTTGGAGAGAAAGGAGGGGGAATTGGGCCACAACTCTTGGAGTTACATGCTTGATGCGTGCGTGGGCGAGTGACTTCGATCAGAATTTTCCAGGACTGCGCGTCTTCGGGAAAATGGTCATAACTCCCTCAATACAGGTCGGATTGACCTGATTCCAAAAGCCACAGATCAAGGACTCATAGATCTACAACTTTTGTGTTTTTAGTTTTCACAAATAAGCTCTGTAGAATTAGCGATTCTGGGAGGAAGTGGACGAAATGCTGTTTGTACGGGGATGTTGTGTATAACTCGAGGATATGGAAGGTTCTTCATCAAAGCCTAAAGACACAAGCCACCAACCAAGGATAAAGGACCAAGATAAATGGCAGTTCACCACCAAGGCTTAAAGGAAATTTCACCGGCCAAGGATAAAGAACTGTTTGATTCACCACCAACGACGTTGGATAAAGAATCCAAATAATTCAACTCTCAAAGAGGAATTTTCATTCATTCAACTAGTCTACTTCCAAAAGGAGAATACGCCTCACTATATAGAAGAGCTACCACATAGGAAATAGATTTCAGAATTGAAAATAACATTAAAGACACATGAAAAATTAGAAAAAGGACCTAACCAGAAATTGCATTAAAGGCATAGGAACTAAGGAATGCAATAAAGGACATGGGGACTTGGAGTCTTGATTCTTCAGCTTTCAAAATTTGTCCATCAATAATGACCAGCAGATAACTACTTCAAAAGAGCATTAAATCACCAAGGAACTTGTACCAAATAACTCCCTTCGACATATCATCGATTAGCAACGAATTTTGAAATTTAATCCATCGAGTCAGTAACTTATATTGGTATCATCATTCCTTAACCCATCGAAGCAAGTTGTAACCAAAGTTAGTCTTGGCTTGAATAAGTACCGATAGTGCTTGTTTTGTCGAAGGAATCAGCTCGGGACTTAAGGACTGATCAGTAGTCTCGGATGCTCCCGCATCAATGCTGGTGATTATGGCATTGGAGGGATCACTCCTTATTATGAGAAGCTTTATGAAAGATATTGATGAGGCAATATTCCTAACTGTTACTCTATCAGGAGGAATACCCACTTAATCGGTCAGAACTGGGATGGGTGAAGTGAAACTAAACAGTGAGGAGCTGCTAAAGGAAATCCAGGCCCTGCGTTCGCGCGTAGACTGATACGTAATGATAAAGGGAAGTCGGTCGAAAGGTTCGGGAGTCATCTGGGACGTTGCTATGCTTTAAAGGCTGAACTCTGGGCCATTCGAATCGGATTACAAAACTCCGCAAGTGCTGCTAACAGGAGATAGCAGTACTGGTGTCGAGGACATTCTAGTTCCGATGATTCTGTTGCGAACTCGCAGAGCTCGGCTATCAAATTGATCCGCACTTTTCGAGACGGAAACACATGTGCGGATTGGCTAGCTAGTTCCGCTGCGATCCAACAGATCTTTGAGAATCATACCACGCCTCTAACTGGTTTAAGCTAGCTCCTACCGGAGACAGTTATGGTGCTGCGTTGCGTAGAAAACATCTACCGTGTAATGATTTTATGTGAATCCTTCCTTCTGTTACAAAAAGAAAAAAAATATTGGCTTGCATTTGTTATCCATTTAATGTGAATTTTCTCCATCGTTGAAATTTCTTAATTTTCTTATTTATTGATAAATGGTATGTGTACCCAAAAGTATTAGGAGTCACTTAAGGTAACCAAAATAAGTTGACTAAAAGGAAATATAACATCTAGCCATATTATATGATACTTCGAAAGTTACCCAGAAATGGAAAATTTATTTTGAACTTATATAAAGATGAATTGCTGACGTTACTAGAATATTGTTCCAAGTGTGCTAGATATTCTTTTGACATATTTAGAAGGGATTTACTAATCTAAATAGACAAATTCAAAGTTTAATCAATACTTGCTTTTCACAAGCTTTTTCACACAAAATCTAACAAGAAAAGGATTATAGCGAAAATCGGGGATGAACACGACAATCTAATTACATTCGGGTACATGAATGACTTAAGAATATGTAGTCAGTATATCTCATTTCTTTTCATTTAGTCTTAGATTGCACCCCCAACATCTTCATATGAGGTTAGAGTCCATTGCATTTTTAGAGGTGCTGAAAGCCTTTGGGGTGGCGCTAAGAACGGTTGCCTATTGCTAAGCTTGAGCCCATGGCTATTTTTCCAAGGCATAATTTTATGTACACTTAACCAACTTACTGAATTGGCCTCTGTACAATAGGTTTAGAGTTTTTTGGACAATTATCCCCATTTTACGGTTAGATGGTTTAGTTCCATAAACCATGTAATCAAATCAATTTTACTTTCTTTGGTGCTGACCGCCACATGGCCTTGGGTTATCACTAGCATATTATATATAAGACATAAACAACCGTGACCATATAATTAATGTGTAATCCAATTTGCTTGATCGAGGCGATGCCATCCGAGGCAGGGTTTTTTTTTTTATTAGAACCCCCAAGACATGCATTTTCATAAATTGGGTCCAATATGTAAGATTTATGGGCCTAAAGAAGGTTCGCCCCAAATATAACCTAACTATCTTCTTTCCATCTCATTTCAAGGTTTTCTAATGAAAGGCTCTTCTCCTCTTTCTTTTCCCCGCTCTCCTCAAATTTTGGGTTAAGAAAAACTTTATGTAATCTCAGAACAAAGAATGCCAGTACTTATGACCACCGCGGTGGTAAGCTTTATGGAGTAGGGCTTATAATCAAGTGCTTTGTGGCCTCTAGTCACAGGATCAGACCACTCAATCGCCCCTCGGCCTCAGAATGACTTGATTTGTCTCCGGCGTAAGTTCGATCGTGCCATGACGAAGGATGACCTGGTCGAGCATGGCCACGAGATGCTAGATCTTGCGACCATGGCCCATGGCTGGGAGCTCAGATTTGGCCAGGCCATAGAAGTAAACTCCAAGCTCTTGCGGCCATGGCGAGCATGGAGCTCTAGCGGATGTTTGTAAACTAAAATTTCGAGCTTGAAAACCTGTATTTTCTTCGAAAATTGAGGATAGGTAAGTGGTTTTCACATGAAAACTCACATATGATTTTATTGTTTTCCCATTAAAACTTTGGGTGAAGCATTATGGAGACATATGTAGTTTTTTCCAATCATTGGGGATTACAGGAAATTCTAGGAAGTTGGAGGCAGAGGACTATGGCCGGTGGTCGATGCTTCCACCATCCACTCTTTTTTTTTTGTTTTCTCCAGTTCAATTTTCAGTGATGTTTTAATTTTTACGGGGTCCTACCCAAAAAGATCAAATACTGGTTAGATTTATATTTCGTACCTTGTCTAGTAACATACAAAACAAATCGTAACATATCATGAATCAAATGATATCTTATCATATTCCATCTGATCAAATGATCAAGCCGACCAAATGTAGCAACACTTCTCTTGCATATTCAACAATTATCTTGCATATTCAACAATTATCTTGAATAGCATTTGGAAAAGTAATCGTGCTTACCTGGATCAAGCTCTCTTTTTCCTCGTCAAATCTTCACTGTCAGCAACACATACAAAGATCTCTTTGTACAAAGGGATGGGTATACCAGCCGGTCAGTCCAGGTCCCCGGTTGAGGAGCCGTGCCGTACTGTTGCTATTGTACGTGGCATTATCCTTGGGTGGACACTGTCAAATGGCTTGAATTTACCCATATTGTGCTATCAAATAGCACTACCAGATGAAATACTTAGGAATTGCTTGATGAAATTGAATATTACGAACTGCATAATTAATTACTGAATATCACAATCTGGGAGACTTTAGATACTGATTAATGATTATAAAAATTATTCAATTATATACGAGTAATGTAATAAATATTATTAGTATATTACCAAACATAAGACTATGAAGGTATTGGTAGTTTAGACGTATTTGGTTAATAACTAGTTTCCATTGAGTATTAGCATCATTGAAAGACTTAAGTATTTTTTTTTCCTTAACGTGTTAATTGGTGGATCAATTAAATAATGTGTAGGTAAAAGTTATCAACTCGTTGAGGCATTTTTAACTCAAGAATTAGATGTTATCCATTCAAATCCCACAAATTGCGTGCAAACTACTTTATGTCAAGGTCATCTACACAGACCAAAAGTCTATACTTAATTGATTCATGGGGTTTGCAGGGTGTTTCATGGAGTTCAATATAGTTGGAATCGTTGCACTCGTGCCCCTAGATTATATATATATTTTTTAAAAAAAGATTAATCAATTGCAGGTTATGACTTCAAAAGTATAGGTATCGAGCACGCCCTAACTGAACATATCTCCGCATCATCAATCGTTCGGATTGGGGGACAAAGTGAGGGAAAAAAAAAAGTAGTACGTAGTTGGAGCAAATCATAATCAACCCAAGAAAGTACAACATTTGACCTTACGAATTGGAAATATAATCCCGTAGAAATAAAGTGCTTTTGCGGCGAATTCTTCAACGACAAACGTGCAATGTCGAGATCCTATGCATCCCCAACTACCATGTTGGATCTTGTCTGTTGAAACACATCGTAAATCTAGTCATTATGAATCGTATAGACCTTTGTGGTTTTGGTTGGTCGTCATAGTATGATCGCTGGTCATATATATATAGGTAGATTATTGATGAGGTTATATATATATACACATATATATAACAGTCAAAAAGCCTTGTCATAATCTACCCTTTGCCTTCAAATCCTTGTATGTGTAGACATATGCAGGGGCACAAGTGTGGATACCAACTATCCGTTGGCTCATGAAATACCTTACAAGTCTCATGAACCAGTTAAGCTTAGACATTTGGTCTCTATAAACAATTCTAACCTAAAATAGTTTGAAATCGAATAAGTGACGATCGGGGTTAAGATTAGGTTTGGTTCAGCATTTTCAAGGAACTTTCGGTCTCCAAAGTTTCTTGAGAAAATGCTGAGGTGTTTGGTAAGCAGGTTTCAGCCAAATTCTGATATTAGGAATGCTGAAAGCCTAATACTGAATGAACTAGTATTGAGCTTTCAGCATTTGCAAAGCTAAACCAAACCCATCCTAAATCCTTAGCATCACACGGACGGTGGTGAGCGGTGCGAAGGCCAGGACGACGGTTGGGTAAGTGGCTATAGTGGACGGTGGTGGCTCCCGGTGAGCGCTCCTAGGATTTTGTAATTGATGGATCTGTTTTTGCAGGTTGGAAACTGTGGCGGGGCAATTTGGAAAGAAAAGTGGCGTTTTAGTAAATAATCATAAGACATTGGCTTATGTGAGATGCAATTTGGCGTCAAAGGTAAAATTTTAGGATGCAAAGCGGTAAACGAGAGGATGTAAAGAGGTAAAAGAGTGGAAGGTGACGAGGGTAGTCGGTAATATTCCCTAAAGATTTATATTATGTTAGGTTGCTAATGAAGAATTCTCATGAAAAAGTGCAAGCGTCATTGATCTCATTATGGGTCTACAAATTAGTGAGACGACGAATTTTCCACCGATATTACCAAGTAAGGCAGAAAGAGATCTTCAACCAAAAAAAAAAAAAGGCATAAAGTGACCATATCTCTTCAATTTTATGGGGATATTATCCAATCAGTCCTAAACCTATTATATTGATTCCGATTCAGTTATAAGCTTTTTTAATTTTATCAATTTAATCTAAACATTTGTGCAGACTTTCAATATAGTCCTTCAAGCCAATTTTGCCATAAATTGCTGACGTGGCAGTATGCCACGTAGGATTACCGGTGATAACTAGACCGTCACGTCAACGATTTCTAGCGAAAATTGACTAAAATGATTATATTGGAATTTCATATAAATGTTGAGGACTAAATTTGTAAAATTGAAAAGTTTAGAACTAAATTGATATTCGTATAATATATTTAAGACTGATTGGATGATTTTCTTTATCGTCATAACTACAGTAAGTGGATATAGAACACAATAATAAACTTTTCATAGAAATCAACAAACAAAATGATGACAAATGAACCAAAGAAAAGCGGTACTCCAAATCTCTATGCTAAAATGTCAAATACAGAAAGTATTAGAACTCAATACATCTATTTAAGGAAAGTAGCAATATGTTATTTATGATCTGCCGCAACAAACATAATCAATCTTGAGAGCGTTTGGTGATTTATCGGTTAGATCTTGTTTCTAAGTTGCACATCGCCCAATATCACGAGGATGGGTCAACAAACAAGTCAGTTCGTGTATCTCGTAAGGCTCCATCGGCCTGCGATCTCGAACGGTTATAAATTAAAAAAAGAAAACAAAAGAGAGAAAAAAAAAAAAAAGGACAAAAAGATTGATGCCAGTCCCAATATGCTTTCGGTGAAAAGTCAACACGAAGGCAGCCCTATTCAATCACGTCTCCCCAATGTCACGCCCCGCTTTCCGTCTCTGACTTTGCTTTTGTCTGAGCAAATCCCCCGCACGTGCCGAATTAGAGGCGTGGGAAATGGAAAACGATCGCCAATCACGGAGGAAGATCTTGCCGGTTCGATCACGTGCGTGTACACATGCATGCCAACCATCGTAGGCTAGTTTGCTCGATGTTTGCAGCTACATCCCTTTTGCCATTCCGAACATTCATTCACGAAACATATTATAATCGTCTTTTACATAAATATTAAGATAAACATATGTTGCTACGACGCGCTGTCACAGGAAAAACTTCGTTCGAGGAGGCGTGGGAAGGGCAATAATTTCCGACGCGACTTGAAGAATCTAAATTTGAGCTTGACACGACATGACACGACTAATTCATTAGTCAAGATTAAGACTGAATTAACACATGCCTCCACTTATTTTCTACGAATTGCACGAATGTCGTCATAAAGTCACATGAATCACGGCCTCCATAATAGCCCACGTCCATGGTGAATTGCTGAAGAATTGTCAGAAGTGGATCTAATCTACGAATCTCATCGGACGATCTTGCTCGATGTCTTTGGCTTCTAATTGGAGGTGAACCACGTGATGAGACGAGACGAGTCCCGTAAATGCCATTTTGACACATGTTTCGAACTTCTGTCGCAACACTAGTGAAAGGAATGTGAAGCATGAGGTCATTTTGCTTCTCTTTATACAGGAAGAAAGATTCCAATACGACATGGTACGAAAGTGTTAGAATCCACGATAGATTGCATCTTTCTCTGAACTCCTTGTGAGCAATCTGTAATTGGTGATTGCATTGCATGTTTACGGTAGTGCAGATGTAATTCTAATGGGCAAAAAATACATTCCGAGGCTTGTACGAGGCCACGGACCCCCGATAACCGACGATCGTGATCGATCTATGGTTTTTGATCTTGGGCAACCTCGAATTGGCCTTGATATGAGATTGAGTGTTTGGGAGGAGGGACTAGGGTTTTATTTGCCTTTATATTGGTCCGAAAGTCTAGGAACGAGGAAAGTTTCCTCCAAGCACGGGTGGACGAAAATATGGTTCAAATTAAGTATGGAAAAAACACAAGTACTATTAACTAAATTGGATGTAATTACACTTTTGGAGGTCTATTCATATGTGAGGCTCAAATTCTCATTGCAGAAAACAGTAGTTGTTTCAATAATGACGCGAAATGACCAACATTGCTTATGCGAAAGCGATGCCATGACAAATTTGCAACCTCCGACATAAGGACTTCATTGTCATATGTTTCCTTAAATTTGAAGATGTAACTATATGGTAATTTTCTCCTTTACAATAGGTAGAATTGTTATTAAAAATAACCTCTAGGAATTAAAGTTACAATAAGTAGTGTCCACCGTGATATCGTATTGAATAGAGCCGTAAAATAATTTCATATCAAAATCAAATTGCGGCATAATAATTTTTTTTTAGAGTCAAGCTGAATATTGTATGTTTTCTAATCTTGTCATGAATTTGAAATTCTAAAAGAAAAACTAGAAAAAAGGTAGTTTTCATGCATAGACATGTAAAATGTGTTTGAAAGTATATAAACTTGTCTAAATACATATAAAGGCCCTGTGTCAACAGAAACATGTTAATATGTATTGATTACATGTGTGTAAAGCGTACCCAAAAAAAAAAAAAAGAATTAATCGGCATGCATGTGCTCACACGTGTCAAAAAGCTTAGTGCAGTATTTATTAGGAAAAGAAACTGCTCGGGCAGGTAATGTGAACTCCTGTCGGAACTCAAATCATGTTGTTAATGGGAAATTGGGTTGGGGATCCAATTTTAGATTTGACGGTATACATTCAAAACCCGAACCCGATCCGACATGTGTTATTAGAACACTCTTGCTAGTTTAAGAGAAAATTTCAAATAAGGACATGAAATGTTTTTATTTTCCATACATAAATACTTGAAATAGATCTTGTTTCAAATAAGTACACAAAGTGCGTTCATTTTCTCAAATAATGACTTGAAGTAAATATTGTTTTAAATAAGAGTCTGAAGTGACCATGTTAGTTTCAAATAAGAGCCTGACCTTCTGACAGAATAATGGCATTTTCGCCATTTACTTTTTTTACTTTTTTTTTTCTTCATCTTCCTCAAGCCTTTTCTTTATCACGTTGCATCACCTCCATCTCCTTCGACGCCATCATCAACCTCCTCGATCGGCGAGCTCACGTCCTCACGTCGGCTCTTGTCTGTTCTTGCAACGAGAATCGCAATTGAAGTTATTTGTGCCGATCGCCTTGTCCGACGACGAAATCCTCATATTCTCAAGAATCGTTGAGCTAAACAGAGCCCTAGAGCTTCCCTTTGAACTCTGCTTCTATTGAGTCACCAAAACAAGTTATGGCAGTAATCTGAAGTCGCAAGAACCAATGGCAGAGCACACAAGAAGAACGATGGGGTCGGCCCTCGCTAGATTTGGGCGAGGGTTGCAACCCTTGCTCGTGGCTGGTGAGGGCTTGGGCGAGGGCTGCGACCCTCGCTAGCAGCCGACAAGGGTTGCTGGGCCCTCACCAGCCAAAGCAAAGAGAAAAAAAAAAGTTAAATTAAAATTATCTTTGGACGAAAATGCCCTTGATAGACTAGAATATTTAGCTAGTCAACGAAGTCAAGCCCTCATTCGAAAAAGCCATAGCCACTTTAAGCCTTTATTTGAGATTAACATAGCCACTTTAGATTCTTATTTGAAAAAAGGTCGATTTCAAGCCATTATTTAAGAAAATAAAGGCACTTTAGGTCTTTATTTAAAATTTTCCCCTATGTTAAACACCGTGTAAGTTATTACATCTATCCTACGCAAAAAAAAATAACTTGTTTTGGTAATCATAACATTTATTGTTGAACTAAGATATCTATTTGTTCCTAATATTTAGAAAAAAATTACGGTCATGCAAATTTTGGGGTCACACATTTTTCTTTTTTTTGGGTAACTCGAGAGCGTAGGTTGCTATCAATCCACTGTCTGAAGGGGAACTAGCACAACAATCCACCATCGTGACTTTCCTTAAATCTGAATTTTCAAGGCGGAAATCGAATCCCCAGCCATAAGTTCCTGAGCCAAAAGCATGGGAACGAGAATCACGATTGAAGTTATTCGCGCTAGTTGCCTTCTTCGACGATGAAATCCTTAGCTTCTCGGGAATTGTTGAGCCGAACAGAGGCCAAGTGCTTCACTTTGAGCTTTGCTTCTACTGAGTCACTAACACGAGTTATGGTAGCAATCTAAAGCCACGAGAACCAGTGGCAGAGCACACAAGAAGAACGATGGGGCCGGTCCTCACCAAATCTGGGCGAGGGTCGTAGCCCTCACCTGTGGCCAGTGAGGGCCGCAACCCTCACTAGCAACCAACGAGCATTGCCGGGCCCTCATCAGCCATAACAAAGAGAAAAAAAAAGAGAAAAAAATAAATTAAAATTATATTTGGACGAAAATGCCCTTTATCAGCTAGAATATTTAGCCACCTGGTGAAGTCGGACCCTTATTTGAAACAACCATGGCCACTTTTGGCCTTTATTTGAGACTGACATAGCCACTTCAGACCCTATTTGAAAGAAAGTCGACTTCAGGCCATTATTTGAGAAAATAAAGGCGCTTCAAGCTTTTATTTGAAATTTTCCCCTATGTTAAACACTCTGTCTAAGCTATTACATCTATCCTACGCAACAAAAAATAACTCGTTTTGGTAATCATAACATTTAATGTTGGACTAAGATATCTATTTGTTCCTAATATTTAGAAGAAAAAATTCATGCATATTTTTCTCTTTTTGGGTAAGTCGGGAGCATAGGTCGTTATCAATTGACTATCTGAAAGGGAACTAGCACAACAATCTACCGTCGTGACTTTTCTTAAATCTGAATTTTCAAGGCTGAGATCGAACCCATAGCCATCAGTTCCTAAGCCGAAAGCATGGGAATGCCCCCATCAAAGGATCTATCCCAGAATAAGTACTCGCACAAACTTAATTAGGCGGGATTTGGGATTTCATCTAGAAAGTTTGTCGCGGGTTAGGGCATCCAGAACCACCCTGTTTTCATTCCTATCATAGAGCAATTGATGGTCGCGTGCTCCAAGAAGACAAAAATTGATGAATTCTACACTAATGTCCAAAAGAGACAATAAATTCTACACCAAATGTGAATTGGTCCATCCTCATCATGAAGAACTAGAGACTTTTCAGATGTAGATTTGTGCATTCCAACCTCTCAGATTTAGACGGTCTCACCCAACATTGGCGTTTCCGTATCCTCCAATTGGGTGGGAATATTCCCCTTGTGACAACGTGGTCCCATGCATTATATGTAAATCCATCTTGAATCCGATGAGAAATTGTATTATGTGTGGAAGCAAAATTTGTGTTCTCACTTCTCATTCACATTGTCAACGGTTGTCACACATTCCCCTCATTCAATCATGATTTTCAAAAAGGAATGTGAGGTTCTTATTATTACTAACACGATTGAAATTCAACGGAAAATAGATTTATAAAAGGAAGCACGAGATCTTTTCTTCTTCTTTTTTTTTCTTTCCTTTCTCTTTTTTCTTTTTTCTTTTCTATTTCCCTCCGCCGGTTGCTAGCTAGCCCTCGCCATGGACGAGCGGCCCACAAAGGGAAATAGAAGAAAAAAAAAGAGGAAAGGAAAAGGAAAGAAAAAAGAACAAAAATTAGAAAACTTAAAGAAATAAAAATAAAAAATCATCTACATCAGCACTAATTGTGATGGTCGTGCCACATAAGACGGCTAGGGGTGACTGAACTGCTACACTAGCAATTTCCGGCTAAAATTAGCTGAAATGACTATATTGGCCATTTATTAAAAAGATTATGACTAAATTGGCAAATCGTCAAAAGATTTTTAATTATATTGACAAAATAAAAAATTTTAGGACTTAATTGGCCGCCGTACAATATATTAAAAAAAATTTGGACAATTATCCCGAGCGAATATTATCAGATTTCTTGATTTAATTGTTTTCTCGTCATTAATATTCCTCAATGACATTTCCTTTTTCTGTTGAAGTAGACCCATTCCTTCGTATTTATATCTACCTCTCCCTACGTTAATAAAAATAGTGATGAAGCCTTTTTCATTCACATATCTTTTTCCATTCGATCTTATTCCCTGTGACCAAACATTATAACCCATACGAATGAGGTCTCATTCCCAGTAAACAAACATGACCCCAATGAATTACTTTCTTACCACCGGCCCTTATAATCTTTTGCCTAGTCGATATAAAATATGTGATTTCGAATTCCAAGTACAAAATCCTAAACACCTCACCAACTCCAATTAATCTTTTTAGATTGAACCATCTATATCAACGCCTCTCTTCAATCTACGAACAGTCGATTACTTATCTATAAAAAAATCTTATAACGCAAAATTTATTGGACAACTACGAGCACCATAATGTTTATATGTAGTCATTATCACGCTACATCGGACTGAAGCATTTAGAAAGAAAGAAAAAAACACCACGAAAGACTAAATTAGGTTGGAAACCACTGGGATTCAAGCATTTTTCGAATAGAATTATGCAGAATTAGTAGTATAATTAACTTTGGATTGAACAATTCCAACTTTAACCATTAAAAAATAGAAAAAGTCAAGCTCTCGAGATTACTCTTCCTCCTCCCTATTCCAGCATGTCTTCACTCGTTTGTATCTGTTGTCGACCTAACATCGGCGCTTATAGACTAGAGACGTGAAGAAACAACAATCCTAATTAATATTATCATTATTATTATTATTATTGTTATTGTCAATAGAAAACTAGAAGTGACTAAAAAGTCAACTCAATCACGCTGGCACCAACCAACAACATTATCGTTGTAGCCTTCTTAGTCAAAGAATCGGACGGCTCTGGGACAACGGTTTGACTTGATCGCCTCCCCTCGATGTCCCACCTCCCTTTCGACCAAGTTTTTCCCTCCGCGTGGGCCCCACCTGCCTGATCAGGTCAATGTCCTCCTGTGCAGCCAAGCTTCTGAATTTACCTCTTTTCCTCCTTTGAAAAAGAAATTGATACCACGAAAAACTTCAAAAAAATATATTTAAAATAAAATAAAATCTCAAATTAATATACATGTAATAAATTTATTCTCAATTAATTTTTATTAAATTTTATCATTAAATTGCTAAGTTGAATGATACGTGATAGTTAACAGATGTACCGATTTGAGATTTTACCTCCATTTATCATATATATACATGTTTAAGATTTTTCATGATATCAATTCAACGGAAGATAAATTTGTCACAAGTGTACCGATTTAAGATTTTTCATGATATTAACAAAAATAATATCATGCTATTTCCCAAATGTAATTAACATATATATTGTTGCGTTTCGTGGTCTCAAGCCAATCGACAATCGAATAGTCCTTATCGACCCCTGTTGGAGTAAATACAAAAGTTACACTAGACTGTAATTTCTTGAAGTGGCACCAAAAATTGACGACGCGATCTCTCGCTTCCCAAGGTAAAAGGCGAATTAATCTAAGGGAATTAACAATGATGTTTAAGTTTACTTGGACGCATATGGACGACGCGTGGTGCGGATGGTATTTAAAATGTCTTATGAACATATGTGGTGCCTTCTCTTTTAGGGGATTAATACTGATTTTCTAATGCAACAGTTTTTTATATGAAATTTCAATCCTATTTAACAATTGCTCGGTCATGGTGATAGTTAAACTTTTTCATGTGGCAATTGATCTAGCTACGATATGAATATGACGATGCTCAACATATATATGACTTGACACATGACCAAAAAAATATAATACTAATTGATGCGCGTTCAGTACTACAATGACATACTCTTCGTATCTTTGATACCAGATTCGACTTTCTCGTTGCTTGGCGATTACTGTTCTCTTTGCATCCATTCTTCAAACAACGGAATTATATCGTGATAATCGAAAGCACGTAGCGACCTGCCTAAAAAAATGAAAAAAAAAGGCAGGGAAAAAGAGGGGAAGAAAAATCGTTATGGAAAATAAAGCGTGATTTTGAAAATTTTATGAGAAGGAAATGAAGGAAAAATTTTGATTTGATTTTTGAGGCATTTTCTCTCCAAACACCATGTCCCACATGTGCTCCAAAAATGGCATAAATGGGAAGGAGAAAGTAATTGTTGGGTTGGATTTTTTACATTATCACCCACATTTTTGTACGGCAGGACTGGAGTTTGCACACCCACACTTCACCAATACTCTCTCTCTCTCTCTCTCTCTCTCTCTCTTTATTTATCAACAACGTCCTTCCCCTCCATTCCCTTTTACCTCTCCCTCTCTCTCTCTCTGTCATTTTTTATTTTCATGGTGTTGCTGCCATGGCCGTGGAGCTCATGCTGGGTTACCGGAACGACTCGACCTTCTCGGACAAGATGGAGGAGACCGCAGTGAAAGAGGCCGCCTCCGGCCTTGAGAGCGTCGGGAAGCTCATCAAGCTCCTCTCTCGCTCTCAGAAACAACACGCACCGGCCCAGGAAGCCCTCGACCCGCCGTTGGACCTGGACCGAGACTGCCGAGCCGTCGCCGACGACGCCGTCTCCAAGTTCAAGAAGGTCATCTCCCTCCTCGGCCGCACCCGCACCGGCCACGCCCGGTTCCGGAGGGCCCCGGTCCTACCGGCCCCGGAGAAATCGTCGAGCCAGCACCAACACCAGCACAAGATTTACTACGCCACCCCGATCCAGCAGATCCCGCCGTCGCCGGTCCCGGTGCCGGTGCCGGCGCTCTCTCACGGCCACTATGGCGGCTCGGCCGTGATCTCGAAGGGCAACGGGGTGATTGGCGAGAGGAGGGACTCGCCGACGACGATCAGCTTCTCGTACGCCCCCTCGGACGCAAGCAACCCGTTCGGGTCGTCGTTGACCGCCGATAATATCAACAGTAATGTTAACTATAACAATGGGAATGAGCGTCATGTTGTCATGAAGCAGCAACAGTGCTCCTCCTCGTCGACTTTCCAGATCACGAGCTCCTCCGTCAGCGGGAAGCCGCCGCTGTCGTCGTCGTCGTCGCTGAAGAGGAAGTGCAGCTCCGAGACCTTGGGCTCCGGCAAGTGCGCGTCGTCCTCCGGGCGGTGTCATTGCTCCAAGAAGAGGTAATTAAAAATTGATGGCCATTACCCTAATTTCAATCACGCAACAGTGAAAGTGTGTCCATATATCAGCACAAATAGTTAATTTATTTTCTTGCTTATTGTTGAGTTTTTTTTTTAGTTCTATGATATTAATGGGCTCTCAATTAGATTATTTTTATGAAATTGCCCCCACCGTGTTTATAATACAAGGCTCTATTTATGTCGCGGTATTGTAGATGCTGTTATTAAGGCCAAAATGCTATGATTCGAACATCGAGCTGCTCGATCACTTGTTCAATCGGGCTTGTTGTCCACATCAAAATTCACAGAAATGAACATAATGCTTAACTTGTGAAATTTTGGATATTTGTAGCTATAGCTATAGAAGGATTTTATTTGGTGGGTTTGGATGAGAATTGATGCATAGTCTTCATTTCTATGGAAAAAAAAAAAAAGAAGCATAGTATTTATGAATGTTTTTCCCATGTGGATGGGCAGGAAATTGAGGTCGAAGAGGATGGTGAGAGTCCCGGCGATTAGCCTGAAGATGGCCGACATTCCACCGGATGAGTACTCTTGGAGGAAGTACGGTCAGAAGCCCATCAAAGGCTCCCCTCATCCTAGGTACTCAATTTTTACCTCCTTTTCTCTCTTTTTGTTTTTCCCTAAAACAATAATATTGCAAATATTAAGAGGTTATTTGCGAATTTATCTGTTGATGAATTATTCTTTTTGGGTATTTAAACATACTCCTTACTTTCAATAAGCTCACCTAAGACCCTTTTGCCTTGTCTCGGGTTAGCTTTACTTTCCTTAATTGTTGCTTTCACACGGACACTTAGACATTTGGTAACAAAATCCTTTAGAAATCGTTAGTGTTCTCTACATCCCTGAGTCGAGATAACGAGTTAACTAACTCAGTAGCCTGGTTTCTCATTTGCATTTCCCTTTTTGCTCTTTGCAACAGGGGATACTACAAGTGCAGTAGCGTCAGAGGATGCCCGGCGAGGAAGCACGTCGAGAGAGCGTTGGACGACCCGGCGATGCTCATCGTCACCTACGAGGGAGAGCACAACCACTCTCTCTCCGTGGCTGATTCGGCCAGCCTCATACTTGAGTCCTCTTGAAACCTCATTTTTCAAAGGAAGGTAGCATGTTGAATACAAGAAGCAATTCTAAACAACGAGCCTTAATCAGGTCCATTGATGTCCCTGCTAATATATATAGCACAGCTGATGTGCACCGTCTCTCTTTCCCACCCCTGCTCGCTCGCAAGACGGACGTGACCCCCGATGTTATCACGAGGAGGAGATGCGGTTATTCGAAGATGAAATTATCGCATCGGAAGATCGTCCCTTGGGAGTTTAGTCTAGTGAGTCATCTAATCCATCGAAAATTCGAGTGGAAGCAAAAATGAAACCCATGAAAAGAAAAAGGGTCATAAAAATCTCGAAGGAGAGACTTGTGGGTTGGTTAGATTAGTCGAATTAGTGCAAATCTTTCAATTTCACTGTACAATGTCTGAACTAAAGTCATTCCTCTTGAACAGTGTGTAACGACTGATGATGATGATGATGAGCATTTGAAAAAGAAGATGGTGGATCTGGTGAAACGTATCCCAAATTGCAAATCAAAGAAAAAGAAAGTGGGGGTGATTCATCATGCTTCCCACTTTTTCTTTTTCTTTTTTGCCCTTTTTTCCTTTTTTTTTTCTCCGAATTTATTTAAATCAGTATTATACAAAAGGGTAAGCTTTATTTCTCTGGTTCATGTCCTTGGATGCCGACCTTGGGCTTTTGCTTCGAGCTCGTCGTTCTTTTCTACGTCACTCAAAGTGGTTTTGGTCCCCGCGACCACCGAGCTGTGAGAAAAGCCCGCATTAAAAGCCACGAAAGGGACCGGGTCAAACAATGGGAAAGCAGCCGACGCTCGCATCGGGTGTCGTGTTGGGGACGGTTGACCAAGGTGCGAAAAAGAGGTTGGCCGTTCGGGACGGCCACTTCTTGTAATTTAATATTTAATTAATGACAATTAAATCTTAGAGAGAGAGAGAGAGTGTGTGTGTTCTTGGTTTGGATGGTGGGAAGGTGTGGAATTGAACAGTGATGTGAAAACAATTGACAAGTTAACCTCTAAGACATACTTCGTGGCTTAGTCAAGTAAAAATTGATTATTTAAGGTTGTTTGCGCAATAATTTCGTTGACAAGAGAGAGAATGCTTGGTTTTTTTATTTTTTTTATTTTTTATGGTAGGAAGATGTTGAATGAACTGTGACGTGAAAATAATTGACAAGCTAACATCTAAAACCCATTTGGTGGATTAGTCAGATAAAGTGATTGATTAAGCTTGTCTGCGCAATAATTTCGTTGACTAGTACTTTGGAGCACTTCTAGTGTTAGTAAACAAAAGAGAAAAAGGTTAAAGGATGAGATCCTTTTTAAAATCGGGCATCACCGCCCGTGCAAAAGATATATTCACGCACTCACCGTTGAACGAGTTACGTGCGAAAACATTCGGATACAAAAGCAATTCCAAGCACACGTCACTTATCAAATATTGAATACTATTTCGCATTGATGGTCGGACTTGATTACAATTCTTAAACATGAGTAGCTAGTGTCTTTGAAAACGCTCGTATGCGACCTTCTTGATAGAAAAGAGAGAGCAATGCTAGAGATATACATATTGTTTTACAAAATTTTATTTACAAAGTCACGGAAAAGAATAAGTGAGAGTTTAAACAAGCGAGTCATATTCAAATGTCAGAATTCACCTAGCTTATATTTTTCTGGCCCGACCTAGAATTCACCATCGCCCATATCACACTACGCATTAATTTTGTCAACCGGTCAATTTTTGGCACTAATTGTTGATGAATCCACACGGTTTATGCAGTGACAAAAGCGGTGCTTAATCATCATCCTTGAGGGGAAAAATGGTTGGTTTCAAAGGGTCGAGAAGTCCACAACACTCTTAGTGGGAGAGCATTGGGGAGGCAAAAGTCAAAAAGTGCGGTGGGAGATGATGGTGGACCACCTCTTGGCCCTTGGGACAACCCCAATGGTCAGCCTACTTTGTCTTCGACGTTGGCTGCTTTTTCGTTTGTTTTGTTGCCTTCGGAAGTCGTCAACCTTCCAGCAATTGAATGAATGATGGTCCCCTCAATGTCCTATTCGGGGTCCCCATCCCCCTTCCCCCCCGTTCCTATCCCAAACAGTAGGTCAATCCACATTATGGCCAATAATGTTGGGACTAGTCTAGAGTTTTGTCTCCGTTAGCTCATGGATATCCAATTGCTAAGTACCTAAAATACCACGCCGTCCGGTAATCAGGTGCCGGGAATTTTGTGATTTGACCCCGACCGATTAGTTTGGTTGAACAGATTGAATCACGAGTTTTCTACGTTGTACAAATCATGTAGGTCGGAACATCAACAAAGAAAAATATCATAATTTTTTCATCACGCCCATCCATTAAGCTCGTAATGTGGGAGCATGCGAGCTTAGAAAATAAAAGCGCGTTTGGTAACATTTTTATTTATCTATTTTTCTGCTCTTTTGTTTTCCGGAATAGAAAAGGAACATAACTCTATTTGTGTACGTCATTTGTCTAAATCAGAAAAAAGAAAAAAAAATGTAAAAACATAGAAATAGAAAGTTTATGATGTACGTATGGACTTTACTGATTGGAATCGGTTAATGCTATTACCATTTGTTGTGTTCATAGCAATCGAATAAACTTATGCTCTATGAATTTTTTATGTCATTTGCTTGAAGGTTTGATGAGTTTGTGCAAATAAGCGCACCAACTTTAGGATTAGAGGTGAGCGGTTCCAGATTCCTTACATGTTCCATTTGGAACTTGGAACCTACCCGTCCTTACAGGTTCCTCATTTTTGGGAACCTGGAACTTATCCGTTGGAATTTAGAACCTGGAACCTACCCGTTGGAATTTGGAACCTGGAACCTACCCTGTCACAGGTTCCAAGGTCGGTTCGAGGTTTTTTTCTTTCATTTTTAGTTAAGAAAAAATGTGGAACAATAGATAGTTTATACGTCATGGACATCAATCCACCAATCAAAAGATTGGTTGGACGAAAACATGGTCTTCTCCAATATGATTTCCTCATCTAACATGCGAAATATAACGACACCAATTTCAACACTCGAGTCGTCTTCACACACACACACACACATATGTATGTATGTATGTATTATATGAAAGATTGATTACCTATGAGTTATGAAGAAAATGTCTATACTCAAAAAATCAAAACGTGAAGGGGGCGCACATGGGGAAGAAGGGGGACTGTGACACCGAGGCACTATGATGTTTTCCCGTTTAAGAACTTAGTCTCGTGACTTTGGAACGGAGTTTTCTTGTGTTACTCTTGGTCCTCGTGTCTCAATTCCACTGTCCACAATCACACACCACCATCCACATACTGTCGTTCCAAATCCCGCAAATGACAAACTTCCATTCCGTAAATCTTTTGCAAATTACGCCAAAAAAGATGGAAAGAACACAAGATATAAGCCACAAAATCATCTTTTGTAGTCATCCGACGTATATTTGGCGACAACAAAAGCAAAATAGTGCAAAAGAAATGCATCAAAGAAGACAAAATTCATGTATTTTGAGTAACATAATCCACAAAATAGGTGCACAAGAACCAAATTGCGTGCGGTTCCTTATTCGGTTCTCGGTTCCTGGTTCCGGTTCTCGGTTCGGTTCCTATAGGAATCTAGAATCTACCCGGAACCGGCGGTTCTTAAAAAAATGGAACCGGGTTTATGATGTACGTATGGACTTTACTGATTGGAATCGGTTAATGCTATTACCATTTGTCTTCTGTTCATAGCAATCGAATAAACTTGTGCTCTATGGATTTTTTATGTCATTTGCTTGAAGGTTTGATGAGTCTGTGCAAATAAGTGCACCAACTTTAGGATCACCTCCATCCTCAGTTGTTTCGTCCTTGCCTATTCCACTAGGCAACATTTGCTCTTCTTCTTGCAGCTAAAAAAGCCCAAATGGTCTATGTACCTGTTTATTGTAATGCCTAAGGATTTATTGTCAATCTCCTCATACTGTGGGTTATAAAACAATAGAACTCTTTGCTGCTATTTCCAGCCATCCATCTTTGACTAACTATTACGTTGGATTTTTTTAGGTCATCTTAGAATATCTTGATCAGTTAAGTTCTTACGTAAGTCCAGTTTTATCCAAACATGAATAGTTAAGTTTCCACTGACATTTTTGTAATTAAATGAAAAAATTAGGAATAGAAATTTTTAGGGTCAAATCAAACATATTTATGTTCTTTTTCTATTTCGAAAATAGATTTTTTGTGCAATTACCAAATACGTTCTTCTGCTCAGAATCTCGTCTAGGGAATCGAAATAGAAAAAACTATTTCTGAACATAAATTGTTCCCGAGATTAGAAATGTTACCCAACGCACCCTAATTAGAGCTTGGAAGTTCGATTGAAGATAAACAACTCATGAGTACATTCAATCCTTGTAGATCGAGCAAGCCTATTTAATATTTTGCAAGCAAAGTGAGATTTTGGCCACAAGATGATCCAATGGATCCAAATGAAGTTTCTAGAAGTTGAAAAATAAAGACTTGTTCAGCTTGAGCCAAATGTTTCCTATTTCAAGTTGGTATTCTATTTTAAATAGGTTTTCTAGTTTAATACTTCATAATTTGATATTTCCTGGTATAAGGTTTCCTAGTTTAATATTCCCTGGTTTGATCTTTCCTAGTTTAGTGTCCTAGTCCCTCTGTAAATAATAGGTGAACTCTTAGTTGTATGCAAGTAGATTTGCGAGTTGATCATTATTGAGAATTTCTCTCAAGTGAGTGATCTTTTTCGATTCTTTATCCAATTTGCGGATGGTGAACGTTCAAGTTCTTTATACTTGACGGGTGGAGTAATCCTTAATGCCTTGGTTGTGAACTCCCCTTCTATTTGAAAGTTCTTTTTTTTTTTTGTAAACACATCAAACATTTTCATTTTGTCAAATTTGTTTCCTATTCTCACCCAATCTCATCACGTGTCAAATTGGTATAAGAGTTTCTAGGTTGAACTAGTTGGGTGAGTATTTCGATGCGCCATTTTGTACTTCCGCTTTGAAAGATGAGTGATCTGGTTCCTAGAGATTTGACTTTGGAAAAACCTACGATGAAATGGAAGACCGTGCCACAGAGAATCTCTAGTAACATATGGTGCAAGTCCTTAACCTTTATAGAATCAAGCGATTCATAGTCCCTGGCACGCTAATCGAAACCACTGTTCAAGCTCTAGTGATGAGTCCAACACATTGGAGATGACTCTAGTGATTCAAATTAACAATTTAGAAGAAGAAGATGATGGAGACATGAGGAGAGTGACCGTGAAATTAAAGTGGAAGCACCTAAAATTGAAGTTAATACCAATTCTGATGACTTTGTTGATTGGTTGCATGCTTTCGAATGATTACTTAAATTTAAGTCGTACTCGGATGAAAAGAAATGTAAGGTGGTCTTTATATTAAGAAGTAAGGTTCTATTTGGTGGGAAAACTTGAAAATTCAAAGAATTAGAGAAGGATAATGTAAGGTTAAATCTCAAGAAAAGCTTAAGAAGCTTATGAAGAAGAGGTTCTTACCTGTGAACTATAAGCAAGATTTATTCTAAAGTTGAACTCTCTTCAGTAACATGGGATGATCATTAAGGAGTATATAAGGGAGTTTGAACAACTTCATAAGAGATGTGACGTACCAGAGATGCAAGAGCATACCATCGTTCGCTTCATCGGAGGATTGAATAAGGATATCGCTGATTTAGTTGAGCTTCAACCATATTAATTCTTTGAAGACATTTGCAAACTAGCTTTGAAAATGGAGAAGTAATTAAAGGGTGACAAGAGGTTTTCGGTTGAGTCTTCAACAAAAAGAACATTCTTATTTAAGGGTACTTTGTCTAGCAATGCCAAGAATGCTATGGAATAAGAAAAGGAAAAGTCTAGTAAGTTCGTTAAAGAGCTCCAAAAACAATCAAATAGCAAGGTAGAAAGTGCTTCAATTGCCACGACTATAGACATTTACAAGCCAATTGTCCTAATCGAAGGATTATGGCCCTTTAAGAAATCGTGAAGATTAATTTGGAGCTTCAAGAGGCCAAACAAGGTCCAGACCAAGTTGCATCCAAATTCAAGAAGCAAGACAAATTCGTAGAACACAGTGATGAAGGAGAGTTGCTGGCATTACACACCATGATTGTTCCAAAGGCAGAAAAGTAAAGAGAGAATATCTTTCAAACCCGTTGCAAAATGAATGAAAAGTTGTGTAAGTTGATCATTGATGGTGGGAGCTGCACTTATATGGAATTTGCAACTTTGATAGAGAAGTTGAAGTTATCAATTTCTAAACATCCTCAACCTTACAAACTTCAATTAATTAACAAGGGCTACGATCTCTAGATAACTAAGTTTTCACATCGTTTTCAATTGGTAAAAGTTACTAAGATCGGGTTTTATGCGATGTTATTCTTATAGATGGATGCCACTTGTTCATGGGGAGGCCTTGGCAATATGATAGGAAGATCATGCATGATGGCAAAAAAAACACCTACGCTTTCCATAGAGGACAGAAACACATCACTCTTGCACCTTTTTGCCCGTTCATGATCCACAAAAGTCAACCTAGGGTGAGAAACACAAATAAGAAAAATCTTTTCTTGAGTGAAACATGTTCTTACCTTATTCATGGTTGAAAGTCAATAGAGTGTGGAAGAGAGTTCTTTACATCCTAAGATACTCTCCTTGATTATTTTGGGATGAATTCCCTGAGGATTTACCCTATGGTTTACCACCCTTGAGGGAAGTTGAGCATCAAATCGAATACCTTCTCAATGTTCCGCTTCCTAACAAGGATACCTATTGATGCAATCCGGTGGAAACCAAAGAATTACAAATGCAGGTGGATGAGCTAATGTTTAGAGGATATGTCAGGGAAAGCATGAAACCTTATTCAGTTCCAGCCTTGCTCGTGCAAAAGAAAGATAGTTCCTTCAAAATTTGTGTGGATAGTCGAGCCATCAACAATATAACCATTAAGTCTATGTGCCACATACTTAGACTTGATGACATGCTTGATGAATTGTACTCTACCATATTTTCAAAGATTAATTTGAGAAGGGGCTACCATCATATTAGAATGAGCGAAGGGTGTTAGGAATGTGAACCGTTGAAGAGAAAAAAAATAAAGAATAAAACACATGAATTTTTACTTGGTGAACCCTTTTCAAAATTGGAAAGGGAAAAACTACGGTGTTCCACTAGGCAATCTTTTCACAATTAGTATCAACAACAAAGATACAAGTTTCAAGGTTACAACTATAAAAGATATTGCCCATTTATATAACAGGAGTCTAGGGTATACATAGTTATGATGGAAATGACATGTATGCCATTAGCAGTAAAAACTTTCCATTTTAATATTACTTTCCTCTATTACTCTACAACTCTATCAATCTCTCACTTGGAGGTTGATCTTCATAAGGACAATAGTCCTTTGTAGTCTTCACTTGTCTTCATCACCCAAATTATCCTAGTGTTGCCAATCCCTTTATCACTAACCATGGATGCCAATTGAGGTAATACACAGCCTTAGTTTCTTAGTGGTTTCTGCTGAATTTTTGCATTAAGAATCTTCTTTAATGACAACATTCTATAATCTATCAGAAGATAAATATGATGATACTTCAATTTAATGTGCTTTGTCCTTTAGTGAAATACCAATCTTTTGCAAGATAAAAAGCACTCAGATTGTCATTGAAAAAACGCTGCTATCTTGCTTCTTGCTTATCTTCTTCAGAGAATTCTTCAACCAAATCATCTCCTTGCCAGCTTCAGACATGGCAATATACTCTGCTTCAGTGCCACCTATAGTAAAAACATAACCTGAGGTGCTCTTCTTATTGTCCAAGTCACCACCAAGATCTACATCGATAATGTCCAGTGAAGTTGGAGTGCCTTTCAATTATGTGACACCATTTTATGAAAAAAGATGTCACATAATTAAAGTGCCTCTCAAGTATCTTAATAGCTACTTCATAGCTTCCCAATTCTTTATTCCTAGATTAGCCATGTATCCGCTCACACTCCCACTACGTGAGTTATATTTGGTTTGGTATACACCATGACGTACATCAAATTGCCAACAATTGACACGTAAAGTACCTTAGCCATGTACTCCCGCTCTTCATCAGTCTTTGGTGACTGCTCCTTCGAGAGTTTGAAGTGAATTCCTAAAGGAATACTTCTGGGCTTTGCATTCTAAACTCTGAACTTATCTAGCACATTCTCAATGTACTTTTGTTGAGACAACTTTAGAATTCCTTTAGATTTATTTCGTGTAATCCTCATCTCAAAAATCTAATTCGCTACTCCTAAGTCCTTCATCTCAAACTCTTTGACAATTACTGCTTCAATATGTTGATCTCCCTCATGCTAGATCCTACCATAAGCATATCATCCAAACATAATAACAAAATTATGTAACAATCATCAAAGTTCTTGAAGAGATAGTAACGATCCATTTCACTTCTACTAAACCTATTATCGCACATAAATGTGTCAAATCTCTTATACTACTGTCTAGGAGCCTGTTTCAAACCATACATACTTTTCTTCAGCTTGCAAACATAATCTTCTTTTCTAGGAACTTGAAAACCTAAGTAAATCCTCTAAGTCAGTTGTTATACCATGTAGATCCTCTAAGTCACCATGGAGGAAATGCAGTCTTTACATTTAACTACTCTAAATGTAAATTCTCAGCAGCAACAATACTTAATACTAGCATGATAATAGCCAACTTTACAATTGGAGAGAAATCTATGTGTAGTCAATTCCTTTCTTTTGTTGAAAACCTTTAACTACTAACCTTGTTTTATATCTCTTGCTGCCATCAAGTTCTTCTTTCACCTGATGCACCCGCTGGTTCTGCAACGCCTTCTTCCCTTCTTGTAATTGAGCTAACACCCAAGTTCTATTCTTCTTGAGTGAATCCAACTCATCCCGCATTGCTAACGTTCACTTAACGGAATCTTTAACTTGCACTAGTTTCGAAAAAAAAAAATTGGTTCGCTAGTGTCAAAAGCAAATAATGTAATACAAGTGTAGATATTCTATTAGCTCTTCTTAAAGTGGATTTAGGTGTATGTGATTCTTATCTTGATTTTTTTTATCAAAGTCTGCAGCAACAGTTTCGCGGTTCCTAACCATAACACTCTTAGAAAGCCCCTCTAATTCAATCTCTTTAGTCTCCACCGTTGGTTTCTTCACACTAGATTCTATCACAGATTTGTCCTTGTACAACATGTTTTCATTGAATGTAACATTGACAATTCTTATTATTTTTATGTTTTGTTTATCCTGTAACTAATAGCCAAATAATCAAAACTATACCAATGAAAAAACATATTTTAGATTTTGCATCAAGCTTATCTCTATTTTCAAAATCTACGTGTACATATGAAACACAACTGCAAACTTTTATATGAGAGAGATTCACCTTCTTTCCAGTCCATTATTCTTCTAGTAACTTGAATTGAAGTGGAACTAAAGGTGTTTGTTGATCAAATATGTTGTTGAGTTAATTGCATCTGCCTAAATGTCTCGTGTAATCTAGCATGCATCCTCATACTTCTTGCACGCTCATTTAAAGTTATGTTCACCTTAACAACTTCATTTTGTTTCGATTTGTTGGGAGATGTTCCTGTCATTCTGATGCCATTCTCTACACAAAACTGCTTGAACTCCTTGCTATTATTTTCACCATCATTATATGACTTTAGACATTTAATTTTCACGCATGTATCATTCTCCACTTCAACTTTCCATCTTTTAAAAGTAGCAAACACATCTATATTTCACAAATAAACCCATACCTTCCTGGTCGAGTTGTCAATGAATGTTACATAGTAGCCCAAGCCTCCAAGAGAATGCACAAGGGTTGGCGCCCGTACATCTGTATGCACTAACTCTAGTTTTTCTTTATTTGATTCTTTCCCAATCTTCGAAAAACTGACACGGTTTTGCTTGCCCAAAACAAATCCTCACATAGACAAATATCTATGGACTTCATATCAAGTAGTTTTCCTTTTGATGCTAATACCTTCATCCCCTTTCCGCTCATGTGTCCAAGCCGAAGGTGCTACGATATGGAATTAGCTTCTGACTTAAACATTGTGGTTGTTTCTCTACTGCTTTCAGTCATGTATAACGTTCCTAACTTTGTTTCTCGTGCTATAATCATAACACCTTTAACAATTTCCCAGGAGCAATCCCAAAAAATAGTTTTGTATTCGGTATTGTTTAATTGACTTCTAGAGATTAGATTTCTCTTAAGGCCAGGAGCAAATCTGACTATTATGGCTAGAACTATTTCCTAGAGGGGGGGGTGAAATAGGTGTATTTAAATAAACTTGACTCAAAATGCAGAATTAAAATAGCCAATATATATAATATGAAAGATAAGACAAAGTTTGAGCTTTGCGTCTGATAAAGGAACAATGTAAGTGTGCAATATGGTCTCAGATACAGTAAATAAGAATTAAGGAATAGAAAGACTTGCACATAAAACTTATAGTAGTTCGGCTTATGTTAAGCCTATATCCATTCTCAACGCTAACAGCGTACTAGCTAGATTCCACTAGATAATCTTTAGAGATTACAATGAATGTTGATGCTCAGATAGTAGACCACACTATCTCACAATCACTAAAATATAGTCTCTCAATGATTAAATAAAGACAAGTGAAAATACTCGAAGCTCTTGCCAGACTTTGGAATTGTAGATTATTAGTCTTTCTCACTTAGTGACTTCAACCTCCTTATATACTTCTCAATATCCAAACTAACCATTGAACATCTTCTGAGGATCATTCTTCAATTATCCAATTGGATCCAAATGCTTCGAGGGATTGTATAGCTGTTGAGAGATAGAGATTAGAATCTCCCATTAATTTAGTTGCTAAGACCATTGGATTTGAGTTTTCATAAGTTGAAGTTTTTCATTTGGAAAGAACATCTTGTCTCCCGAAGATTTGTCAATTAATCTAAGATGTTTTGCTTTAATAATGTCGTTGCAAAACCATCTAGAGAACTGATCTTCAATCAAGGATCTTCTATAAGTGAAATTATAACCAAATTACTAGCCGTTGCGAAATATATCATCAAGGTGTTCTGAGTCTTAGGTAGTTACTTCATCAAAAGTTATCACTTGAATCTGAACAAACTCTGAGATAGAACCTCCTTCACTTAGAGTTTGAGTCTGAGGGTCGCAAGTGACTCGATATATAATCACATACAAGTCTTGTTGATAACCTCATATTACTTTAACTCTAATGAAGTCCATTCCATGTATGACGTCACAGAAGAGATTAATCTATATCCTCAGATGCAATATCCATGATGCAACGTATGATGATCGTTCCCTTAGACGTATTCACCTGATAATATCTTCATCAGATTAAATTAATATCTTGGAAAGTTTTGTCAATTTTCAAAACATATTGGGAAGTTTATTCAACAATCATGCAACTTTCATTGATACCCGTTAGGAGTATTTATATGAATATCACCCTTCTCTAGCCAAATGTTCATCATTAGCAAGATAAACTTTTCCAAACTTTCAAGCAACAAAATTATGCATTAATTCTTTGCACAAATTAGACTAAAACGACGCACCCGAGTCTAATATCCAAAACTCAATCAGACTGTCAACACTAAAAATTAAGGCATCATTGTCAAGCGTATCTTCAAGATTTGTATTGAAATATTTCTCCACCTCTTGATTTGATCTCGAGATAGAATTTTCTTCTTTAGGGCTCTACAGTCTCATCTCAAATGGTATTTCTTTTCGCAATTCTAGCAAAATATTTCACCATGAGGTCTTGATTTGTTTCTCCCTCCGGATTTCGATCTACCACGGTATTAGTTTCGCCCTCTTCAATCTACTACAAATGTTCTCACTAAGAATCAAATTTTGGATTTCCTGAAGCTTCAACTTTTTCTTACTAGACAAATTGTCCACTGCAATCATAGTTGCACTCCAACTTTCAAGTAAAGAAGATAAGAAAAATTAAAACATTTACCTCGCCATTGAATTTGATTTCCACTAAACTGAATTGAGTCATGATCACATTGAATTTGTTGATATGATCGATCATAAAAACACCTTCGTCCATCTTTAGATTGAAAAGATGACGCATCAAATATACTTTGTTTGACGCTGAAGGGTTCTCGTACATGTTGGACAATGCCCTCATCAAGTCTAACATTGTCTTCTCGTTGGTGATGTTGAAGGCAATGTTCAGCGCCCACCTAAGATGAATCACAGCTAGAGCTTGCCAATCTTGCAATTCCTACTCTCCTTGCTTAATTGAATTCGGTTTCTCCCCCAACAGAGGCTGATGCAAGTTATCAGATACATCAAATCCTCAATCTGCATCTTCTAGAAATCAAAGTCCTTACCATTAAACCGATCGATCTTCACATTCCCTTCGTCCATATTCGTTGCTCCCACTATTTTATTGAATTAGGCTCTGATATCAATTGTTGTGAATGCAAACATTGGAGAGAAAAAAAAAATAGAAAAGAAGACACAAATTCTTAGATGGAAAACCCTTTTTAAAATCAAAAAGGGAAAAACCATGGTGTTGCACTAGACAATCTATTCACCATCAATATCAATATACAAGCTTCAGGGTTACAATATATAGGAGAAGTCTAGGGCATACATAGTCATGATGGAGATTAAATGTATGCCATTAGTAGCAGTTAAAAGGTCTATTCTCTACTTTAATATGAAAATTACATGCATGCAATTAGCAGCAATAAGCTCTCTAATTTAATATTACTTACTATATCAAACTCCACAACTCCATCAAAGAAAACGAGTGAAAAACATCACTCAAAACCCAAAGGGGCATTTATGAGTGGCTGGTTATGCCATTCAGTCTTTCTAATACTCCGAGCACTTTAATGAGGCTTATAAATAAAGCCCTTCGCCCTTTTTACTGCTCACTTTGTCATTGTCTACTTTGATGATATTCTTATTTATAGCCAGAGCAATGAAGAGCATTTATCTCACTTAAAACAAGTCTTCAAAATTCTTGAGAAAACAAAAGCTCTATGCCAAGGTGGAAATGTGTTAATTCGTCTCTCCAAGCATCATATTCCTTGGCTACGTGGTCTTCAAAGACGAGATTTCAGTAGATTAATCGAAGATGGAGGCGATTAAGATGTGGCCGATTCCATGATCTATTTTTTATGTGAGGAGCTTCCATGATCTTGCATTTTTCTACCAGTGATTTCTGAAGAACTTTAGCATCATCATGGAACCTATTACTAAATGCATGAAGAAGAGATCTTTGGAACAGTCCAAGGCTGTCCATAATGCATTTGAAGTCATCAAACAAAGTTATCTTTTCTACATGCCTTGAAGATTTTTATAGAGGTAAAGTTGATGTACTATCTAGTTCATTGGAAAGGCTGTTTGAGAAACTCATTTAAATAGAGTTCCTTTCAAAGAGGTAATTATTGCATATCGGCTACTTTCCATGTTGGAGACCTATTTCTCATTTTTGAAGATGAGTCCCAATCATATTTAAGGTCAAATCTCCATCAACCTTGGGGTGTATGATGCGGGATCATGTGCATATCGGCTACTTTCCTAGTTTAATATTTCCTAATTTGATGTTTCTAGTTTAGTGTCCTAGTCCCTCTATAAATAAGAGGTGAACTCTCAATTGTATGCAAGCATATTATGAGCTAATAATATTTGAGAATTCCTCTCAAGTGAGTGGTTCTCTATCCAATTCGTTGGTGGTAGATTTTCAAATTTTTTATCCTTGACTGGTGGAATAGTATTTTATGCCTTGCTGGTGAATTCTTCTATTTGTTTCACAAAAACGTCAAACATTTTCATTTCATCAAATTCGTTCCACAATCTCACCCAATCTCACCACGCATCAGTTCAATTCCTAAAAATCCATTATTTTGACACTTTTCCAATTATTGCACCATGTTTTCATAAAATTTGGGTCATGAGCTATCCATGGACACAAAGTTCAGGTTAGTTGGACATTGGATGGGATTGTCTACTTCTACATATACATGCTAGGGTTAATAGGACACAAAAAACCCAAATTTGTATACCTGTGATAAATTTACACCAAAATGATTTTTAGGTTTCCAAAGATCCCAAATTAGTACACTTGAGACAAATTTACTCCAAATTAATTTTTAAGTCACAAAAAACCCAAACTAGTGTACGTGTGACAAAATTTTACCTCAAACTGATATGTATTTCCACATGGAATTGTCATGTCTCATCTAGCTCGACAGTTTCACTATAAAATTTGACGGAAGCTAACAGAAGGTAAATATTTCATAAGTGTACCAATTTGGGATTTTTTGTGACACAAATTAATTTATGGTAAATTTTTGTCATGGTGAACCAGTTTAGAGTTTTTCATAATCCAAGATTTAGTTTAGAGTAAATTTGTCACAGATATATCAATTTGAAGTTTTTCGTGATATTAACCTTACATGCTATTTGTTAAATTACCGTAGTAAATAGCTAAAATCAAGGTTTTTGGCTTTGGTTGTTCTTTTCATTCTTGATTCCATCAAATTAATTTGAATCACTCTAGTCTTGTTACGCTTTTTCTACAATGACTCGGCAATTTCAAGTAAATTTGATTTTTTTTTCTTTTATCTTACATAGCAAAATGAATCTGATAGTGAATGGGCAAAACAAATTAGCTTTCAACGGCATTCATTTGTTTTGTGTGCATTATTGTGAATCTATAATCTTTTAACCTACTTTTGTTTTTGCTTTTGGCAATTAAAGTTTTACCTTTTGCTAGGGCAAACAACCCTTGCCTGGCCCTAGTGAGGGTCGCCCACCACCGTCGGCCCTCTCTCCCATCCCTTTTAGCCCTTCCCGTCTCTTGAAATTGTTATGTACATTTGTCATTTTACTCTTTGTTTTTCTATTTTTTTTTTTTCAAATTACTAGTGTTGAATAACAAAAACAATCATTAAAGCATTAATCGACCACATCGACCACCATATAAGCAAGTTAACGACAATTAGTAATCCTATGTATGTTTCCTTGAATCTATTTTAAAGTTCTGACCATTTTTCGTATAAGATGCAAAATTCGTGTTATTTTAGGATTTTATGCCAAAAAATAAGTGAAGCCTCCGTTATTTTAAGGCCATTTTTATGCGCGCGAGTGTATTTTATTACATATTTTCTTGAAAATGACTTCGTATGTAACATGAGTGACAACCCTAGTGTATTAACATCATCATCTAACATGATTCATTGAGATTAGTATCATAGATATTTCTTTAAGTCAATTTTAGCTGGAAAAAACAAGAAGAAGAAAACTTGATCTGTCCCCAAATGGGCAAACTACTCTAGCACTTAATTACGCAAGAAAATGCCTCAAAAATCATGTACAAATGGTCTCATACCTGATTCCACCCTATAACTGGGCATCTGCATAGAATGTAGGATGAAGTTTCCAAGGAGCAAAAATAACTTTTACACGATCACAGAAAAATAATATGTTGGTTAATAAGTGGTTTCATGAGCTTGTACACGGTATGCCATTCGTATTCAATCCGATGAAAAGTATAAACCCTATGCGATAAAACTTACAGACTTTGGAAACTGCTATGAAAATTTTCCATCTTACAAGGGGCCTATATAATCTTCCATCTTATTTAAGTCCCATGCATTTACATAAATGTTGATTTATATACTTTAATTTTTTTTAGGGTAAAAGTATAAAAAAGTCATAAACCTATTACGTTAATATCAATTCAATCATAAACCTTTTAATTGGACCAAATTAGTCCTAAACATTTTTGCATTGTTACCAATTGATTCCATCTGACCAATTTTGACCAAAAATCATTGACGTGGATCTTGGGCGTACTACATGGCATGGCCGGTGCTAACGTGGATAATTTTTTTAAGTTTTAAATATTTTTTTTGAATTTTTTGTTAATTTTTTCTTTCTTTTTCCTTTTATTTTTTCTCCTCTTTTCCACTATGGCTGGTGAGGGTCGCTGAAGCTTGCTAGCTACAACGGAAAAAAAAAAACAAAGAAGGAAAAGAGAAGAAAATAAAAAAAGAAAAGGAAAAATTAATAAAAACATAAAAAAATTCGGAAAAAATAAAAAAAAGTTCATAAACAAATTTCCTTGTCAGCGCTAGCCATGCCACGTCGGACCGCCGACGTCCACGCCAACGATTTCCAGCCATAATTGGCCAAATGAATTCAATTGGTACAAATGCAAAAAGGTTTAAGATTAATTTGATCTAATTAAAAAGTTTATGACCGAATTGAAATCAATGTAATAGGTTTATAACTTTTATTGTACTTTTCCTTTTATTTTAGTATCGTCTTAGATCTGATCCTGCTCATTCGGACAATTGATGTAAGAACTACTGTTTCTCTTGGGGCCTTTCTGGGAATTGTTGGACCTCTTGTTTATTGGATAGATAGCCTTCAACTAAGAGACATAGTGCCATGAGCTTCTTTCAAATTTTAAACAAGCTAGGAGCACAAGCAAAAGAAGACCCATGACTAATTGTGTGGAGTGGGTTACGTGGCATTGCTATTACTGCACTCTTCTTCCAACTTTTGCCCCCTAACTTAAAGCAAAGTATGCAATTGAGTCGTCAGACTTTTCTATTTCGCAATCAGGTTGAATATCTTGCTTGATTTATACACTTTGGTCCTTCCATTTTTATGCTATTATTTTTGTTTATGTGTCACAACCATGTGCCAAAAATGCCTTTATCCTCAGCTTGACGGTGGTGAGGGTGATTTTCATACGTTATTGTCATGTCATGTTAAGTTGATAAAAGTATCGTGGACATGACTGCACAATAAAGCAACTTACGAGACTTGCTTGCACAAATCAAATAAGTTTGAGAACTTGATTGCGTTGAAAATTTGAGAGCCTAATTGTACATTTCGCATAAGTGAGAGGATTAAAAGTGTACTCGATCCATTTTCCTTACAGTGATTTGCCATCCATTTAGCATTTTGCAATTGATGTCCACATCTTTACTTGAAGAACCTTGTATTTTGATATGTTGTATCGCTCTCCTTTTTTCCTTTTCACTTTTATGATACATACTTTGTCCTATTAAAGAAAGAAAATGAACATTGCTTTGGACTGATCATGGAGCAATGACCCGTTGAAAAATACTCCATTTTATGAGATTAGAAAGGCATTTGATGGATTTATGGGTTCATCTACTTTCGTGGGGGCTCCCTTATATAAAACACTTCCATTTTTTTCCTTATTTCCTTAAAATATTTGCGAAGGGATCGAAGCTGATGGCAAGGACTTGGTCACTAAGCGAGCCTAGGCGGGCTCCGACAAGGTCCACTTGAACCCCAACTTTGCATGGGCTTGCTTAAGGCCGGTTTGATGATGCTATTAGTGGTTACTTAATGGAAAAAGCTTGTTGACGATCACAACTAAACAAGGATTTAAAAGATCAAATTGAGTGAAAAACTTACTTAATGGATGAGTAAGGAAGGGGATACTTAATTTCATCAAGTAGGAAACGCAATTGATGACAATTAGATTCTCTCCAATTATATTGCTTAATCATACTAGTAATGATCGCAATTCCATATAGAGTAAGAAATTAATAATATTCAGTTGGGTGGCGCTTTTCCCACTCCCTCTTTGGCTAACACACTCCCTGAAATAGTGTTTTTATTATAATATCCCTTGTGAGTCCCATCTTTTTAGCACATCATACCCATAGACGATTATTAAATTCAACCGTGGGCCCTATTTTGTGTTTACTTTTTTCCTTTTCTTCCCTATCTTCTCTCTTCCCTTTCTTTGCGTGCTGTCGTCTTCTTCCTTGTTGCGTTCTTCACCCACGTCCTCCATCGCACCTCCAATCCTGAAAGCTCCATTGATCGTGTCGTTCACTTGCTTCTTTGCATCACTGCCCCTCTCGACCCACTGCCCATTGAGGAGAGCAATGAGAAGTATATGGTGGCAGTGCGGCTGCAACTGCTATAATTGTGTTAATTGCAGCAACAACAACAACAACAGCTTCGACGACAGGTGGCGGGTCAAGGCTGCGAGTGGCGGCGATGGAAAGAAGCGAGTGAACGACACGACCAATGGAGCCTTTAGGGTCGAAGCCGCGATAGAGGACTTAAGTGAAGAAGGCAACAAGGAAGAAGATGAGAGAGAGAAGAGAGATATATGAAAGAAAAAGTAAAAAGTAAACACAAAATGGGGCCCACATTTGAATTTAATAATTGTCAATGGTATGATGTGCTAAAAAGGTGTGACCCACAATGGATATTATAGTAAAAACACAATTTCAAGGAGTGTGTTAGCCAAAAAGGGAATGGAAAAAGTACGACTCTATTCAGTTATCTTCCGTTATTATCAAACGACTTTTACTTTTTATTTTCAGCACTTAAATTTGTTAACACTTAAAATTCTGTACTTAAATTTTTGGCACTCACTTTTCAGACGCATCAAACGAGCCTTCAGACTCCGAGTGTGAGGGCCTAGTTAAGCGCCCAAGATCACCCATTGAGAAAGAATGGGCGGGCCACATTGACAATATATTGCTGAATAATTATGTCAAAAATAATAAATGAACACCAAGTATGGAGCAAATGTTATTGAAACAAACGCACTCTGCTTCATTTAAATTATAATAGGTAGATCTACAAACCTATGCAAGAAATGCATGAGCATTCGATATACCATTGTTTGTGTTAATCATCACGGCACATCACAGCGCGACTTTGCCAAATACCTATCGGAAACATTATATCAACGCAGCAACCCGCTAAAACAGTAGTACCGAAAGGTCTGATTATGCCAAATGTATATCTCTTGAGGAGGTCGACTAAGGAAAAAGCTTATAATTAACCCCTCGAAAGTCTCGGATCGAGGTAAGTAAGGAACGCTAAAGTGATAGACGTGTTCGTATTCTTCATTCGAGGTCCGCATGCGAACCACCGTACTTACGTTTTCTCTTGGGATGACCCTTAAGAGCATAGGCCCTTATGCTCATGTAATTATATGCGTGGGACTTGGAAACCGCCGTATCCCATGGGGAGACTGTTGGTTGGTTTTGGAAGTGATGACGCAAAAATCTGCTAGGCCCGCTACCATTGGGCCGACCAAAGCCCCGAATCCGTACACCACAAGCAAGGGAGCCGTAACTCAAATGGACCTTCCGATACTTAACTCAAAGAAGGAACTTAAAGAACAAGGGACCGAGAAAAAGAAGGTTAAAAGAGACAGGAATGTGACATACCATAACGTTGCCCAACCCTTTTGGGGGCGTAACACCCACGGCCTGTGGGCTGTGCCACCAGGTCAAGTCGGCCCTTTTTTTTAAAACCTATGAGAACATTTTTTCTTTCCATTGACCTCTCTTCCACTGACACCACCTCTTCTCATGGATCTCTACGTTTCAATTTGAGTCAGGTTATCGGCGGAATCTGATATCCGAAGCTGCTTTCAAATATTTCATGTGTCCATGACTAAAGGTCTGTTTGACAACGGTTCTGATTCTCTGATTTTGTTCTCTAGAAGAGAAAAAGATGAAAAATCGGTTTGGTAACGTAAATGATTTATATTCTCACCTAATTTTCCCTGGTTCTGAGTTTAGGCCCCTTCATTGGTATCAGAACCTTGTTTTATGCTTAGCTTGGTTTGTTCCATGTGTTTAGACGGTGATTATCCAGTGTAGCGAAGAATATTTCACTACCATAGAAATCTAATATACTACTTTTGTTCTCCTAAATGCTACTATTGCTCAATCCTCTTTCTCCTTTGCAGAGTTTCATACTTCAAACGCCTCTAAGATTGACTATCTTTATGAAGTCTCACTTAGTGATGAAACTAAGATTTCTGAAATCCAACTTCCCCTTATGAACCCATATTCAGCTTTTGTCAAACTCTCGTTTTCCTTTTCCCCAATCCGCTCTATACGATAGTTAATTTGACATACTCCTAAAGATGCTAAGGAGCATTATTCATGATTGAACCGTGTGTTCCTAATCTAATCCCAAAGGACTAGTTCTTTAAAAATGATGGACATCATGTTCACCATTATAAAGACTCATATGGTCATTGCTTTTGAAATCTTTTTTGTCAGTACTCTTCATGTACCAACTTTTCATATGAAGTAGATCCAGCTACATGGATTAGTTGGCGAAAAAAGCCTTCAAAAGATCCGTTATATCAAAAGTTCTTGAATGGAAATCCTACTATTGACACCTTTGGAGAAAATGACAAATATTAATTTGTTGTTTCTTACTCACCATCTTCACCCTCACCTTCATCAATATCAAATACATCTCTGCCCTCACCACCCTACAAGAAGCAGGCTATCTCTCCCTTTTATAAACCCATTTTCAAATGGGCAAAAAAGAATTCTTGTCCCTTGAAATTTCAGTTGTCGAAACACCTTTCTTCACATTCAAAACAACTTACCTTCTTAGGCATGTTCAATCAGGCAGACTTTTCGCCTCTCAATCCATCATAAAGCTCAACTTCAAAACTCTATTTTCCTGCTACAGAGGAATTCACTGATCTTCAACGAAAATGTCTTCATGTTCCTAAGATACCTTCTCCAACTGAGGTGGATGAATGCGGAAGACAAAAATGAGTTCTTGTTGCAGAAGCTGTCCTAAATTGGCAATCATAAACTCTTTTGGCATACAATGATGCTTTTAAAAAAATTGATTCACGCATCATTAATATACATCAATACCTCAAAAGGTATGATGAAAGTACTAAGAAGATGATTTCAGATTTCCCAAAAAGGCTTCATGCCTTGGAATCCGGCCATCATCTTGAATATCATCATCTTAAAAGTCCAAAGAATGAGATAGAGAAACTTCGAAGGCAAATTGCACTCCTTGAAAAAAGAACCTTTAAGCCTTATGATTTATTCTCTATGCTCATCCTCCACAACCGCAGAACTCTCCAGTGTTTGCTGTTGTAATTGCTCAAGCGAAAACCTACACTCGAAGAGATCGAAGTGATATGATAGGAATGCGTGATCAAATCCGATAAATAGAATGCCTTCATAAGGAACAAGGAAAAGATTTGGCTCAATCTTCCAAAAAACCTGAACCTTAACTTATGGTCTCAAACCCTCTTGAATCATTTCTACGCAATTTGAGCATCCAATAGAAGGAAGAGGTTGGACAGAATCTTGAAGAATTTATAAGATCTAAAAAAAAACCTCTTAGGTTACAGATCTTTCTGATCTTTTAGAATCAGACTCATTTTCTTCTTCAATCCCTTTTATTGAATCTTTCCATACACAATTCATTACCCATTCCATTTTTATGGTGGATCCACCAGAAGAAGAAATAATCTCTGACCTAGAAGTCATCCAACCCCTAAATCCTAATCCATTTTCTATTCCGAGTTTTTCCCCAAACCAGCACTTCACACTTGATGATATACCCTATTCTAAATTGCTAGAAAGGGTAGAGAATTTTCACTCTTAGCTTAATATCAGAGCTCTTAGTGTCGAAAGCAGATATGACATCATCCTCGAGTTTGTCATAAAATTCATTGGTAGCCTCAAACATTGGTGGTAATCAGTTTCTAATGCTAACCAAATGGCCTTTCTACTTCTTCCGGATTTCGTTCAACCCATTCAGCTCATTTACCAATTCTTTATTGGAAAACCAGTTGATCTACTTGAGGTTAAAATAAGAGAGTAGTTTGATAGGAAATGTTGTTCTCTTCAAAAGAAACATTTAGATAAACATTATGCTGCAATGACCAAAATCTTTTATAGTCTTAGAGCTGATGCAAATCTAAAACAAATTTTCTTGAACTCCATCTCCAAAAAAACTCTCTCAATAGGTAGAAAGAAACTTTCTCAACAAGGGAAAAAAAGTGGCTGATATCCCTTTTGGGGAAATTCAATAGGAAATCCATCTTTGCCTTGATGATTTGTGCCTACGCGGACAAATGATTAAGAATTATCTCAAGGACAATCGAAAACTCAATGGTGCATGTTTTCACTAATATTTCAAGATCAAATATCTAAAAGATTGTGATGGCTCTTCTTGTGGAAACCATTCTAGGAAGAAAAGGCATGTCAAGAAATATTATGAGAAGAAGTCCAAACATGGCCCTAGACATTTCAAGAAAAAGAAGAAATGAAGATTCCTAAATAAACGATGAAATGCTCTAGATCGTCAAAAGTCAAATCATTGCTTTATTTGCAATAAAAAGGACACTTTGCCAAAAATTGTTCCCAAGCAAAAAAAAGATTTAAATCGTCTCATACATTATATCGAGCTTGAAATAAATATTTCCCTCAAAGATGATGATGTAGAATCTTTGTTCTCCATGGATAAAAATCCAACTGAACAAACTCTCTGTGTTATCCCTTATTATCAAACCTCCCAATCAGATAAGCTCATATTCAAAGCCTAATTCAGAAGATTTTTTCCATCTATCCCCCTAGTTTCTAGAATTATAGTCCACTGCAAATTTTAGCCAATCTCATTGCTCTCATTTTCCAGTAACAATCTTTACCTCCAAGTTTGCTAAACCTATTTTAGTCATTGCTCTCATAGATACTGGTGCTAGTTCGTCCATTCTAAACACAAATGTACTTCTTGAAGAATACTGGATTTCCTGTGTTTGGTATTTCAATTCATCTTTTGGATATACTTTTTCCACAAAAGTGCGTACCACACTAGTAACTATCCAGTTTTTCCTCAGTGTTCCATAAATACCAAAGTTCTTGGATCTAATCTTCTCAACAAAGATTTAATCATTCGTTGGGATATTGTGACTCAACTTCCCCATCTTCGAATCATTCCTAGAAAAGGTTTTAAGTATAAAAATCAGTTTTTCGAATTTGTTAATATACAAAGACTTTTTTCCATCTAGACGATTCTATTGGATTCAATCATGCAAAAGTTGTTAGAATCATGTTCAGAAAATCATTCTGAATTCACCCAAAAATGTTCCCATCTTTTATGGCAAAATGCAGAACTGTATGTCTGACTTCCTTTCAAACAAAACGAAAATATAAATCCTACCAAGGCTAGCTATTTAGGAATAAACCCAGATCATCTTGCCCAGGTTCAACAAGAATTCTCAGAATTGTTACAATAAGGCTTCATTGAAATTTCAAATTCACGATGGGCATGTGAAATCTTTTATATCAACAAGCATACTGAGCAGAATAGAGGAAAATTAAAATTGGTTATCAATTACTAACCTCTTAATTTTTTCCTCCAAGACGATAAGTTCCCATTGCCTTCCAGAAATTTTCTTTTTGTAGGATTAACCAAAGCCCACATTTATTCCAAGTTTGACCTTAAAGCAGGTTTTTGGCAATTAGGAATTCATCTTGAAGAAAGACCTAAAATAAAGTTTTGTATTCCGAACCAGCATTTTCAATGGAAAGTTCTTCCTTTTAGACTCAAGGTAGCTCCCTTCTTGTTCCAGAAGGCCATGTGTTGCATCTTTCAGCCAATCCTGGCAAGTGCAACAGTATACATTGATGATATATTGCTCTACAGCTCAGATGAAAATTCTCATCGCAGACTTCTTGAGCAATTCGAAGAAATTGTGTAAAAGTATGGCATCATGCTTTCTTAGAAGAAAATGATTATTGCCCAAACAAAAATCGAATTTCTTAAAATGCACCTTAACAAAGGTACATATTATCCAAGTTCCCATATTGTCAAGGAATAATTCAATTTTCCCGAAAAGGATTTCACAACTAAACAAGTTCAATAATTTTTCGAAATCATCAATTATCTTCGAAACTTTGTTTCAAATATTGCAAAGTTGTTACTTCATCTTTAGTAAATGTTAAAGAAATATCCACCACCATAGGGAAAAGCTCAAACCAAAACAGTTGCTGACCTCAAAACAATTATGCAAAATCTTCTCCCATTGCAAATTGCGTCCACAGGAAAGTGAATATTGCAAATTGATGCTAGTAATGAATATTAGGCAGCTATACTGTTTGAAGAAATTGATGATAAGCGACACCTTTTTGCTTACAAAAGTGATAAGTTCTCCCAAGCAGAAATGCATTACCATTCTACCTTCAAAGAAATGTTGACAATTAAGAATGGAATCAAGAAATTTGAGTTTCATATTATCGGTCACCATTTTCTTGTGAAATTAGATATGGCATCATTTCCCCAGATGACCAAGTTCAAATAGAAGCATATTCCTCATCTCCAACCACTCAGATGAGCTCAATGATTTTCAAAATATTCTTTTGAAACCAAGCATATTGCGAAAAAAAAAAATGTGCTTGCACATTTTCTCTCCAGACCAAAGGCACCGCTAGTAGAAATCAACATGTATATTCTCATGCATCTTCTCCCTCAAATCGAGAAGTACATGATTGAAAAAATAAACAGTTGGCCAAGCCTGAAATATCCTTAGGAGATTATTCTAGAGATACAGAATGACTGACTCAGTAAACACCTTGACGACCTTATGTGGCGTTGCCATATAGACTTTTTCAGAATCCATGGAGGTTCTCTTCTCAGTTCTTCAGATCTACATCACAGTTACCCCTTCATCCATTCACTATTTTGGAAGCCATATGATTTTTCGAAGAAACTCAAGTGGCTCTTATGGTATTTGACCAATAAGTACCTGATAGCAATTGAATTTTTCACTTAAAGCTTTTCAGTCAAGCTCACCAAATTAAGCACTTGGTCCTCAAAACCAACATGAAAGTAACATCTTCACTTTGCTCAAATGGTTTTATCCACCTATTTTCTAGAAATGACTCTTTGCTGAAAAAATGAAAAAAGTCTTAAGAAATCCATAGACATACACTGTTATTTTCCTTTATCGCCTTTGGATTTTTGTGTACAATAATGGCACCATCTCCAATATTCCATCCAGAGTAGGTACAACAACCTACAAGCCTTAACCATAGCTCCAAGTGGCCCGCATTTATAAATCATTTCTCAGTCGTTTTGGTTCTTGCGAACATAGTTATAGAGACCTGCAAAGAATCTTATGTCAAGAAAATCGAACCATTTCTGAAGAAGCATGTGATTACATCATACCTGTCTCGTGAGATCATAACGGACCCTTAATAGCTGTATAGAAAGCACTTCGAGAATGGAACCAACAGCTTGATCAAGAAATGACATATACACAAGCAAGCTCCACAGTAGATCAGGCAAGCTCATTACAAGACCCATATGATTCATGGGGTGGACCACTTTCCCAAGATCCTTATGATTATGATCCATTGAACCTATCCTTATATTTAGGATTGGACCCCAACTCTAGCTTTATGCAAATAGAAAATTGGCCATAGCCAATTATGCCAGAAGTTGCTTTAGAAATTGCTACCCTCTATGGAGAAATCACTCTTCCAGATTCTTCGAGCTAAGATCATGAAGACAACTTTGATCAATAACTCCTAGAACAAGAATTTGCACACAGCTCAGATAGCTCCGACTATGACTATAACTTTGGTTAGCCCTAGAAAATACTGTAGCAAATCACTGTAGCACTGACATTGTTCACACTGTAGCAAACATATGTCGAAGTACTATTCATAGATATGCTTATTTTATTGTACAATCACGCAAAACGTTTATTGCGTGTCTATCGTTTGTCTGTACTTTCAACGGTTGAACTTTGGACCGTTGTCCAAACAATGTGCTCCCCACCGCCTATATAACGCAATGTACTCTTTAAGTTGGGAATAAGAGTGGAAGTTTAAAAAATACTACTATCTCTCACTCACTCTCCATGTCTAGCTAAAAACCATCTCCCTTTCACAATCCTGGTATGATCCTCTAAGAAAAATAGCTTAGCTAGCTGAAACATCCGATCATCTTGGTCTTTCTGAGTGTTATTAAGCTCAAAACTAAATCTCTGGATAGTTTGGTAGCTAAAAGGCAGTCTCTTAAAGGTTTGAGCTTGAGTTCGCATAATGTGAGATAGAATATCTACTGCAAATTGACCTGATTTTCCTTTGTTCTGGGTTTAGGCCCCCTTATTGCTTGGGAATAGATTTGAAGCAGAGACAAGAATAATAATAAAAAAAAAGAAGCAATTTTTTGTTCTAAAATCTCTTTTGAGAAACAAGCTCACTTTAAAAAGAATTAACTTTTTTCTTTCTCTTTCCACCACCCATGTGTCCACCACCTACCGCTCTCGCTTGCCACCACTGCCACCCATCCGCCCATCCACTCCCACTATCACCACCTTCACTAATATTTTTATAATTAAATGAAAAAAAATTGGGAAGGCAAAAATGACATGAGAAGAGAAATTGTTATCGAGAACAGAAATTATGTGCAGTTATTAAATGTGTTTCTGTTTCAAGAACAGAAATTTTATGCCATTGCTAAACACGTTCTGACACTGAAACTCATTCAAGGAACATAATTAGAAATACAAAATTGATTTTTTAAATTAGAATCGTTGCCAAACACGCCTTAAGTCGTCTCAGCTTCTCCAAAGTCTCCTCGAAAGAAAACCTCAATGGACGACGGATGTAGTCGGGAATCAAGGACGAAAAGGGGTGATTGAAGGGCGGATAAACATCGTTGTCAAAAGAATTAGGTTGGTAATGGCAGACAACTATCACATGAAAAAGGAAACAAAGAAAAGCAAAAGTACAAAGGAAAGGAAATAGAGAAAAAGCAAAAGCTTTTCGGTCCCCATTTAAGGTTTGAGTGGGTGGAGGGCCATTGGAAATATATCTTACAATTGCCATACCTAATATTCGATTCCTAGAGTTTGGTGACTTCTTGGCACTTCTCCTTAACTGGGGACCTTGATCCGACCTTCTGGTTAAGGAGAAGTGCCGTTAGGCGCGTTAGCTAAGGCAAGTTGTCTCCTACAGGAACCTCCAGCGATAGTCTTCTTTGCAAGCAGAGGGGAGCGCTCAGCTTAGATGCGTTCCTTATTTTAATGTGCCGGAGGTTAATATTTTTCTTTCTTACCAGGGAGGGAAGGCCCCCATGTTTATTGTCCCAAAGTTCAAACGAAACCTTTTAAGAACTTGCTTAGGTCCACGATTCCTATAGTTTGGTGACTTCTTGTCCATGGATCCTAGGCCTTAAAAAAATATTCTTTGTTTTTTTGTGATGTACGAGTTATAATCGTCAAAGTATCTCACGCCGCTTGTTTACATAATTCATATTCTCTTCGTATACATATAGTCTCCCTACACGTATTAGCTTAAGATTTTTGGATCGGACATGTCAACATGGTGCCGGAACCAATTCTGCTCCGGCTTATTTTGGATGTGCGGCCCCGTTCAACAAATTTTACATTTGAATTAGACATTCTAATAATAATAACCAAAATATTGAACATAGCAAGAGCGTCACATCAAGTAAACCTAGCACAAAAATTTCACCTATATATCACATAATAATATGAGATTTTGCTTAGGAACTTTCATAGGCAAATCTCCATACATCACCACTCTTTATCGATGATTAGCCTTAATATCTCAGAAAGCACGACAAGAAGTACGAGTAAAAGATGGACCATGGAGGTGTTAAATCCTTGGTCTCTTCCAACATTAATGAACCGAAAGAGGGGATACTGTTTCCATTTATCATGCCCATCTCTGTCGCTCCATGGGCAAACCGTTGAGTGGTTGTAAGGTGTCCTCATTAAGTGGATGATTACGAAATCGCCATATAACCCTATAACACCGCTCAATCTCTCTGTACTCAGATGACCTCTGGCCATGGAAGTTGGCCGTATCCGAGCTCGACGGCAGCATGGTTCCTCGCCGTAGATGATCGTCAATGCCGCCTTGAACTATCAGCAAATTATATGTTGATAGGGGCATGGACACAGAGCTCGAGGCGGCGGATCTCATGCGAGCCCGTCGACCGGTCACCATTACGGATTGTTATAGAGAAAGAGGTTTTGTCAACAAACCGATTTTGGCCAATATTAGATTATTATGCCTTGTTACTTGTTATAGTTATGATGTTGAGGCTTGTCAACAAAGAAAAGAACACCAATTGCAGTCGCTGAGCCCAGCTTCTTACATTAAAAAAATTTAAGCGGCAATTCTCTATTGAGATAAAAATACATTTGTAACAAGATATTGCAAAATTACTGGTTGCAAATAACTACAAAGGAAAATCAACTCCCACGGCTGCCCAAAAAAAAAGAATTAGATAAGTATATATAGAGGGGGTAATATTTTTCTTCATCCCTGATTAGAAAAAATTATTTTTTAATTGATAAATATATAAGTTACAGACATTACTCACGTACAAAATTAACTAAAATCAATATTCATGTTTTACTCAACCTGGTTGCAGTTTCCTTCTACCAAAATCTGATTGTGTGAGTTCTCATTTTCAAATATCCCATGCCCCATGCGGAAGAAAACGGAATATATTTCTCTCTCCTATCTCTCCCCCTAGTATGCACAGAAGACCCACCTCCGCCACCGCAGCCATTGCGCCACCGCCCCCCTCAATCACTCCGCTCTCAATCGCCTCCGAGCCCTTCAACCGCCGCCGTCTCGCCTCCCAGCCCCTCTCTCTTCTCTGTCCAATATAGATAATGCTGTCCGAACGGAACATACTCCTCTACTTTTCTTCCTCTTCTCTCGTCCCAATCAAACGCCCCACAATCTTTTAAGAGTTGTCTCTTTTCTTTCGGTGTTTCCTTGTCGCCAATCCTATGAAACACATTGCAAGGACACAGGGTTCATACGAATGTTGCGCACGTGAATATAGTGGTACCCCCCTAAAATTAGACTTTTGTCATAACCTTGGAAGCAATATTAATGACGAGAAGTGAAAAAATGATTTCTGCATGTCCAATTGTGATCCTAGTATTTTACCTTGTGACTGATTTTGTCCCTATTTTCGATCCCGATTTCAATATGAAATTTCATACTTTCATTGATATATAGGCAAAAAAAAAACACTTACTAAATGCCAGGGATTAATAACGTGGTGTTTGCGTAAATTAAACAAGTAAAATAATTGAGTGGAACTTTTGACAAAAAAGAAAAAATTTGAGGGGAACTTACAAGAACAGTCCTCGTACTATTGTCTTTGTTGAATTTTGGTCCTTGTGTTTTGCTGCTTTATGACGAATCTGGTCCACAAACTATTATTTGGTCACGATTCCACGACGAGATTCGCAATTCCATCCAAATGCTTACAAAAAATGCTGACTAATTACCAGAGATGAACATATGTTATCAACGAATAATATGCAAACAACGAAAAAAGAATATAATTTGAGCCTAAAGTCATAACGATGATTGACGCATTCCTTTCAATTGCAAAAATAAAAATAAAAATATTGACTTAGAAATGGAAATCAACATGTCGCGTCACCTTATTATATATAAACAGTGAAAAAATCGATAGTTTAAGACTAGAGTTAATAACAATATGATCTGATCCAAGAAAGTCAAGCTTCCAAAGTAAGTACATAATTAATTACTATTTAGGAATGAGCCACTACTTAATGTTGTGATATGACTAAAGAGGAGTTTTTAAACCTAATTTGTCGCGTAATAAGCAAAAAAGTACAGAGTGAAATCGAATAGTAGCAATAGTACAAAAGATCATTTTGGCGAAAATTTAAGCTATTTAGTAACCGTAGACTAGTATTTAAGATCGATCCTCTTTCAGAAATGAGATTCTTTGGACTTGATGATGAGAAAAACCAAATATGTTGTGCGTTGAATGCATGCACACAATTACAATTTATAACACGAGTTATCGGGATAATTGTCCAAAAAGTCCTAAATCTATTGTACGGCAGCCAATATAGTCATAAACATTTTCATTTTGCCAATTATTCTTGAATTTTTTTATGATTTACTAATTTATCCATAAACATTTTGAAGATTGACCAATGTAGTCCTTTCGGCTATAGGAAATTGCTAACATGGCAATTATGTCACGTAGAACGGTCACGTCACGTAGAACGACCATGTCGCGTAAAACGGCCAACGTCCACGTTAGCGATTTTTGGTTAAAATTAGCCGAAAGAACTACATTGGCAAATCATCAAAAATTTATGATTTTTTCAACAATTTTCTCCGAGTTATCCTATTGGTCAAGATGTATTGGATCTATATGCGAATTGAGTAACTGTGGTAATATTTAATTTGCTTGGAAGCTTTTTATGTTCCTCTCATGTTTGATTATGATAAACGAACGGAATTTTCTTTCGAAAAAAAAAAAAGTTTTCGCAATAAATGCATACATTGTAAGGAAAGTTATAGACTTACAAAATCTCCTTCTTTTCATCATTTTCTAATCATAATTTAACAGAATTATTGGGGGCTTGGGAGCACAAATAACTTACATCGATTAATGATACGATTTTATTTAAATGGTCTAACTTAACATTTCAGGATCATCATCGTCAATTACACAATCGTCGATCGCAATGGATAGTGCAAGAATGCTCAAAACGTTTATTCCATGAGTAACTAATTAGTTTTACTTTTTCCTTTTCCAACTATCTGGATCCAATCTGGTAATGAAATAAGTGCTTCATTCAATTCATGAACTTGCCACACGCATCGTAAATGCTACAAACATTGAAAGCTGCTTGGTCTTTTGCCTGTTTGTTGCGGTGACACGTCAAAGGTGAAAATAAATTAGGGGTCTTTTCTATTAACAGTGCTCCAGAAAAACCTTATAAAATATCCGTAATAAAGAAATGATTCGAATCCAATGTTGTATGAAATTGCAAGCTTTCTTACTCTTTTTTTTTTTTTAAATTGCAAGCTTTCTTGTTTGATTGGTCGTTTTATGTTCAAATGGGTGATGAAAAGTTTGATGGAAGAGTAAGAAAGGTGAACGGGATTATCGATTGTAGTGCTTGAAATTAAATTTACATGTTGTCAGCAGAAAGGTTACATTTGACAAGTTTTCAATACTTTTGGGTAAGAGTAACTGTGGTAATATTTATTCGAATCTAGATGGGTCTTTAGCTCAAGGTGGAGAACTTACATTTGAAAAGTTTATGACCGAATAGGCTATCTCACAATAAATTTAGAACTTCTTAGACGATTTTTCTCCGAGTTATCCTATTGGTCAGGATGGATTCGATCTACATGCGAATCAAGTACGTAGGATTCATAAGATTATGTGATTCCTAGAGGTCATTTGTCTCGACAGTCCCACGGAACATGTGCATGGACACATCAGCGTTGTTGAATAATCAACCTATTCAAATAGTGGTACCTCTAGCAATGACCCCCTTTGGCATATGCTTGGAAATAATTGGAGTTCATTTGTTCCCATTGGAATAAAGCAACTAAATTATTTCTTGTCCCGAGCAATTTGTCTCAGAACACAATCTCCATCTTTCCAATAAGATGTGTCTTGTCTTTGCTACTCCCCCACTTCATGGACCCATTTCCATGTGCTGGTTGCTCGTAAAAGATATCAAGTGGGAGGTGGCGGCCTTCTTTCCCCTCCTATTTTCTTGTTGCATGAGGGATTCTGAGATAGGATGTAATCTGTCTAGACAAGACCTTACTTTTTATTATTGTTGGAAGCAAAATTGAGCGAACGATTATGTGATTTAGGCGTATCAAAACAACACCAGCATTAGGTTATTTTGCTTCTCTATCGCTACTTAGTCAAAATTAATGAAAATAAAAAAGTATCAAAAGATTGTACGAGTAATTGTCGACTTGTAGACCCTTTTTATGGAAGGAACTTAGACTAAGCATAGTCTATACAGAAAAAAATTGAGATGTGAGACAACAAAATGTAACAAAATAAGATTTTTTTTAAAATTTTGTGTGTGTGATTATGACGAAATGTAGAGAATCACATCATCATAAATCTAACCCTCAGACTCAACGCGGCATGAAGGAAGAAGACGTTTGAAGTTTCGAAACAAAGAAGATGTTACTACAAGCGGTAGGTCATAGGTGCGATTTCCTGGTTTATCCTCGGCATCGTGAGAGCTTGATTAATCGATCTGCGAACCGATTTTAAGCTCCCCCACTCGCATTGTCATGAGGCACAGGTGATGAGCTCGCCAGATAAACAGTGATGCGCGGGCTAAATCTGCAGCCTCATTGAACATTCTCCCACCGGTAATCTTAGTCTTGAGGATGATCTATATTTTGCCAATGGTGGGCACAATTTTGGTGAGCAAAAGGCACTATATAGTGAATCTAACACATCGTTTGTTTTGTTTAACACATACTATCCAAATTTTTTACTCAACCAATTCCCATTGATATACGCAAGAAATCGTAATAATGAAAGAAAAAAAAAAGGCTCTATATCGATGTGAGGGATTAATCCTGCATTTCAGACAGTTTGACAAAATTCTCGAGAATTAATGACCGTTGCATCACATAAGAGAATTAAAAATCTCACTCGTCTATTGAAAAGTTTATAAATTTGTGTGATGATATGGCATTATGTAAAAGATGTACGATAAAATGCATTTGGGCACGACAATTTGAGGACAGTGAATTGCTCCCATCAATCTCTCCAAGGCTCGTGATATAAGATTCCAAGAGAACGAGCGAGGACGACTAAGAGAATTAGGACGGTTCATCTTTGGCATCTCCTTTGGGCTAAACTATAATTATAGCTTTTATTAAGATTTGGAAAAAGAAATTTAAAAGTTTCCCCAATGAGAGGGCAAAAGAAGATAGTACTTTTGGAACTTGGGACGACTCGATCACTCACGTTCCTGTCATACGGGGACCTGATTTCCCGGGGATGTAGGGCATGTCACGCGGATTTATGTACCTTTAATTTTGTAGTCTTTTCACCTTTTCTTTTTCATTGAAACTTTTTATTTATTGTAGTTTGTAGATGATTTATGGATATTTTTTTCTCTCAAACTACGAACCGATCATTTCTAAACGACTAATGGTGGGTTTTGTTTAATATTCCTAAGAAGTTTTCGGCTTCTAAAACCTCTTGAGAAAATACTGTGGTGTTTAGTAAGCAGCTTTTGGCCAAATTCTAATCATAGGAATACTGAAAATTCAATACTGGAGAATTCAGTATTTTCAACATTAGATTTTCAGAATTTAACCAAACTCATCCTAAATTTACTCCAAGAGACTTTCTAAATATTGAACCAAACGCAGCCTAAGTCTACGATGTGCCCATCATCGATAATTCCAGTGATCGGCCATCGATTATTATTTTTTTTATGTTGTGACGAATTTGGTTTTTTGGGACAAGAGCATATTGTACTATTTTGTTTTCTAGATTTTGTTTTGTTTCTCAGCTCTTTTGGGATTTGCTTTGTTTGAAAGCTTTTTATGTTCCTTTCATGTTTGATTATGATAAATGAATGAAACTTTCATTCGACAAAAAAAAAAGGTCTACGCAATATGTACATATATTAATGATACGATTTTATTTAAATGGTCTAAGTCGACATTTCAGGATCATCATCGTCGCGTACACAATTGTCTATCACAATGGATGGTGCAAGAATGCTCAAAACGTTTATTCCAAGAGCAACTAATTAGTTTTCCTTTTTCTTTTTCCAACAACTATCTGGATCCAAACTGCTAATGAAATCAGTGCTTCATTCAATTCGTGAACTTGCCGTACGCATCATAAATGCTACTAACATTAAAAGCTCCTTGGTCTTTTACCTGTTTGCTGTAGTGACACGTCAAAAGTGAAATAAATAGATAAATAAATACATAAGGGGTCTTTTTTTTTTTTTAACGAATGCTCCAAAACACTTGTTAAATTTACTTAATTAGAAAATTATTTAAATGCAATGTTATTGGAAATTGCAAACTTTTTCTTGTTTGATTGCTCGTTTTATGTTTGAATGGGTGATGGTAAAGTTTGATGAAAGTGCAAGAAAATACATATTTCTATGATAGAAGGAATATTGTTAAATTTACAACACTGCGAAATTTACACCGTGTAAATTTGATGTTTTTTGTTTATCACTGTGTTCGAAGATAGAAGGATATGTGCAGATTGCATAACTAATACTCAACGAGGACAGTAACTAAAGCTCACACTCAGTGGATTATCACTGCCACATTCTTGTTATAGAATATAAGTTCAATCTAACTATTGACCCGAGTGTAATCTATGGTGTTATTCTTCCTCTCCATAGATCGCACTTGACATTTCCCTAACCTATTTCTAGCAAGATCCGATCACCAACAATGTAGGTGAGACGATACCAATTTTGTGCCGCAGGAAGCGCGGGGATCAAAACTCGCTCGACATTACCCTTTTGAGTCGGATCATAAGAACATAACTTGTCGCAAGCCAGCCTCCCCAACTGCATCCACACGTAGTTTATCGGAGCTCATCGGAAAGGCGAATTCGCGATCGAAAATCTTGCTAGGCATTCTCTCCCATCTCTTTCTATTGGGACTATATTTCTCCTCCTCTCCCGGGAGCAAAAAGTGGAGCATAGGACGTGCTGCTAGCTTTCTTGCAGGGTTTTCATGTACGGAGACCCAGCAAATGCAATACTTCGAAGACTTTTCAACGACCCAAGTCAACTACGTTCACATACTGAGGCCCATCTTATTCCACGCAGAAGACCAGACCCCCACCATGTCAGTGCTCCCCTTTTGACGTCTAGCTCTCCATTCACGAGATTCTACTAGGAGAGCCCCACTCACATCATTAGTCCCCCCCTAAAGAAAAACATGGGACACCCACATTTTCTAATCCTTGTCCTACAATGATTGTACTACCAGCATAAAAAATTGGCACCACCCTTGTCCTAAAATCCTCCCAAGTTCCCTAATGAAGTCGGAATTCGATTTGGTGGTCGGATCAGCAATTAGATTAATCTCTTACAAGTTGCGCGAGCCGACACTTGATCCACATCCGTGAAGCCTCTATTTATAGATTTCGTGACCCCCAGTGCAGTCATCAACTGTTCTCCTCTTCAGAGGGAGGACGACCATCCATCTCTAGCATTTCATTTAGTAGAGCCTGCATTATCTGCTTCAGGTCCCCTTTGGTTCATTCGCGGAGTAGTTATGGCCAAGAAACCATGTCCGACCTCATCCGCATTGCTGCTTCTGCTCTTGTTCATCTTCCATTCTTGCCTGGTCCAAGCTTCTGGCGGCATTTCAGCCGCAGAAACAGGCCGAGAGGCACTTGAAATAGTGATCGGTGGCGGTGGCTACCCACCGGCTCCTGCCCCGGAGAATGGGTATTGCCCTCCTCCCCCTCCAGAGCCTGAATGCCCACCACCGCCACCACCTCCACCTCCGCCACCACCTCCACCTCCGCCTTTGCCTCCGCCGCCGCCGCCGCCGCCACCTCCTCCACCGCCACCTCCGCCGCCACTGCCACCACGGCTGCGACCGCATCCACCACCACGGCCTCCTACTCCTAGACCTCCGCCGCCTACCCGGCTGCAACTGGTGTATGAACCAATACAGAGGTTCAAGGCGCGCATAAGCAAAGGCAAGTGCGACCCTAAGAATGCCACTGCGACCTGGAATGGCAGAAAGAACATCTGCAAGTACACCGGCTTTTACTGTGCAAAGGTCCCTGGCTACAACATGTTGGGTCTCGCCGGCGCCGACTTCAATGGCTTCGGCTTCTGCAATGACAAGAGACAGCTCACTATCGACGACTTCATTGAGGAACTACCAGATATCGTGTTCTTTCATGCAAATTCCAACAACGTTACCGGTCGCATCCCCTTCGATATTTCCAAGCTCAAGTATTTCTACGAGCTCGACTTGAGCAACAACAAGCTAGTAGGAGCATTCCCAGTGTCCGTTCTAGGTGCAATCAACCTCACTTTCTTAGATCTCAGGTTCAACACCCTGATGGGACCAATACCACCGCAAGTATTCACTTTGGACCTCGAAGTTCTCTTTCTCAACAACAACTTCTTCACAGGAACAATCCCAGAAAATCTCGGTCGAACACCCGCCAGTTATCTCACCCTAGCCAACAACAAGTTCACAGGCCCAATCCCTAGGAGCATCGGGAAAGCTTCAAGGACGTTGCTAGAGGTGCTGTTCCTGAATAACCAACTATCGGGTTGCCTTCCATATGAGATAGGACTCTTGAAGAAAACAACTACTTTCGACGCCAGTATCAATCAGTTGACTGGTCCAATACCACATTCCTTCGGCTGTCTGCAGCAGATGTATCAGCTAAACTTGTCGAGTAACCATTTATACGGGGCCATACCCGAGACGGTGTGCATGCTGCCGAAGCTGAATGCACTGACACTGAACAACAATTACTTCACACAGGTTGGGCCAGAATGCAGGAAGTTGATCAAGAAGAAAATTCTCGATGTGAGGATGAACTGCATTTTAGATCTTCCATCCCAGAGATCTCCAGAGGTATGTGGTGCCTTCTTCTCCAAGCCTTTTAAGTGCCCGAATGAGAGGTCATTGAGTTATGTACCCTGCAAGATTAGTCAGCTAATTGCCGAAGATGCCCCCAAAGGATCATTGGCACCTGAAATTGCTCCAGCACCATCACCTTCTTATGCGGCACTAAACAGGCACCGATAGCAAGTAAAGTTATTAGATAGGGCTCAAGCAATTGTAATGTGGCTTCCGCCATAAAAATAATGGGGCACAACAGCTTTCTGTACTTCGTACATTATATTTGCATCGTGAATTATGACTGCAAGCATGTAAGTTTCTCATGAATCCGCATATCATTTGAGTATAGTAAATTAATGTTGTTGAACTTGTCGGTTTGCATAGTCGAGTAAACTTTCGTAGATCTATTAACTCGGCTATCAAGAGACGTTAAAAGATAATATAATCAAACAAAAGAAGAACACAACCTCTCTGTTATCAACACAAGAGTTAATAGAAATGGGGAGGACCTTTGTCTAGAAGGACCCTTTGTCTAGCAGTACAGTGGCCACATGGTTAAGTAAAGCATGATACACTTCACAAATTCAAGATCCTGCAAGTGAAAATCCAATAGCCCAAAGAATAAAAACAGGATAAATGTAGCACCCGCAGTCGATCCTGTTATTAAGGACTTCAGAAGAAAAACATGCAACTATTATTACATGGTTTTACAAATCCAGTATCCACAGCACAGAGTACAACATCGAGCAATCAAATGCAAATACATAATTTACGTCAAGCTTAGACTGACAATGGAAGAAATAGGATTTTGTATTTTACACCACAAAATTTGTTTGGACTTTGCTAACTAAATGCTCTCCATAGCATGCTCTTCCGAACTTCTTGTTTCCACCAGTTCTCCTCACACAGACATCTAAAGGCTCCACCGGGACATCGAAGTTGGGCTGTTTGTAAAACATTACTTAGTGTTCAGAAAAGAACTGGATTCAACAAAAAGAAATGCATAAAGGAGATTCCAGTCAAGAAAGTAACCTCATAAAAGTATGCTACACAGACTCGATATCTTGGGCAACTATTAATTACGCGATGCAATGTTGAGTCGTATAAACCATTGGACCAAATCTGCAGTTGTCCAGACCAAAAATTGATTTGTGATACCAGCACAAAGTCAGAAATGAACATCAAGGGGTCTTCTTCCCCAAGTTTATACCTTAAGCATGTCGCCTATGTTGCAAACAAATGTTCCAGGAACAGGAGGAGCAGAGATCCACTCACCAGAGTGGTTTTTGACCTTCAAAAACTCACCAAGATCAAAATGAACCTAATACAGGAACTATAAAGTTTTGATAACCAAAACACATAGCGGATCTTCACAGAATAAGGTATAATACTGATTGTAATTGATTACAGAATGTGATCTGATACCATTCAAGATTTAAACCTTTTCACTCATTCTGCATGATCTAACACCGATTAGAAGGAGACAACAACAACAACAACATCAAAAAACTAAGCAGAGGATCAATCAAAATGAGTAATATCAGAAATTTATATTGCAGTGGCAACCTATGGATGATGACAAGGCTCAAAACAAGAATTAGGAGCTGTATACATGAACATGGTTGTGCAGCTGCTCTGAACATTAAAAAAAACTACTTAAGCAATCAGGATAGATACACCCAAATATATTCTGATGATCAAATCTAAATCCATTTTGCATCAACATCAATCATCTATTAAGGGCCTCCTTGGTTTGGTCCAAAGAGGATATTCCTAATTCCACTCAGCCATTATTAAATTGACTGTAATCTTTGTCTTGGTGGGTGGTTAACAAGACAGCTAGATTTGGTAATGATAAAGGAGCCATCCTTTGCAAATGACAATTAACATGGCATTTACTTTTCCTTTAAGCCAAACAAAACAACCATCTGTTGCATTTACTGCAGAATTTGATAAATTAAAAAAGTTGTGAAAAACATTATGATGACTTGAGATGTTTCTTATATGTTCTAAAGAGTGAAGTGTTCCATAATGAAAAGCTAATTTCAAATTCTAAAAGTAAAAAGGAGAAAAAACAAAAGTTAAAAGCAAAGCCACACCAAACATACACTACCATTTGGAATGACCAACAGCCTGAACCAGGAAACATACTCATACATGTCATCTCAAAATTCCAACAACGGATTTCTCTAAGGAATTAGCAGAAGAATTTGAGTCGATTTAATACTTAACTCAGTCTCACTTGTTCTGTCATCACTCTTTTATGATTAAGAACTCATTTAGAATATCAAAACTAAAACATTAAAAAAAAAATTACGATTGTACCTGAAGAGCAGTGATGTCATCATCCTGATTCACCAGAGTCAACAAACCTATAATGTGGCATCACGACCAAAATATAAACCCATTGTCCTTTCAAGTATAAAATCCTCTAAAGGCTCAAAAAGTTACCATAATCAGTGTGCGCTCCGCTGAATGTTTTGTGCACAGGAAGAAAAGAAAGAAAAAACCGCATGAGGAATCAAAAGACTACAGTAACGAAGAAATGTAGAGTACAGGCATTGACAATGAATTAACTCGCTACGAGAGAACAAATGTATCACCATCCAATGTCGTTTTCGGGACTTCCCGGGCCATTTGCTTTTGACGCACCTGGATAACCAATTATACGCAATACCCAAAATGGATCTCCAGCTCTTTGACCTTCAAATTCACTTGGGGATCCGCCTAGCGCTAACGCAATACCTCTCATGATCTTTCTTGAAAGTTCTAGGAACAATCAGAATATCGTGTACAAAGATGATGGATAAGAAAAGTATTGACAGAGAACAACCAAAAGTATGACAGAGAACCACTAATGAAGAGTCGATACCAGTGCAAAGGCTAATGTATTCCTCCATGATTGGCTTTATATCTGGAGGATTAATTGGCCTGCATTGGGGACAAAAGTAAAATGCGTGAACTTAATCCAGAATAAATTAGCAACACGTAACTCAATCCAAAACAAGCAATCATATATCTGAATGTTAGCAGTGTTAAGAAATGTGCAATTAATTAAATGAAAAGGCTGAGCTTATGGATTTTTTTTTTTTTAATTTTCATCGTAGGACTCCCTCTCATGATTAGTTTGCTAAAACAACGAAATCCAGACATATTTACTTCTCATATGTGTGTTTCATAGAAATAACATTATAATACCTACTCTTGGAATAAGGGAACATGGAACAGCAAAGTGACAAATCAACATAGACCTATAAGTTTATACATAATGCCACTGTCCAATTGCCACTGTCCATTTGCTCAGTTCAGTTCGATGACATTGACATATGAACTATGTGGAGCTAAGGAAAACAAGCATGACCAGTACTAAAGTTTCTTATAACAATACATGCTGCTGATGAAGAACGGTTAAAAGGAATGGTGCTCTTGTCAGGGTACAACCTTGATCACGCCCCTGATCCCTCCCCAACAAGGCCACTAGACCAAATGTCTGGTGAGTCGGTGACACGGCTAAAGGTGCTAGAAAACAAGAGACAGAGGCCTGTTTTTTAGGTTAGAGTTCTTGATTCAACATACCACTGATTACATCCTTCCATGACCTTGCCAAGATCTCCATACATCCCTTGTCTCACTTCTCTGTAACACTGCTCCAAATACAACACATTTTAAGTCATTGCAGTGGGAGGGAGATAATAACTCGGGAGACAGCAGCAGAATACTATAATAACATCTTAGTATCATCATGCTAATACTTGTGCAGGCTCCATAGTCAGTGATATAGACCCCCACCTAAAGGACTATATATAACTGCGCAATTCGTAGTGGAATAACAATGACATAATTTGTACGAGTTTCATGCAGAGAAACTCTGTTTGCTGAATAAAAGATTGCCTAAAACTTCAATAGATAAAACAGTGCTAATCACAATTTCATTCCACTTCAATGGAGCTTAACAAATTATCCAAGAAAAAAAGGCATCTCTGAAAACACGGATGCTTATAATGATTTGAGACACCCACCATATGGGGACAAGTTATATAATACCATGGAACTGCTACCATTCATCAACATGATTTATTAATCCCATACTTAAGGCAAGTATATCTAAACAACAAACAAAACATTGGTGAAGCAAACCTACATCAATGGCCTCATGCATGTCAGGTACACCTATTGTGATGTTTTCACCAACTCTCTGGTATCCCCTGCAAAAAAATGTTAAAGACACTTTTAAGCCAATTAAAATCCACCTGGAACCAATGAAAACCTGCAATATTACAAGACTATAATTTTCCTAAATATGAAATAGTGGAAAAATCCTAGAAATACAGGTATAGGGAGGTCTAGGGACCAGAATCAGATCATGTCCTGAAGAGAGGTTTTGCATGACCATTTTTTTTTTCTGTATACTGGCCAAGCTACTTTACCATTAGAGAGCAATATCATATGGAAATGACAATTGGCAGGTCATTAAATTCCTCAAAGCACCCTTTTCGGAAGATTATTTTGTTTCACTAATTAGGTAAGCTGTGTATTCCTCACCACTCACATGTGGGAGGCAAACATCTGGGGAGCTTATTTCTCTAAAGCTTCATTATAGGACATGATATTCTTTCTGATTTAGTGGAATCAGTGTTTTCTTTTTAATTTGATCCTTCTGTTCATGTTCTACAATAAGCTAAAATTACTAAAAGTTCATGTACATTTTTGCTGCATAGAAAATTTAAGAGGAGAACACAGCTTGTGATTCTATTTGATGCTTCTGTCCCATGTTCTACAATAAAGTAAAACTTATTAATAATTCATGAGCATTTAACTGCATATCAAATTTAAGAGGAGAACACAGCTAGTGATCGATCTAAAATTGACAATTGTCAAGAAGACACTTCAAGAATGCCAGTATAGTATAACCTGTATCCTGCCGCTGGAGTCATCTTGATCTTCAACTTCTCTTCACAAGGAAGTTCGAAAAATTCGTGTGTCAAGGTTCTAACCTCTTTAATTAGGGAGTCGGGAATACCATGGCCCTTCTGGTCAATGACAAAGTTTACAAACTTCCACATCAGTGAAGAACGAAAGGAAGGAAGCACACAGCATTCGTGTTCTTTTTTTTCCACCACCGAACTAGAAACAAGATAGATTCTAACAGCCACATGCTTTTTTATATAATTCCCGCGAGTGCCATGCCTAAAACTCCACTTTAGTTTCGATATCCCATTCCTCACTCTACAAACACAAGTAAACATAAAAATAAAATAAAAAAACGAGCTCCCGCAATAATACTGTACTTTCTTAGCAATGAAAAGGCCTAATTAGTCGACCTTTCACCTAAAAAACTTAACTTGTCAAGACCGGGTCTATCAGGAGACCAACCCACAATGTATATCAAACATATTCTTAAAAAAAAACCAGATGAAACTAACAGAGGCAAGACATTCAGTACAGCTTACACTGGGAAAATTAACAGCTGAATACGAAATGAAGTTTAGACGCAAACAGGTGTTCACATGTTCAGTAAAACAAGATAACGAGCACACATTCGTCGACCTCGATGCTATGGACAGCGACACTACAAATTTTCCGCCATCAAATACAGAATCGCAGCAAAAGCGCTCAGGTTAACTCGAAAACAGCTAGGTAAGCTCGCCCTCGCATTTCAGCAAGTGGGTCGAAACCAAAACAACCGAAGGAGGAGAGAGCGAAGAAAGAGTTACGAACCACGTAGAAGAAGCCAGCCTCTCTACAAGCCCGATCCAACTGCCTGACAACTTCGGCCACGCCCGGATCTTCACCCATTTCCGGGTCATCGCACTTGGCCAAGAGGGGACCAATATCTGAACACCAAGATCAAAACACATTGAATTGAACAACTGGGTCGATTAGGGTTCGCGCCCGATCAATCGAAACTAAGGAGGAAGTACCGATTAGAGGGATGGATTTAAAGTCGGTGGACATTCTTCTGTTCTTTTTTTTTTCTTTTTCCTGTGAGGATGATGATGATGATGCGACCGTCCCTTGATGAAGTTCGGTGAGCTCGATCAAATCACTCAGATTCGAGTCTTCATGCGAGTCCCGGGAAGAAAGAGGGACCGTGATGTCTTGGGATTAAATGGAAATTGAAATAGGAGGATCTGCTTTCCTTGTCTGGACACGCAATGAATTAGGGTTGAACTGTTTCGGATTCTGTACTAAAAATGAAACCTACCGGTCTTAACAGTTGCCTCATTTTCTAAAATATGGAATTTGAAACTTACTCTGTTACAGGTTCTAAGGTCAAAACTTAAAATCTAAACTATCAGCAAAGATTCCACTTGTATTTTTAATTAAACGATCGCAATGAATTATCATATTTAAGGACAACCACTTATTGTTACAATATACTAAGTATAACTTATATTTAGACACACGAAAAATATAAAATATTAACAAAGTAAAAGCATTTTTCATAAATATTGCCGAAAAATGGAAGCTTAGACTAGTGATTTTAGATTATACTATAATTATCGGATGCTATGAAATATTACAGGATCATGCGAAGACGTAAATCAAGAAAAACATAAAAACTTATTTTAGGTTCCAAGTTGCATCTACCTAAATACAAGAACTTACCCGTTGAAACAAGTTCATCAATTTTAGGATACCCTAGAATCTAGAACCAAACAGGTTCCCATCAATACGGTTATCAAGTTCTAGGTTCTACCTTGAAACCATGCTCACCCCTACCATGAAGTCTTGAAACACAAAATTAAATTGATAGATTGTGTAAAAATACCCTTTTGTCTAATTTGTGTTCAAACACCAAATTTAGACAAAAAATTTTAAAAAAAATGGTCAGGCTGGATTTGGTTATCATATAAAAAGTCAGATGTGATACATCCATCGAATTTCCTATATGTTACTTTTTTGTTTTGGAATATTTGGAATATAACAATGGATATGGCTATATCCAATCTTACAAAGTATGTTGTGAACCTAGGTTACGATTGAATTAAAAAAAAATTGATTAAAAAAAAAGGAAAAGGTTACGCTATTGTTAGAGGTAATCGATTCCAAGGTGGGTCGGTCCATGGTCTGAAAATGGGAATCGACTCTATGGTTCCTGGTTCCAAATTTTGAATCCAATAAAGAACCAATAAAGACCAGTCCAATTCTCAAGAATTGGAACTAAGCATAACTATCCACCTTTTGTTTTATAAATGGTTTAGAAGTTAAAAAGGAAGCATTTTTTTTTATTGTAGATCGATGTGGGACGCATTTTTAGGATGATTAAATGTGAAAAAACACAATAGAGCTTAAGTGTGAGATCTCACATCGATTTGCAAGGAATGAGACATATTGTCTTTCTACTTTTTAAGACAAAATAGAGCCAAAGTGTAAAATCCTACATCAACTAATAGGGACAAGTATATTGCAAGTCCTAAAACTTATCACAAAATTGCAATTGAGTCCTAAAACTTAAAAAAAAATGTAATTAAGTCATAAAACTTGTCCAATTAATAAATGAAGTACTTCCATTGATTGCACTTTCATGATAAGTTTTAAGACTTAATTTCATTTTTTGAAAGTTTCAGAATTCAAATGCACTTTCTTGATAAGTTTTAGAACTTCTAGTGCACTTATCCCTTTTCAATAACTATTACGTCTCTCTCTCAACATTGTCCATCTCGTTCGATAGCCACCTCAACTCGTTCAGTTGTCTCATAGTATGCATAGTAGCCACAATAGCCTTTTGCCATGCTGACAGCCTCCTATCATGTGGCCTACACGAGAGCCACGACAACACATAACATTCAGGTAAGCAGCCACGTCATCGTCAGTTGATTATTTATTCAGCAGGCCAAATTGCTTCGATGCTCCATCGAGGCTTTTTTTTTGTGGATCTTTTCTTCAAACTCCAGTTGATTTCTTCTAAGTCACCTTGAATTTGGGCGATGTTAGAATTATTATAATACTTCCCTTGATTTTCCACACCTCTCAAGATTGTGCATGTATCTCCCTTGATTGTGTATATCCCTCATTGACTATAATTAATATCATGATTATTTTGTCCCCTTATATAGTCATCTAATAAAACCTATAAATAAGCACATACACTCTCTATTATAACACTAATATTAAAATACATAGAAATTACATAATTCTCTCTTCCGCATTACTCTTTTCTCGGTATCAAAGTCATTTGTTGATTAGTAGCCCATCCCAATGTGGGCTTTGTGGTGAAATGTTGATAACTATCTCAAAGAAGTAATCTTGTGATGGTGAAATAGACTAGGGACGAAGGTGGGCGTTGTGGTGTGGTAACCAATTCTAGTGGCAGCTTTCATGGTTTCCTTCGGAGAAAGAGACTAATGATGAAAGTGGGCTTTGGAGATTCAAGTTGTAACATGTTGGTACAGAATGATACTTAAATTGAAGGGAAGCGGACTTAACACTGAGCTTACTCGTGAGGGAAAATTGTTAAGATGATGTTGACATTTGATTTTTAGCCAACAAGTCATATAAAGGCAAAACTCGAGATTATGAGTCCCTAATCGCAATAGGCCTCATTTCTCGTCTAAAAAAAGCCATTTCAGTGCTCTTTTAATGAATTTCAAGTTCCATTACGTTTTTTTCTAAATGTAGAAGTCATTTCATCCAATAATCCAAGACTTTTTGGTCAAACCACTAAAGTCAAGCTTTGGTCAACTTTTTTGAAAACTTTGAAAAAATGAAAAATCACTAATTCTGTCCCTTTTGAGTTTAATTAGACTTTTAGCTTTCCAATTTTACAAAAATTGATCAAAATTAACTTTTCAATTCGACTTTTGATTAGAAAAAATCAAAATTCATTGATAACTAGTCAATTTTTAAAGTAATTTCCTTCTTGACATTTGATCCAAAGGTCGTATTGTATCTATTTTTAAAGCCAATTTCGGAAGTCTAAGCTCAAGACAGGTCGACCATCATCTGAGCGCTAATTTAGGACACCTGTCGATACTTCGCAATTAATAATTAATCAAATTCAAACCTAATTAAGCCCAATAAACTCAATTTCAATATCAATTTTGGCTAGATCATGTTAATTTTTGGGAAGTCATGTTAATTAGGCAAAATTAGGCTGAGACATTGAATTGAGACCGATACGATTCACTTGGGTTGAAGCCCAATTTGGCTGAGTCAACCTAATTGACTCGACCGAAGCCTTGTCAAATAGAGATTTTTTCTTTTGACCATATTTTAATTGTCAATACGATATATAAGGACTACTACTACAAATAGTACTACACTCTTGATCGTGAAATATCAATTGCTTGTTGAACCTTGTGAATTGCGTGAAAGTAGGATACTTCAAATTCGGGGTCCAAGGGTTTTATAAAATGTTCTCAATGAAAAAAAAATGTGAATGAAAGATCCCACAGAATTGAATTGGGTCTATGAATACAAGAAATAGTGAGAAATAATAAAGTTAACTTGGGCCAAAGCCCAATTTGGCCAATGTGATGGTCAAACCTATGTGGCTAATTAGAGAGAATTGAGATGATCAATAAGCCTTGGGCCCATACAATCAACTCGAATGAACCCAAATTGACCCGTCCATTTGGCCCAAGCCCAATAAAATCTCATTTGGCCCAATTAGCTAAACAAGTTAGCCCATAGAGTGGAGTAAGCAAAAATTGGACAATTGAGAGGTCTCGGGTTGACCTAGTCCACCCCGGTCCACTGACGTCGACCTAGCCCAATTCACTTGGCCCACTTGGCCAAACTATCCACCCTCAAGCCCATGGCCGGCCTCCTAACTCCCTCACACCTCAAGAATGACCAAATTGCCACTTAGGATAATTACTAAAATGCCATTTGCCATGTCACACCAATCCATGTGAAGGCTAATCTTGACTATTCATTAGTCCCCCAATTCTAACCATTTAAATTGCCAAGTCACTCATCCATGCCATTAAATTTCAGCCAATAGGGGCTTTTCTTAGCAATTAAGGGTTGAATTAGTGCTCTTGGATGATAATATCAGGTGTACGGTCAGGATTTACCCTTAATTCAAATTTCCCTTCACTTTTCCCTCTCATTTCTCTCTATTTTCCCATAGATCCGAATTTACTTCTAAGAACTCTCTCTCTCTCTCTCTCTCTCTCTCCCGAACTTCCTTCCGCTAGCTTCCTCTATTTTCTGATTGACGACCGGCTTTTCCTCGCCGGTCCAAGCTTGCGACCTCCCTTCCCAAGGTACCCTTGGTGTTGTGGTGACCGGCGCCCTCACTACTTCCCACCAGAAGTTCATTAATCAACCCATTTCCCATCATAGCTCATCGGTTCAATTTCTTAAGGTAGGCTCGAGTTACACTTTGATAATCGTTCCGAAGGATCATCCGATGATCTAAGCTCAACTTTAGTACATAATTGAAGATAAAACTTCAATCTAAAGATGAATTGCGAAGTAGGATGTGAGGAATCGATTTGTTTAGGTGTAGCTTAATCAAGTTCAATTTCCGGAAATTAAGATTCAAATTGCATGTTAAAGGATCTAGGATTATCATTTCTTCTCTTGGCCGTGTATCCCTACATGAATATTGATGTCAATTTTGTTGAATAACATGTTAATCGGATTTGTGTTGACACCTAAATTTTGACTATCATTTAGTTTTTATTTAGAATTTATTAAATTGCACGAAAAAATAGGGACCGACCCCGATCCCTACCAAAAATATTTAATTTGATTACATGTAGTTTGCTTTTAGACTTAGGGGCATTTTCCTTTAATTTTCAGCATAATTAAATCATACATTTTCCCATTAAAAATTGAACTAGGGACAAAATTGAACCGAAAAGGACTTGCGGACCAGGCCAAAGTTAATTGAAAATTCGACCAAGACACGAGGGAGTGCTCGAGATTCACAGAGGCCTTAGGGCATAATTTGAGGTTAAATTAGCCTAATTAAATTAATATTTGGGATAAAAGTCTTTTTAGTAATTAAAAATTCATTAATCAATTAGAAAAAGGCTAAAATCAAGCCCACAAGAGAAATATGAGCCCACAAGGGGGCTGAGCTCGACCAAGCCCACTCAATGGGCTAGCCAAACCATATAGGGTCCAAATTGAAAAGAAAAACGAACTTTGGGGCCAATTTACAAATATTAGAAAATTCATGGACCAAACTGTAAATACTCAAAAATTGAGAAAACCCTCAAACTTGTCTATATATAACCCGTTATAGATCTGAATCAAAGGGCACCCCATTCCCTCTAAAAAAAATACACAGAATTCGAGCTAAAACAAATAGAAAAAGAGAGAGGAAAGGAGATCAGGCAATCGCGAAGCCACCTTTCCGTGGCCGCCCAGCCCTCGCCGGCGCACCTCCAGTCGTCAGCCACCCATCAACGTAAATTACATGTGTTTTAGTTATGAATCGAATTCCGATCAGCTCTGGCCACCCCCCGAGGCCCATGAGTATTCGAAACGAAGCTTGTGCGACGTAGTTTTGAGATATCCAAGCCGATCGCCAAGAAAAGCCACCATCGTCAAGAACCAAGCTTGCGAAAATAGCCCATTGGAGCCCCTATTTTTGTGCCAAAACAGAGGCTGTTCATGTTTATCGCTATTTCGTTGTTGCTCCGCCCATCTCTGACAACTCAAGGCTTCCTCAAAGTCCCGGTGGCCGGCCCTAGCTTGTGGATTGCGAATCCGAAGAAGGAAAGTGAATATTTGCTCTTCTAAAGTAGGTAAGTTCTAAATTTTTGGATATTTGCTTGAGATAATCTTGCCTAATTCTAGATTATGTGATATCTAATGCCTATTTTGAATGATTTTAAGAATATTACATAATCTTATCTTTTAGCAATATTTTCAAAAATTAAAAAAATTAATTTAAATAAATCACCGACAACATGTGATATCAGTGACAAATCTCGATATTGAGATACTCCTTGGTAAACATGGAAATTGAAAGGCCATCTATGATATCATAGATTTGCTCTTTCAATTTTAAGTCAATTCTTTTAAATTAATTAAATTAATTTCCGAACAAATTTTCCCAAAATAAAGATGGCAATTCGAAATTAATTTTAATGGGAAATAATTAGAAAGGTAGATTTTTCTAGAAAGTCTATCTTTAAAATCATTGTTAGCAAGATGTGATTCTTTAGAAATCCCATCTCATCACATATCATGCATATTTAATAAGATAATGTTTCCTAAAAACGTTATCTCATAGCATTAGTTGCATTTTAAATAAAATTGTAGAAATATTGCATTGCATCATTTAAGTAACAATTCATCTTAAAATCTTCTAGAACTAGGATAAGATTTTCTAAAATATTGTTGGGATTTAATTTCAATTAATTCCTAAATATTAAAGATAATCTTCATTTAGAATAATTAAAACTTCATGCATTTTAATTTCGAAATTCATCCAAAAATAGCAAAAATATTCATTCATGTGCATGACGTATTTTGGCATGTCATTAGTCTAGGTACATTATAGGATAATGTTAGATTAATTTAATGCCATGTTTAGGAACATTCATTAGAATTACATCTAGGTGCATTTAGTATAAATATTAGGTGCATTTATATAGAACTATATTTTTTTAGGCTCATTCATTAATTAATCTTAGTCATTATGATTGATTAATTAAATTGTTCGTCATACAGTATAGTCATGTGACATTTTTGCCGTCATTTAGAAAAGGTAAGTTAGGACCATAATGTGTGACATTTAATTCATATGTCATTAGACTCATGTCATTTAATTTAATGCCTTTCATATAGTATAGTTGCATTGCATTTTAGTATAAAGTTGCACTTATTGCATTTCATTAAATAAGTGAAAACTCCAAAAATAATTACATCAGTCTAAGTCTTACGCTTTAGATAAGCGTTAAGGATTAGGTTACGGCGTCCAGGTACGTTCTCACCCTTACCTAACAATTTATTTATTGCTTTGATTTATTGGGTGTTTATTTAATTGCTTGCGTACTCGTGTGACCATTTTCATATGTTAGGACTTTAGCCCAAAAATTAATCCAAGTTGCATGCCAAACCTTTTTCATGAAATGAAATCGGTATCAAAAGGGCGTTAGATAATTATCTAGCGTAATCAAATCCCTAAACTTAGAAATCTCTTATTTGTAGAAATAAAGCATTATCTCCCTAATGTTTTATTTAGGTGTCTAATCGACCTACCGAAAAGCTGATTAGTGGTTACTCCAATTTAAACATTTCTGCATGTTTAAAAACATAAACCTAAGTCGCGATTTGGTAGAGTTTAGGAGAACTCGAATTAGATTAGTCAATTTAATTAATTAACTTAGTAATCCATTAACCTAGGTTTTTTCAAAATTTAGGTCGTGACAATTAGATGTTGCATGTTTAGGATAGAAATCCTTAGGAATTTAACTGCATTAATTTTTTTGGAAGAAGTACACCTAAAGTGTCATAAGTTGTGTACGGTGCTTACTTTAGTACCAAAAGTTTCAAATGATCGTTTAAGTGCCAATTTTTTTGAAAATCAATCACTTAAGTGCCAACTTCAGTATACTTGACTAGAAATCCGACGTGGCAATTTTTTTAATTAATTAATATTTGAGCTCGTTAGAGGTCCATGTGTAATTCCGGTTGGATTTCTAAAATAAAAATAAGCTAAATAATTTTAAAAAATTAAATTAACTTCAAAAAATGAGCTAAAATTATAAAATAAGACAAAGGGAAGGCCCTCGCCGCCGCTGCTCCCTGGCTAGCAAGAGCTATTCGAGACCTCACCACCGATTCAACCTTCCCCTAATTTTTTTTTAAGTTTGTTGCTCATTTATAATTTATTTGGCCGGAATTTTTTCAATTTGGCACTTAAATGATCGTTTTAAAACTTTTGGTACTAAAGTAAGTGCCATACACAACTTATGGCACTCCAGGTGTACTTCTCCAAAGTTTTTTTGGTCAAAAACTACATTAAATTTGATTTTGTGATTTCTATACTTGTTTCCTCCTAATAAGCATGTTTGACCGAACCTCTAGGATGAAGTTACATGTTCTATTTTTATGTCAAGTAGCTTTAGATGATCAAATGTTTGGCATATGTTCATTAGGAGTGCTCCGATGTCGATTTGTCCATGTTTTATGTATAGATGAATGGTTTAGGCAATGATGGACATTGAACATTTGTTGACAAATGAATTTTAGCCAACAAGTCATTAGAGGTAAAACTCAAGATTAGGGGTTCCTAATCGCGACATGGCCCCGACTCTAAACCAAAAAGAGTCATTTAACACTTTTTCTTGCATAAGCACTTCATTTTCATGTCATTTACACTTTGTTTTCAAAAAGTCAACCCTCGACGAAAACTTAGCTTTGTGCGTAAAAAAGTCATAAGATAGTGTCAATTTAACTTTTGCACCTTCAATTTTCAAAAAATTCAAAGTTTGACCCATTAATTCACTTTTTAGGGAGAAATCACAAAATGGTCAACTCTTGGTCAAATTTTTTTTAAAAAAATCGAAACAATTGAAAATCCCTAAATCAAGTCCTTTTTACCTTAATTTGATTTTTGCATCACTAATTTTACAAAAATCAAATCGACTTTTCCCTAATTCGCGAATTCCGATGCCTAATTAGCTAAAATTCATCAATTTCTAGGCATTTTCTAAGTTTGTGTTCTTCACGACATTTGATCCATGAAACCTTATTGATCATAATTTTAAGCCAATTTCGCAAATTTCAAGTTTAAGCATTGCGATCATTAGCTCCGGTGGGTTTAAGCATTATGGTCAACCCAATCAACCCTGGTCAACCCAATTTGACCAAAGTTGACCCGGTCCAAAAGCAACAGCCAAGGTCTGGCCAGCCATGGCCCGCACCCTCTCTCACCCTTGCTTCGAGAAAAATTCCAAAATTGCCCTTTAAAAGAGAAAATTACCAAAATGCCCTTGTGTTATTATTAATTCATAAAAGGGTCCAATCTTAGCCATTCCTTAGACATATGGTCATGGCCATCTATGATGACATGTCATCAAGCGATGTCATCTTAAATGAGCCAACGATGCTCTTTTTTGTTCACCAAGTGTTCTTATGGACCCTTAGATTGATCATAGGGCCATAATCAAAACTCTAATGTGCTGAGATGACATAACAAAAACCTTGGACAAACTCTAACAGCCACATTCAACTTCCTACAGCAGCCACAAACTCAAGACACTCTCTCTCTACCTCGAAAAAAATTGCCAACCATCCCCCCCCCCCCCCCCCAAATCTCGACTGTGTGGACGTGCTCCAACTTGTCCCCATGCCCAGTCAGAGTCCGGCCGGAAAAATTGTCAAAAAAGTCCTAAACCTATTGCACTTTTGCTAATTCAGTCCTAAACCTTTTAATTTTGCCAATTCAGTCCTAAATCTTTTGCATTTGTGCCAATTCAGTTCTAAACCTTTTAATTTTTCCAATTCAGTCCTAAATCTTTTGTATTTGTGCCAATTCAGTCCTAAGCCACCGGCCGGTGCTGACGTAGCGCACTGGCCGGCCAAAATAATATTTTTTAATATTTTTCAATTTTTCAATTAATTTTTTCTTTTTTTTCTTTTCTTCCTTCTTCTTCTTCCTTGGCTTGGTTGTTGCAGGTTGTTGGTTTGGCCGGTGAGCAGGCCGGCGAGGGTCGCGACCCTCGCCCGGCGTCGCCCAGATCTAGGCGACGCCATGGGGGTCGTGGGCGAGACCAGCCTCGTCGTGGCCTCGTCGGGTGAGGGCAGCCCCTCGCCTGCCCAGGCGAGGGGCTGCCCTCACCCCGGCGAAGGCCGCACTTGCCAGCGTCGGGCTCGCCCGATCTGGGTGAGTCGGAACCAGAAGCTAACAAAGGAACGAGGAGAGGTTGGAGGTTTTTGGGGATCGATTCGTAGAGGCCGGCTGAGGAACAGAGTTGGGCTCGGTAGACGGCGTTGTCGTGGGGGTGGACATCGGTGCCGTCGATGCTGCCCGCCTGGATCGAGGCCACGGCGAGGCTGGCCTCACCCGCGGCCCCATGGCGTCGCCCAAATCTAGGCGACGCCGGGCTAGGGCCGCGACCCTTGCCGGCGGCCGGCGAAGGCTTCGCAGCCCTCGCCCAGTGGCCGACGAGCTTCGGCGGCCCTTGCCAGCCAGCTCGCCGACCAAACCAACAACCTGCAACAACCAAGCCAAGGAAGAAGAAAAAAAAGAAAAAAATTAATTAAAAAAATCAAAAAATATTTAAAAAATATTATTTTGGCCGGCCGGCGCGCCATGTCAGCACCGACCGGCGACTTAGCACTAAATTGGCAAAAATGAAAACGATTTAGGACTCAATTGGCAAAATTAAAAGGTTTAGGACTGAATTGGCACAAATGCAAAATGTTTAGGACTAAATTGGCAAAATTAAAAGGTTTAGGACTGAATTGGCAAAAGTGCAATAGGTTTAGGACTTTTTTGACAATTTTTCCGAGTCCGGCCCCTCGGCCAACCTTGTGACCCAATCCTCTGGTCCGTCCCCGACACAGTGGTGCTGGTCTCGTGCTCAACCAGCCACCAGAACCCCCTACGCTGGTCACTTCTTCTCGATCCGCCGGAATTCTGATACAAGGCAGGCCTCTCATTTCTATAGCTAATTTCTTGTAACCGCTCAAAGATTTCTTGATGGGTACGATCTAAAGTTGAAGAATATTCTTCAATACGCACCCAATTTCAAACTAGAGCATGAAAAAATTTGAAACCAAACCAAAACCGGGCCTAGAACTAGCTTAATCGCCCCTAGTGCATTCATTTTCATGAAATGGCTTGATGGTTTTCTGGGTAATGCTCGCTAGTTATGACTAGGGGTGTCAATGGGTCGGGTCGGGTCGGGTTTTCATGCTACCCGACCCGACCCGAACCCTAAGGGCGCGCGCGGGTATCTAACCCCAACCCGACCCGATTGATATACAACCCTAACTGGAAATCGGGTCGGTTCGGGTCAATCCCGGGTCGGGTTGCGGGTTTTTACCTGAGTCGGGTCGGAGCAGGATCGTCCAGAAAGCAGCAGCAGCAGAGGTTGCAATGGTGGCGGCAGCGGCATTTGGGGGGCTGGGGGCGGTACGGGCGATAGAGCTAGGGCTTGGTGGTGGCGGGGCCGGGGGTCGCGGGAGTACCGTTGGCGGCGGCGGAGAGGGCGATGGATGGACGACTTGCTGCTGGTGAAACCGTGAAAGGAGATGGAGGGGCTGAGTTGAGAGAGCGAGCAAGGGATGGTGAAAGCTTGAAAGGAGTTTTTTAGTGCAGATTTTACTTATTTTAGGGTTCCTTTCACTAATCGGGTCATTCGGGTATATACCCCTACTCGACCCCACCCGACCCCAAGTACCGAGTTACCCTTCTTTCACTCACTACCCGAACCGAAATGAGACCGTAACCGAAAAAACCAGAAAATTGCGGGTAGGGTCGGGTAGGATTGGTTCGGGTATTTTTGACACCCCTAGTTATGACCTATTAGTGTTGCTCGAGTTCTCTCGAGCAGCTATCCCTTCATCTCGTTCCTGAAGTTCAATTTCATATTTTTCCTCGAAATATTTTTCCTGGAGACCTTAATTGCTCCGATTGAGCCTTCCTCGAACTGAGGTCATTGATGGAAGCCACGATTCCATATTGAGAGCATATATATTAAAGTAACTACTTTCTAAATTGAGAAGATCTTAATCCGAAGCAATCGGTTCTGATAACCAGCTGTTCCCTTTGAGTTTAGTCAACGTATTTTTCAATCTCTTTCAATCAAATCGTCCAAGTTAAACTTCACCACACGTCATTTTGATTTCAATGACTTTCCGTAGGAACCCCAACGAATCACATGATTAATATTGAAATCCCGACATAAGATAATTTGATCGTTGTTGATATAGGCGTGCGATCTTTGCAGGAACGTCCAGATGGATTAGCGAAGTTGGTTGTCCCGCCCCGTCTCTCAATTTTTCGCGACGGAAAAGTTAATTCAACTTGTGATGTGGTGACTGCTATGGGAAAGCCTGACGAAAGTTAAACTGGCTCTGTACGATCCTGTAGCATAAGTAATGCGATAGTTAATTCCACGAGTGATTTCACAACTTCGATCGGACCCTAAAGAAATTAAATAAATAAATAAAAACCCAACTCAACCCTTTGTAGAGAAAATATAATTTCTGAACTTATATGGACCCCACTACGATTGGCGGTGCACACCACACATGGGATAATTGCACATGTTGCTTCCATGTTCTGTGCCTAGTGTTCAGATTTCTGTTTTGCTCCTTAGTTCCTGTGGCACGAGACTATAAGAATTTAAGTAAATCAGCCGGTCGACAGAGAGATTTGTAACCCAAGGACATTTCAGCCATGGCAATTCTTTCTTCTTCCTCCTTAGGGTTCAACTTCTTTTGGTGATAGATACTATGGGAGGCGTGGTAGTTACGTACAGAGCGATTTTACAAAAATATTTCGTGAAATTTCGTAAATTATAACATATACTTTTGAAATTACACAAAAAAACACCAGACAATCAAGGAGGAGCGATGGTCCCTACTCGCCCCTCTTCATGCATTATTGACCTGGGAGGAGTTCGTCGTTAAGTGGGAGATACCCGGTACACGTGTTTTGTGAATTAGTGAAAGAAATTGTCCTATAAGATTCTAATAGTTAGGTGGCAGTTCAAATCGAAGTGCTTTATTTGCGCTTAATTTTCCACATCCCCGAAGTAAGCCTTCGATAATTAGCTCATCAGAAAGAGCTCCAACATGTTCATTACATCTTTCTACGATAAGATCAGGCCCCGCCGGTTCTTTTCCATTGCATCCGTTGACTTTTGGTCCCTTGGGGCTGTCCTAACAAGGGGGCAGAAGTGGCGTAGGAACAACTAAACACATGGTTGCCAAATGATTGGCCCTTTCATATTTCAGGCCAGGCATCAAATCGCGTTGACCTTGTACACACCCACCACAGAAGGATTGGAAAGAAAAAAAAGAATAATAATAACATGATTAAAACACCAAAAAAATTGTACAATACGGAATTTCTCCGACGAGAGGTTACAATTCGTGTAGGATGAAGGTTTCGTTATTCCCAAACTCCACAAGTGGAAGAGGCAAAAAGAAAACTGAAAGGAAGAAGAAGAAGAAGAAGAAGAAGAAGAAGAAGAAGATAGGAAACCCCAAAATGTCTAAGTTTTCATACAATGGAATGAGGATAAATAGCCAGCTTTGCCTTTGCATCTGCTCTCTCTCTCTCTCTCTGGTGTTGCCTGGGGCTATGCTTCATGAATGATGGATGGCGATGAAAGACTATGACGACGAACTTACTTTTCTTTTGTTGTTTTGCCCTGTAAAATTTAGGACGATGGTGGAGACTATGAAGCTGTCCGGTTGTGGCCGCAGAACTGGAAGCGATTGGAGTCCATCCTCTCCAGCACGAAATGGCCAATCATGTCCGTTGACTCCACCCTGTTCTCTCTGCACAAGAACTCGTCCCCGCAGATCTTCTCCACATTCCTGTAATAGTCGTGCAGGATCACGTGGGTCTTCGGGTTCCCGCCCTTCTTGCTCCGCGCGAGCACCGCGGCCGTGAATATCGCAGACATCCTCCCGGGCGCGTCTGGCCAGTCCCCGCGCGGCCCGTCGACCAGGATCACGTCCCAGCCGACCTCGTACACGTGGTTCGGGAGGTCGTTGATCCCGAGCCGGCACTCCGAGAAGAGCAGGTTCTGCACGGGCCGGCACTCGCCCCGGACATGCTCCTTGGCCGACGCGATCAGCTCCTTCATCTCGCTCATCTTCGTCGTGTACTGCACGTCGTACGCGTCGATCTCCGGGTGCCGCTCCTCAACGTAGGCCGCATAGTACCGGTTCTCGTCGACGAACACGGTGCGACCGCCATGGTTCAGGGCCTTCCACAGGAGGGTCTCGTGGGTGAGGCCGAAGACGAGGAGGTTGCACGGGGCGGCGCACTTCCGGAGCACGTCTGATATGAGCTTGATGTCCTTGTGGGACATGTGGTAGGTGTCGTTCGATCTCGAGGCATAGTGGACGAGGGCGTTGATGACCGTGGTCGGCAAGGGCACATTGGCGGTGGCAATGGTGGAAGAGCCGGCCGGGTTGTTAACTGTGGTGACTCGCGAGGCTGCGCCGGCGACGATGGATTCCCGGGTGTAGATCAGCGTTCCAAGGAAGGCGAGCGTGAAGAAGGAGACGAGGGCGAGGAGCCATAGCCGGCTCGAGCCGCCTTGCTTTTGGATGTAAGGATGGAGGAGGATGAGCTTGGTGTTATTGGTGTTGTTGCTCTTCATCCTTACACAGAGAGAGAGAGAGAGAGAGAGATGCGATCTCTCTCGAGGACTTGGGATGGAGATTCTTGAATCCTGGGGGAGGTAAAGGCTCAAGAAAGTTGGGGTTTGATTTAAAGAATAAGGTGGAAAGGGTAAGAAGCGAAGACAGTGCGTAAGCAATGTGGAAATGGAAAGAAAACATATGCGAAGGCGACACCACAATCACCTTCCATATAATATTATTCATGAACGAACATGGTCCATTTAATAAAATTTCTTTTTTATATGATTTAAATTTCCCTGGAATAATCAAGATCGGCATGGAAGGGGCGGAACTTTATTATCATTATTATTTTTTAATTATTGGTGTTTGTATTCATGTTTGGAACAGGGGAATCAACAATCTTGCCCTCGAAAAATTGAGGAAAAAAAGAAAAAAAATTGCAAGGTGGGGGCCAAAAGGGTGGGTTGGGAGAAGACCACAAAGGGGTGGTTGGACTGGAGCTGGTGGTGGCATATGTGCTCGAGCGACCCAATAACTAATTACAGGCCACGGGTCGCTTTTCCTTGTTGATCTGAGCTTCATCACACGCCAAAACCAAACGATAACATTTTTATATTTATATATATTTTTCGATGAAATTAAAAGAAATTAAGGGAACAAGACGAGAAGAAATTTTCCCAAATTTCTTATTCCGGGTGGTTGCCTTCGGAGAGGGACGAGCTACCTGCAGCTGATTTCCAATTGGCGGACCCCGGATTGACTGGTGTCATCGTTACACGGCGGTAACTTGGCACTTGCATGGGGGGACTTTGGTTTCCAGAAAGAAAAATTGGTGGAGGAATTAAAAGGGTCCGACCGAGTCTCCAAGATCAAGACGTGCGAAATAATCTATTTCGTTTGTCGTAAGCCGTGGTAATAATTGGCGATGTGTCGGCTTGAATTTTTTTGCTCTTTTTTTCTTTTTCTTTTTCTTTTTCTTTTTCTTTTTCTTTTTCTTTTCCCACTGTTGAAGGCAAGACGTGTTCCGAGAGGGTACCCTTTTTGCGATTCGTGTGAAATTTAATCGTGCAGGTTCATCTGATTAGAGATGGAAATCAGCAGGATGCAACAGTGTCGAGGTGGCTTTTTGTTTAATTAATTCTTTTAGTTCCGAAAGCATCTTGTCTAAGTTCTTTCTTCCATGGGACATCCTTAAAGTTTAAAGTGACCCATTTCAAGCTTCGGACACTTATCGGTATAGGACCAATTAGTTGTTTTAACTTATTTAGGGTGGGGCATATAGCTCAGCCCCCCAAAAAATTATATATATTAGTTAAAGGGATATGTTGACGATAAGTTCTAAAACTTATAAGAAAAGTGCGTTTAAGTCTTAAAACTTGTCACAAAAATACATTCAAGTCCTAAAACTTTTAAAAAATACAATCAAGTCCTAAAACTTGTTATATTAATCTAATCAAGTCTTAAAACTTATCATATTAGTCCAGTCAAGTCTTTTTTGAAAGTTGTATTTTTTTTTTTAAGTTTTAGAACTCATTTACACTTTTATGATAAGTTTTAGGATTTGGTTGAACTTTTTGCAAATTTTATGACTCGATCACGCTTTCCTTACAAGTTTTAGGACTTACTGTGAACATATCCCTTAGTTAAACTTCTAAGTCTTGTGCCTTGAAAATTCTGCCCCTCCTCTTAAATTCACCGGCTCTCTTAGTCATGAATGATAAAATGCAGATAACACTCATGGAAGAATAAATAAGAATCTCTAAGAGTAAATAAGAATTTCTAAGCTCGGTCACTTGTTAGCCCACTTATCTCGCCCATTAGATTATGTGAGCCCTGCGAGGCCTGCATGATCTAATAGTCGACATAGTTCAAGCTCAAGTGCCCCAGGCACGCATGCGCTTCTTGTTAGATAGTCTCCATTTATGCAAGATTTATGATCTTGTGAGAAGTGAGAGTAAAGTCCCGAAGTACACAGTAGTTTTATTCCATAATTAGGAAGATTGGGGATTTAGACAAGGTGATTTCAAGGATCCATAGGAAAACGGATACCCAATCCCTTGATGGCCATCGCATATAAAGACGAGTAAATCTTGCTCGAATCACAAAACCAAGTTTTTGTGCGTGAAGACATTTAGCATGAGAGTTACAAAAAAATTGTTATGACTTACAACACATTACGATTGGATGATCCGTCCCGCCGACACAATAGAATTGTCCATTAAGACGTGATTTAGAGTTCAGTTGGTCTATCGATCTTGAAGGAGGAAAGAGAAGGTTTATAAAGAAATGAAATTTCCAAGGCTAGAGACTAGAGTGATAAATATAGCGAAGCCATGGAAGGTAAGAAGGACAAATGCAACACAAACCTCATTCACCACAGTGTCGCACCGACGGAGGATGAGGGAGAAGTTTAGAAGTTTGATCGCCATCACAAGTCAAAGCGCACACCAAACGTGAGAAAGCCAACAGCCTCGGGCTCGCTTAGTCAGCAAGAAGCAGACACGTGCCTGGTTTGCAAAGGATGACGTCATATTTCCGAATTAAATTATGGGACGGTTCCAGAATTTGGTAACTTGTCCTTCTCAATAATGTCGACCCTTCGAAGGAGGCTAGGTCTTTTATTTATTTATTACTTTGTTCGTTGAAAGTGAAAGTCTCCGGATTACCTGCCCCCAAATAGCAAGTGTCGACTATTCTTATCCAGCAGTTATCCAAAGACTTCTTCTAACTACCGGAACATCAGTCCGTCACAATTCATCCTATAAGTGTATTAAGGTTCATTTACAATAATTTCAGGGCTCTATTCAATGGACAATCTACGAAATTTCCTTAATTTATTTAGTTCGTAATAACGATCACAATGCATAATGACGTAGAAAGGGCTCTCGTGCTCAAACTAGAGGTCTAACCTTGACTTCTTAGCATTTCGATCGCACGAGCACCGAAACTTAGAGGACTAAAACTTTGCGAGTTATAATACACGAGTGAAAACCAGATGTACTTCAGGTTGTAACTTTGGTTTTCCAAGTATCAATATTTTTCTTATATTTTAGGGATAAAAATATCAAAAATCCCTAAACTATTACGAAGTGTTTAATCAGGTATTTCAACTTTTTTTTATATATGCTATAAATCTCTAAATTATATATTTTTTATTTGAGTCAATCAATCTGTCAAAGTTACTGGATGGAAATGCTGACACGTCTACGCTCCATCAGCATACTCTACCAACTTGATACTAATGAGGAATATAAAAAGAAAAGCAAGAAAAAAAAAATGCCCAACAGACCATGCCATCATGTTCTTATGAAGTACTCAGAACCAGAACTTTGCTAGCACAAGAATCCAAGAGCAAAATGAGAAAGCACAACAATTAAACACTAACCAAAGAACTTGGTGGCCCAGCATTGAAGGAGTTGTATGCGAGATCACAAGTTTAAGTCATATCGTGAGCTTATATTTTGGGCATTTATTACTTTATGTGTAAAGATTTCTTGACTTATAATATGGTGGACCCGTGGTGGAGCTACCATGACACATTTGTATAAGTACAGAAAGAAGCTATTATTCAAATCGAACTTTCGATGGCGGGAGTGAGACCCACAACAACTCTTTAAGGGAGCTAGTTGCGCTGGTTGTCCCCAACCGTTTGCTAATAAAAGAACAACAATAAATTCTAATAGCAAGCCAGAATTTGAACCTATTGTCGCGACCTAAATTTTCATTTAAGGCTAATGGATTACTAAATCAATAAATAAATTAACTAACCTAGCTCGAGCTCTCCCAAGCTCTACCAAATCGTGACTTAAGTTTAAATAATTAACATGCAAATGATTTAATTTTGGAGTCGCCACTAATCAGTTTACGGTAGGTCGATTAGACACCTAAATAAAGTATCAGGAGAAATACTCTATTCCTTCGAACCAGAGATTATGAGTCCGGGGACTTGGTTACGCTAGATTACTCTAACACCCTTTCGATACCGTTCTTTTATTTAAGAAAACATTTGAGCAGGCAGCTCTTGGTTAATTTTAAACAAAAGCTTTAACATGTGAGGTATTCATGCGAGTGCGCAAACATTATTTAACACCAAATAATCAATGCGTTAAATAAATTGCAAAGAGGGAAAGATGACGTACTTGGACGCTGCAGCCTAATCCCTAACGCTTGTTTCCAAAGCGTCAGACTTAGACTAATGCAATTAATTTGGAGTTTTCACTTATTTAATGAAATGCAATAAATGCAACTTTATACTAAAATACAATGCAACTATACTATATGAAAGGCACTAAATTAAATGACATGAATCTAATGACTTATGAAATAAATGTCACACGTTATGGTCCTAAACTTACCTTCACTAAATAACGGGTAAAATGTATGCAGCTATACTAAATGGCACACATTTAATTTAAGCTATCAAATTAAATTAATGAACCTAGACATGATACTACATGAATGCACCTAGTCTTGAAACTAAAATGATCCTAGACTAGATATTACATGAAATGCACCTAAACATGATACTAAATGAATCTAGACTAGATGATGTATCAAATATGACATGCACATGAATATTTTTTGGTATTTTCTGATGAATTTCGGATCTAGAAATCAATGAAATTGATACTATCATAAATGAAAATTATCTTAAATATTTAGGAATGAATCTAGATTAAATCCTAAAATATTTTAGAAAATCTTATCCCAAATCTAAATGGAATATTATCTAAATGAATGCAATCCTAATTTATATGCAATATTTCTTTAGAATGCAAACTACCTATGAGATAAGATTTTCTAATAAAATCTTATCTTACTAATGCAATCCTATCTAATGCATGATTTTTTATTTATTTATTTTTTGAATTTCGAATTATGAAAATATTTAGAATATCTAAAAAAAATATGCACCGAATATCCATCACATCCAAATAGCAAGATTCTATCGGCGGATCATATCCGACGGATTGCGGATAGGTTCGACCGACATAATAAGATTGGCAAATCGTATCCGATGGATTGCGAATAGGTTTGGCCAACCTTCCATGTGCGGGAATTGAATATCAAGGATTAGATATCGGATTGCCTATTATGCACATTGTCGAATTAGGAAATTTCCTAATTTAATCCTAAGAGAATCTAGGAGATATGCACGTTAGATAACAATGATTCAAATTAGGAAACGATAAATATCGGAATCAAATCGGATAAGGAAATTACCTATTTCGTGGATAACGTTTCCGCATTCGACCGCGACGGGATCGGAACCGGTGGTGGCTCGAGCGGCGGCCGGCGGGACTTGCGGCGGCTAGGTTCGCCGAAGTTGATGATGCTGGAACGAGAGGCTCGCTGGGGCTGATCTGGAGCAGCAGCAACGAGCGGCAGCAGCAATGTCTAGCTTGTGGTGTCGCTGGGGTTGTCTGAAGTAGGGAGCAAACAGCAAGGCGGTAGCAACAGCAGCAAGGTCTGGTCAGCAGCAAATCTGGAGCGGCAGGGAAAGCAAGCAGGGACGTCCACAGGGCAGCAGCACTTCGGCAGCAACAGGGCAGCAGAATGCGGCAGCAACAGCAGCAAGTCTTCGGTCAAAAACAGCTGGACACGCCTGGGATTGACTTGGTCACAGCAGCTGGGAGTTGACTGGAGCAGTAGGGACGTCTTCAGCAGCAGGGTCTTCGCAGCAGCAGCAGGCAGGGCAGCAATATGCGGCAGGGGGGAGCAGAGTCTTCGCAGCAACAGTTGGACACGCCTAGGGCTTCAATCGCAGCAGGGCAGCAGGGGCAGCAGGTCTAATCTTCGGTGGAACCAGGAGCAACAAGGAGCAGCAGGGAGGGGGCGTCTAGAAGGTTTGGTCACAACCGTCTCTCTTACTCACGAGTGTCTCGATGTATGTTCTGAAATCTGAATTGCCGACTCCTAAACCTTAAGACATAGTAGTTCTTATATAGGCGATATTAGGTCAAGTCAGGGGCCTCAACTTTCTATTATTTGCAAATTCGACCCCAAATTTAATTGTTTTCTCAATTGGATCCCTAGGGGTCAAATCGCATCAAATTAGCTCCAATTCCATCGCCGGTCCGATTTAAATGTAAATGCATGTAATGCATGCTAAAAATTAAATAAAAAAAAACTATATGAAACCCATAATAAAAAAAATGATTTAGTATTTTTTGAGGGGCCGGGGGTCGGTCCCTATTTTTGTGTGCAATTTAATAAATTCTAAATAAAAACTAAATGAAGGTCAAAATTTAGGTGTCAACACCTATGAGGTACGGACAACGATTAGGGCACAAAATCGGATGCTAATCATCAACCAGAATTGAAATCACATCACTTTTGAGGGAGAAAGAAAACCTAGAAATCATAATCTGTCAATCTCCTCATTCTTCATCTCTAATCGAACTGAAATTGAAACCAAACATCACAATGCAAATCCAAAAAATTGAGCCTTCAATATCAACAAAACTAGAAGAAAATTGACACTTGCTTCATTCAAGCGAGGGCAAACAGTGCAGCTTCAATCTATGCGACACAAGGCCAAAGAAGGTCGTTGCATCGCCTACCTCGCTCAGTTGGTCGCCGAGGATGCCCTTCTCTCATTGCTCATGTTTGACAACTGTGGTGGCGGCGGCGGCGGATGCCATCTTGGGTTCGCCTGAGCCTGCGATGGACGCCAGCTCCTCACCAGTGTTGCCGCCTTGTTCTTCCCTAAGTGATTTTTCTTAGCTTTTTCCAAAATTATTATTTTCAAAAATTCGGAAGAACAATTTATAAATTTTTAATTGTCATGTAAGATGACATGTCAACATCTAGCAACAACTTAATAATCATGTCATCAAATTTGTGTATTCTTTTAATGTAAGAACTAACTCGAACAGAATAGTATATAATTTACAGATACAATTGCACAAACACATCAAGGATTTGATTGAACATTCCGCAATAACTCTAGGACTTGGTGCCTTTATATCTACATTTAATACTCTAGTAGTGAATGTTGAACTCACCTTGAATGTCCATGTACAAATCGCCACATAGACATTTACGACCTCTTTAATTCCACCTTACATGCTTCTCTTTCTTTTCTATTTTTTTCTTTTTTTTGGGGTCAAGTGCATGCTTCTCTTTATGCAACAAAAGTCTTAACGAATTCGAGACCCGACTTAATCAAGAAAGACGATGATTACAAGATTCGAGAATCTTGAAGGACGACCAACTCTTTAACGAACATTTGGAGGAAGGCGTTAAGCTACTCCCAACTTCCGGCACTTTTCTGTGGAATAATTTCCTAAACAACCCAAGAAAGAAAATCCAAAAATGAGTTTGCAAAACGGACAGTCATACTCCAAAATCTATATTGACATGACACAAATTTGAAGGGATTTTCCGGCCAAAGCAGCCACGATTCTGCAGAATCTAGTGTACTTTGTCACGTACTCTGGCTAGTACTGTGTCGAGATTGCACCTCTATGGCCTGTCCTGCAACTAAGTAAGCTCCACAGATGTGTTTTTTATTTTAACGTACTAGTGCCCTCACTCTCAAGTTCCCTCAATTGGTACTTCTTTTTCCTACCCTGTCCCCAGCAGTACCTTCTATCTGCTTAACGTTTAAAGAAGCCCAAAGTCTGGACGAAGCTTCAAATGAAGCAATTTAAGGACTTATTCAGGTCCAAAGTGGGGTATTCTATGACATCTTTAACTTTTTAGAGAAGCGATTATGCACTGAACACGGTGTTGGGTTCGGCTTCAAGATTTTTGCCATCGGACCGTGTTTTCGTATGAGCCAGTGTATTAGCTTTTGGTTGAAGAGATTTGCTCCCGAACCTCGTTAATCTTGCGGAAGTTAGCGTGGTACAGTGGCAACACTGATAGTTAGGTAAAAAAATAAAGAGGATGTGAGAGGAGGAGTGAATTATTCTAATGTGAGAGCTTGTCGTGTGAGTTTCTTAATGATCCGCCGCCACCGAAGTCTTGAAATGTGAAGATACCGAAGTCGATAGACTAGCTAACCGTCTGGATGTCCCACAATCCAAAAGTCCCCCAAATGAGTGAACAGGTGGGGTATTCACATTGAAGGGATTAAGGTAGTTTGCAAACAAGATCGTGCCATGTGGTAATCTTGGTGTAGGGAATGGGCAGTTCTTTCATCGAAAAGTCGCTTAAATATCTTTCAAGTGTAGTTGATCGATGCTAAATCAACAAAGGGTGTGAATGGTCCGTTTTTTTTTTTTTTTTTAAATTCTTGAACATGAAATATAAATGAGGAGAAGTATAAATGTACTGAAACGGGAATAATCTTTGAGTACTGGAAATGTAAAGATAAATTGAAAGTAAAGATGAACAATGTGTGTTCTTAGATAGATTGGTAGTCCTTTGTAAAGAGTACACTTAAGGTATTTACAACTCACAATCAACGGTTACACAAATGGTCATTGAATTTAAATCCTTGAATAATCTATTGTTACAAAAATTTAAACTATATCCACTATCATAACGATTACATTGACTCCACTATCTTGACATTTACATGTTAGAGTCGATCTTCCATCTTTACTTTAATCAACAGGTTTATAGACTCACACTTAGCCGAAATCTAGGACAGCTTGTTGCTAGTGACTTCATCAGGAAAACAGTCCAAAAGTCTTGAACCTATTGTAAGGCGGCCAACTCAGTCCTAACTTTTAAATTTGACTAATCTAGTCCTAAACATTTTGATGATTTTTCTAATGTAGTCTTTCGAGTCAATTTTGGCAAAAAATCGTTGACGTAGACGACGACGGTTTACGTGGCTAGCGTCCCTAATGTGAACGATTTTTGCAATTCTTTTTAAAATTTTGTGAATTTTTCCTTTTTTTCCCTTTTCCTTTTTTCTGTTTTTTTTTTTTTTTTTTTTTTTT
>BCNH02000009.1:9861205-9954062 GCA_001662345.2 Metrosideros polymorpha var. glaberrima
TTTTTTTTTTTTTTTTTTTTTTTTTTCTATTTCCCTTTGCCGGTCACCAGGGCCTTGGTCATGACGAGGACATTAGAGTAGTCAGGTAAAATAGAGAGGATGTGAGAGGAGGAATAAAAAATTCTAGTGGACTCAGATTCTCGGTGAAAGGTGAGGAGTGTACTGTCAATAGGAGCTTGTTGTGTGAGTTTCTTAATGATCCGCCATCTAAGTATTGAAGTGTGAAGATACCGAAGTCGATAGACTAGCTAACATCCGGATGCCCCCACAATCCAAAATTCCCCCAAATGAATGAATTGATGGGGTTTTTATAGTGACGATATTAAGGTGGTCTACAAAGAAGATCGCGCCTTGTGGCAATCCTGGTGTAGGGAATGGGAAATTGTTTCACCGAAAAATTGAAGAAGTATCTTTCAAGTGTAATATGGATCGATTAGTAAATCGATAAATGGTGTGCCAATCTAGAACGTCGAGGCATAATGGTATATTTATAAGAAAAAGGGTTTAGGTCAGGGGCATCAACTTTTTGATATTTGCAAATTTGACCTGAAACTTTTTAGTATTTGCAATTAAGTCCATGAGGGGTCAAATCTCACTAAATTATCCCAATTGAAGTGAAATTCAGCCAAGCCCTTCTAGACATAAGCTGGCCGAATTCTCTTAGTCCAATATGGGCTTGCGGGCTTTTCCCAAATTAGACTTTTAATGGGCTGAAGTTAGACCAATTAAGGTCCATTTAATCTGCAAATTTCGGCCCCCCTCCCCTCTATGCATGGCCGAATAGCTCAATGCGATTTGGCTTAGTCCGCCTATCTATTTCAGGTCCAATTTCGCCGTCAGTCCGGTTTAAATGCAAATGCATGCTGAAAATTAAATTTATTTTATATAAAATGATTTAATATTTTTGTCTAGGGGCCGGGATCGGTCCCTAATTTTTATACAATTTAATTCTGAATGGATAGTCAAAATTTATATGTCAACAATGGTATAAAAGCTATTTTTAATTAAAAATTTATTAAATTAATAAAAATAAAAATAATATTTGAATTCTAATATAAAATAAAAATTCAAAATAACAAAAAATAACAACAATTTTTGTTTTTATTTATTTCTATTTATATATATTTGAATTTCTTTCTATTCTATAATAAAAAATATATAGTATTTATATATATTACATATTTTAGGTATATTATAATTATTTTATGTATGTTAGTATAATTAATTATTTAATAATTTTTTTATTAAGGAATGATGGAAAGGAATAAAAAAGAAATTAAAAATAAAATAAATCAAAAAGAGAGGGAAAAAAATGAAGTAGAAGAACCATATTTTAAATGAACAAATTCAAAATTAAATTTCTAATTCTCGAAGAATGACGGGTAATGTATTTATAAAATAAAAAAGGCCTACACTCTTTGTTTCCTTCTCCTCTTGTCTTTGGTTCATGTTAAAGCTTCATGTCTCCTTCGTAGTTTTTTGGTTCATGCCAAAACTTTACGAAAACAGCGAGAGTATTGCAACTCCTTCTCTTTTGTAGCCTTCTAGTTCACATTACAAGTCCATGAAAGCATTGAGAGAGTCAAAGGTCCTTTTCCCTCTAATTCATGTTGAAGCTTCACGAAAGTAATCAAAGAGTCGAGGCACTATACTTTTCGAAATCATGAAGGTGAATGATCATGTTTTCTCTCTTTTCCTAGATTTAGCATTTGCTGATTGATTTATCTCATCGATGTTTTTGTTACTTGTTTACATTTCTTGTCATAGTAGAATTTGTGGCTTTGAAATGCTACAATGAGCTATTTGCTATTTAAGATTAAGATCGTACAATAATCTCGAATTGATTGATAGAGGTTATCTCGTTAGTGCATTTGTAGTTTCTTTAATAGTAAATATGATAGATTCTTACACTAAATATGTCGTTTGCACCAAATAATGAATATGATATGATATGATATGAAAGTATTTGGCTTTATTGCTATAATTCACCGAACAATAGATTGAATATAGCAAAATCTCGGAATTTCTTATTCTATCATATCATCCGGTCCTTTCTTGACTGAAAATTCAGACGATCAAACGCACTCTTAGAGTATTTATAACCCATGATCAATATTGAGGCAAACGGTTACGGATTACCTTTCCGGATAAACAAAAATCGCATTCATGTTTCAGAAAATCAAATGATCAGGGAATTTGAAGAACTCGATTGAAGACGTGGCACATCCTAACCCTTGCTAAAGTAACCGAGTTCCCCCTAGTCTCTGAATTCGGATCAGTGACCGCACTAAGGTAGTTATTTTTTCTTCCTTTTCAGACTAACAACGATTTCACAGGCCCACATCGGTGGGGAAAGTGGAGCTTCTTTGCTGGGGGCGTGTTGGTGCTTTGAGCATGGGAGGTCCTGTCACACCTTTCAACAGAGTGAAGATGGCAATTTGTAACCAGGTTCGTGTTCTCCAGGTCAAACGTTCTTGTGTTTGTTCGGGGTTGAATTTAAAGAGACAATTTCTCTTGCCTCTTTCCTCCTCCAGTGAAAATTCTGCAGACCTCTCTCGTGGCGTCCGAGGATTTCACCGACAAGAACGCCGTTCTCCAGAAATTGAGGCGAAACCAGACATTGAGGATCTCCTCTCCGCCTTCCCCTCCTTGCTTGTATGATGTCTCCGCGTGGCGAGCTAGCTTGTTATCTGGGTCGGCTAAATTGATGTGGTAAACAACCGTTTCTCGTTCTCTCGTGACTTAACATGTTGTCGGCGTTCTTGAAAGTGGTCTTGGATTTAACATGTGATTCAGTTTCTTGCTATGCTAAAATCCAACTTCGGGGGATGCAATAGTTGAAGATCCAAACACAAACCCCGTTTTGTGTTGGCATTTTTTTTTTCCCCTATCTATATTTGATGCATTGCCGCTGTTGGAGTTGCTGAAATCCTATTTCAAGCATGTTCCGCATGCTAATTCGATCTTTTCTTCCTTAATCTCCAAAATGTCATGTGGGTATATTTTGTCCTCTGTAGCAATCAAGTTTCCTCATGACAATATTTGCTAAAACTCTCGGAGATCCTATCCCTTTAGTTCTTTAACATGAGAATTTTCTTAAGTTGTGTTATTCGTCATCTCCTCAGGGAAGCTACTGCATTAATTTTCTGAAACTTATGTCTCGCAGATGCAGACAGACATTACCATGTTTATATTCCACATAGGAGCACGACAAATAAACATTGATGAGCAAACATAGCATATTGACATTACTAAATTATATACCATCAATACATTACATGATGTCATAACTTATGGCATTTCACAGCGATCCCCGCAAGAGCATCATCCTTGTAATTTCCAACATCGCTTATTCATAGTGCATATTCACATATCATTACCTCTAGGCCGCAATATTTTCAAGAAAACACCATAGCTAGCTATAATCCCTTCATCAACTACTAGTACTACAGTCCAACATGCTTAGTCATCGACATTCTCATCCTCTGAGGAGCTGATATTGCTGGCATGGTTTCTCTTAAGTTCATTATACAGGGCTTGGAGTTTGTCCACGTTTAGGCTATAAAGAAGTCTAAGAGAGTGGCTTCAGCTTGAGCTTGACCTGACTTTAGATATTCGGCCTTTCGCTTGCATGGAAAAATCCCCAAAGCCTTTAAAGACTTACAGAAGGCGTGCGATGAAGATTTGCTGTTTATTCTCTTTGATTACTCAGGAATCTTCTTAAGTGAATGGATTCTATTAGGATTTTAATATGTTTCCTATTCCTAGTTGGATTTGGATGTATTGTTTCCTAGTTTTATTAGAATCTATTAGGTTTCCTACTTTGACTTGCAGTAGTACTCTAAAGAGTCTATATATATGGTTGTAATTCTTTCTTTTGAATAGAGTTGATGATTATTTGAATTTGGCAATTCTTTGCTTTGGGAGTGTGTGATGCAATTCTTCTCTCAATGTGAGGCTTGGGAAGCTTTAGGTGTGAAGCCTAAAGATTTATTCTTCGTTGTGGGAGTCATCGTCCTACATCACTAAGCATGTTGGACCATAATAGTTGATGAAGTGATGATAGCTAGCTATGGTTTATTTTTTTTTATAATACTGTGGCATGGAGGTCATGAGATGTGAATATGCACTGTGAAAAAGTGATGTTAGAAATTTGAAGGATGATGTCCTTTTGGTGATAACTATGACATCATGTAATATATATATACTATTTATGTAATTAGTTTTATCAATATGTTATGTTTGCTTATCAATATTTATTTATCATGTAGTTATAGAAAAAACAAACATCGGTTCGAATTTCAAAATGGAAAGATTTGTACAAGTTAGAGTCACCACTCTGTCGAAAATTGTTTATGAGTATGTTAAATGCACGTGACACGATTGGTGAAGTAGAATGTATGTCTTCATCAACAATGTATAAGAGTGACGTCAGCTTGAGACCTGACTTTAGATATTTCAGTCTTCACTTCCATGAAAAAAATCCTTGAAGCAGTTTTATCCTCATCAGTTTCACTATGAATGCCTCGGTTGTTCTTGTTCCTTCCTTTCAGTGTAATTCTGATTATTCGTTGTTTTACTCATGGGAGTTTTCATGCCCAACATGTTTGCTGTAAATTGTTCACCAAGTGCTAGGCAAATTGCATTTTTCTCTGTTTGTACATTTTTGTAGTTGCTGCATCTTTGGAAACAAGTATGCTGTAACACTGAACTTGCGAAAGGAATGTTCACCTGATAGAAAAGAAAGATACATGTGAAACATTCTTTGAACTTAACATAAAGAGCTTAGGTTCTGAAGTGAGAATGCAAGCCTTTCTTTTGTCACATTGCTCTATTTACCAGATAGGCTCGATTATTAGGTTTCTGAAAAAAAGAATAACTCAATTTTTTATTTTGACATCTCATAGCACCTCTGTTGTCTTTTCCTTTTGTAGTGTTTTTCATCCGCACTTGCCCGTGCATATTGCTGATGATGATAATGTGAATCATAACAAATTCTAACTATCAGAGGCTTCATTCTGTTGAAATGTGACTTCTTTGTTGTTGGCTCTATGACAGGGCCTGAAAAGCAATCTATTTGGATGGACGCATGATCATGGGGTATATTCACGCACCATGCTTGTCACAATTGCGCAAAAATAGTGTCTTGTAGAAGTGGGCTTCTGGTCCGGCAATTTCTTTCCTTCTTACTGATTTGCTAAAGGGGCACAATATTGTAGCATAACAGCGGTATGAAAGTGTTTGATGCCCATTGCCACTTGCAAGACCTGAGGATCTTGGATATGGCACCAAAGTTAATTGAGTCAGCCCTTCAGTCTGGTGTAGTTAAATTTGCAGTTAATGGAATCCATGAGAAAGACTGGCATCTGGTGAAGCAGATGAGCGAGGATTATCCTTGTGCCATTCCGAACTTTGGACTCCACCCATGGTTTGTTGCAGATAGAAGCCCTAATTGGTTCCAGACATTAAGAGAATTTTTTGAGGCAACTCCTTCTGCTGCAGTGGGAGAGATTGGTTTGGACAAAGGGTCTCATGGAAGGAAGATAGATTTCAATGATCAGGTCAAAGTGTTCCAGAAACAGCTTGAACTCGCGAAAGAGTTGAATAAGCCGGCATCGATCCACTGTGTCCGTGCATTTGGCGATCTTCTTCAGATATTGAAACAGATGGGGCCTTTTCCTGCTGGTGTCATTCTCCACTCCTATTTAGGTTCAGCTGAAATGGTTCCTCAGTTTGTTGAAGTAGGATCTTATTTTTCGTTCTCAGGATTTCTCATGTCAATGAAAGAGCAGAAGGCAAAGAAGATGTTGAAAACCGTTCCTGTTGATAGAATTTTATTGGAAACAGATGCTCCAGATGCTTTGCCAATGAACCCCACATTTGTCATCGATGAGGATGTCCGTTCTAGCGTGAGTCACACCGATGAAGGAAGCTCCAAGTCTACATCGCCGACTGAATCTCTGAATCATCCGGCAAACATTCATGTGGTGCTTAATTATGTCGCATCTTTGCTAGACATGCCTCCAGAAGATCTTGCGGAACTCAGCTGTAAAAATGCGGTCCGGTTGTTCTCTTATGAAGGTTCAAAGATACTCTTGGACAAGTTATAGTTAATTGCTGAATTGATGGTGAGTTAATGTCGATAATTGCCCTTGAGTGAATTCAGTTAGTTAGTATACTTGTATCTAAAAATAGATTATCCACGGTAGTTTATGTGTTTTATGCGTGATATGCATGGTGTTTTGTTTAATAATGATAATGATTAACACCATGTTCTCTTACCTCTTACCTTCTCCACGCCTTCAAAATTTTTTGTCATTTCTGATTGGCTTAGTGATGTAGTGTGTAGTTTGTCAAGCAGTTCAAGTTAGTGTATGCGGACGTTTCTCTCTGAGTATTTGATGGAAAATGTCTGTTTTGGAAGGATTTATGTGTGAAAAAATGGATGTTATACTAGAGTTTGCAACTGAAATCCGAGAAGCTCTTTAAGGTTAGTATAACATCAAATTAAATTGGTATTAGGACACAGAAATTTAATAGCTTTCTGGTTGTGTTTTGTCTATAGGTCAAGTTATAAAGATAGCTTTTGAATGGTTACCAGCCTTTGGTTTCTGTTTCTTGTTCTGGTTAGTAAGTGAAACAGTTGAATGATCTTAGTATTATGGGCCTTGCCCTTGGATCTATGAGCAGCAGTGCCATCAGAAGAAGTGGCCGCTAATATCTACTGTAGAATGTTGTAAACAGTAGACTGTAGTCATGTTAAATTCCTCAATGGGCAGTTTTTGTAATTGTCGAGGCACGGGGTTTTCTTACAGTGAAAATATGTTGTGAATGTGCAGAGTCGAAACTTTTTGTTTGGATAGGTTATGCAAATGCTGCTGACGAATTCCTTCAAGTCTGCTTGAATTAGCTTGTATAGTTCATCCATATCTGAAGAAGGAGAGCCTAGTGTGGCAGCAATTGAACGGTAGATAAGTGATATCATATGCTGCTGTCGAAAAGCTAATTCGGCTTTCGCTACCAATGGCATGCCTCAGGCCTTGCTAGGTTGCGAATGCAATGGAACGGTGTAAACCTCGATCATGAATCGGGCTGGTTACTAGGTTTTCCCAGGCCTCATTGCTCCAACGGCAATCCGGTAGCTCCTAATTCGCATCTCATGATTCGAGATCTCAACGATCCATATTAATCGGATAAATTTGTAATTTCTCTATTCACAAGCGAACCTACCTATTCACCAGCGGAATCACGATTGGACACAAATTGGTTGATCTGAGTAACTCACAATTCTTATAAGTTTGCACCGGGGTAGTTACGAATTCAATCCCAAACCAGTTGTACGGATGCCAATTCAGTCTTGAACTCTTTTAATTTCGCAAATGTCCTCCCGATCTGATTAATAATTTCTCTAAACCGTCCTCTTACCCTCCCATACTCCAACACTGTCCTCTTTGAGAAAACATTCAATTTATATTTCGCTCGTTGCACTTCATTTCAAAGTAGACGAGACTTGGAGTGGGGTTAACCTTGACTAATCTGTTCTTCTGGTACTGGTCTCAATCTAACATCACCTCAACTGTCTAGCACTGGCCTGACGAAAATCGTGATTTCTAGAGCACGTCATGCTTTGGTTCGTGAACGTCACTTGCCGGCATTAATCGTTCTTAACTAATTTTGACTTTCTAATGCGTGTTGTTTAATTCAAAACCAAGTGACGGGTCGGCGAAGAATTTTGCAAATCTTTGACAGTGTCCCTTTTGTAGTTGAGAGACGACTTGCAAGCAAAAAAGCCCCAGAAAGATCCAATGAACATAGCGCTTCGACAACGACATCGACCCCCCGCATTTTCCACTCTCATTTATGACTTATAGTTTCCTCCTCACGTGAACCGACCCAGTGCATTGTCAATTCGTCCCCATCCGTATGTACGACTGTTCGGAAGTTCCTATCGTTTTGACATGTGCAAGCTCTCAACCGTCAGTTGCCCACAAGAAATAGAAGTCTCGATCATCTTTTTTTCTTTTCTTTTTTTTTTCTTTTAGTAGTGTGGCTCGTAGTCCCATTAATAAAAAAAACACGGGGTCCCGTTCTCTGGTGAGCGAACGTGGGTTGGGAGGAGCCGCCCCGACAGGATCTTAAGTGGGCAGAGCCCCTTGAACGTCATAAGGTTTTTATAGTTTAAATCCGTATTTTATTGATAGTTTGAGCTTGGTCTATAAATAACTATTGCTTTTATATATATATATATTTATTTATTGTAATTGAGTGATGTAATAGAAATGTACTAATTATAGTTGAATCATTTGCTAGATGTAGCCCTAATTTAAAGCTGAATCAGGATAAAACATTATGTCTCGATTTGTCTCTCTCGTCTTTACTCTTTATTTCGTTGTGACTGTGCACCCAATCCTAACACTTTTTGCCCCACTGTAGTAATTCCCTTTGGGCAACTTAACGAGAGAAGTCAAAATTCTTTTTCTTCAATTCCACCAATCGACGCTTACTCGTTTGGCGAGATGCTCGACTTATCTCGTTAGCGCGTGCCCCCAAGATTGCCGGTTTCCTAAATTAAAATCTCCAATTCTAAGGGAATGAGAATTTTTGTTTTTCTCGAGCTGCTTTCGAAATTGAAATAAGAATGCATTTCAAAATTGAAATTGCTTCGCAGATTACTCTTAACATTTCCATAAAGTCTATGGGTAGTCTTTATACTTATTCCTTTATGATGTATCTCAGATTGAGATATTAGTATTGTTAATACACACCCTGAGATCAATAGTTCAGTTAAAGTCTTTTAAAGGATTAAAATTTGTATTAATATACTTTGAAAATTGAAAGAGGAATGTTTTTCAAGAAAGGACCGGCTTCGAAGATGAATGCTTTATGTTTTTCCCTAATAAGATCAATGAGGATCAATAAGTACACTGCAGGCACTCTTTTGTGTTTTCCTGTAGGGTCTTGATAACAAGTTGCACCTTATATTTCAAAAGTAAACTATTCAAATCCACAATCCAAGTCTGCTGCCACCGTCCCCGACCTCCGACCACTGCCCCTGCCGCCTTGGACTGACTCGTCGACACCAACAATGCCACTTGTTGCCATGTCGCGCCGCCTCAGCCGCCTCTCTTCTTCCCCAAGTCGAGTCCCTTGCTTGTTTGCATGCCTCGAGCTCGAGCGCCCATGGCCGCGAGCCCATATCGCATCATAGAGCTCAGCCCCAGATCCGGTGGGCATGTCTGTGAGCCACCAGATTTGGTGGCTGTGGCCGTGATCCCAAAGCTTAAGTGGCCATGGTAGCAAACTTGAGATCTGGCGGCCATAGTCGCGAGCTTGAAGTCGAGTGGCGATGGTTGTGAGAGAGAGGGAGAGAGACGTGTGGACAATTTTGATCAAGTGAGGGTGCAAAACTTGGGGGTTGGCTTCACTAGGGCCTTCCTTTGGAACCTCTCTCATTGGGGGATGCTACTAGTGTTTGTTCAAGATGTTCTTCTTCGCCCTAATTCCCTAAAAAAAACCCAGAGTTTAAGTCTAATTCCAATTCCACCTCGAACCTTTTTATCTCAGAAAAAAAAAAAAAACCTTAAACTTTAGATTTAGTCTCAAATATATGCCAGACATTTTTTGTCTCAGAAAAATCCAAACTTTAGGTTCAATTCCAAATTTGCCCCAATTTTGCTTAGTCTAAAATAAATCATTAATTTTCAATCTATTCTCAAATCTAGCCCTGTGGTCCAATCCTAACTTGACGTGGCATTTTCACATCGATAATAAATTCACATCAGCAGGTGACATGGAAAATTATCTCCAAAATAAAACTGTTGTAGGATATGAAAATTAGGGATGATTAACAACATTTTTTTTTTACAAAGGGCTAATGGGGTAGATTTGGTATTAGAGTAAAAATTGGTGATTTTTTTCTTAGATAAAAAAAAAGTTCGAGGTAAATTTGGGATTGGACCTAAAATTAGGGTTTTTCTAGACAAAGAAAAGTGCGGAACAAATTTGGAAGTTGACCTAAAATTTGAGATTTTCTTTTAGACAAAAAATTGTTCAAGGAAAAATTAGGATTATACTTAAAGTTAGGAGTTTTTTTTAAGGAATTAGGCCTTCTTCTCTTTTGTCAAAAGAGAAAGTAGAGAGTATGTCGATGGTATCTAGATAAGATTTCTGTATGATCATAATCTTGTGCGCAAGTAAGATAATGAAAATGCTGACTTGGAATCTTCACCCGATGACCATAAGGCACGTCGGACTCATTGCAACAATTATTTCATTTATAGATAGCGGAAAACACGACTAGCTTATCACTAAACTAATCAAATAATTAATCGTTGTCTTGCTTAACAAACGTGAAGGGATATCCAATGATTGGTTGTTGGAGGCCATTAGTTTTCACAATTATTGACGACTTAGGAAGTCAATGTCATTTATAGTTGAAATTCTACGTCATTCTACTATTTTAAAACTGTTTCGGAATTTTATTTCGAGAAATTAAACAAAAATTGATCGATGTAGAACATGCTTGCACTAACGGAGTTCGCAACTTGGTGTATATAACCCACTAGAATCATACTTTGGTGGGAATACGTGCGTCTAATTGGGGTTTCAATATGGAATTGCTGCACTATAATCTGTCCTAGATTCCCCTTATCAATGCCGAAATGCGTATTATAATTAGCAACAGGTTTTTTTTAATGACCATACTATGATTTATGTCTCTAAAGTTTAGTCAATGCCCACATCAACTTGCAAAGTTTCATCCTAGATAGATATGTTAAAAGTCCATGCCTATGGCATGAAAAGTAGGCTGCCCAAAAAGTGGTAGCCCTCCTTTTGTCAGCTGCGAGTTTTCTAACTATAGCCACTAATTAGGTTTACTAATTCTAATTTCATTTCTCGACTTTTATGGTATGAACCGGTTGGACCGTCTGAAAGGGTCACAAACAAGTCTTAACTAGATGCCCAAAAAAATTGGGAAGCAAAAAATTTCGGGAAGACTTGAACCTTCGTCACATGGCTTGTGCGGAAGCATGGGAAATATAAGAAAAAAAAAAGAGCATAACTTATTATCACTGTGATAAATTCAATACGACCTTTCAAACGCATCAAAAAAAGCACGACATTTTTACTGTTGTAACAAATTTAACATGAACTTTCAAATGAGCCAAAAAAATGCACAGCTTTGTATTATTGTGACAAAAATAGCATTCTCGAGTGTTTCGACTATTCTCGCTATAATTTATCCATGTGTCGGCACACCTAGCTTTTATTGCGTTGACAACTAGTATTGGCTAGTACAAACACATTCTCAACTCTCCCAAATACTAGTCCACTTTCATTTAAGGGTGTGCACGGTCCGGATTGGTCCGGTCCCCCTCGGAACCGCGGACCAGACCGGTGGTACCGGTTCCCCTATTTTCGGAACCAGGGACCGGACCGGAATCAAACCGGACCAACGGTTGGTCCGATCCCAATGGAACAGACAAAATTAACCACATACGAAATCAACATTTCTATTTCAACATTAGAAATCAACATTTCTATTTCAGCGATCATAAGTTCATGAAAATTACCCAAGATGGTGGATAAAAATTACTCAAGTGCATGAAATTTGCAAAGACAAAGGATTCTTATCACTTTTCTGTCCTTTGAGAGCACCACCTATTTTTTGTTGCGGTTCAGAAGATGCTCTAGGGGCAGCTTGTGAGGCCATGATACTAACAAATAAGTTTTCAAAAAATCAGCTAGAAGCTTTCTACAGTTCATCGGTTCCGAATGTTTTAAACTTTTAATCAATTTATGTTAAGAAATAAAAAAATTATATAAATAAAAGGATTGGTCCGATCCGATCCTATCCCCATTAGAACCGAGGACCGATTCACCCGGTCACCGATTCTACTTTTAAGAACCGAGTATCAACCAACCCACCGGGTTGGTCCAGTCCTTGTTCGGGCGGTCCAAGATGCTCACCCCTACTTACATCTTAATATAAATTCCATTGTATCTTTTCAACATTGAAATCACATTATTTTCTCTTTACAAGTTTTTGAAAATTTCTGTCCCGAAGACTAGTACCCAAATTTTTTTTTTCCAGAATAGAACCTTTTGGATAAAGATTCCGACTTTATGAAAATGACCAAAATACTAATGGAAGATATTTTTATCACGCAAGCCAAATATTATACAATTTTTATAGTAAGTCAAAAGGTCGTGTTGAATTTGTCACATAATTAAAACGTTGTACTTTCTTTAATGCATCTGAAAGCTCGTATTAAATTAGTCATAATGGTTTTGCCTCAATGGCTTCTTTGTTCTTTATCAAGAGCTCAACGATTCGAAGCTCTCCTGGTGGGAATCGAAACAAGCCTAACCGAGCAAAAATGCATATTTTTGTCTTACATAACTAAGAAAATCTCATCATCAGAACATATAATATTTTTGTGAAAAAATACCGCTAACATAAAAGAGCGTTCATCTAAATATTTTAAAAAATGCGTGCTCGTCTAGTTAGTACGCATATTACCATCCTGAAATGAGTGAATATCATACCTTTAGTTTTCCAAATAAAGTACATATTTCATACTTCAGTCCTACGAAAATGACTATTATACTCTCTTGTGAAAAAAGAAAAGAAAAAAAAGAACCTATAAGGTTATCTAGCCCCAAACCACCGCCACCCTCATCCACCACCATCCTCCCCATCACCACCACCCCCGCTCGAGACACCGGAGAGAGAAAGAGAGAGTGATATGGGTGTTGGTGAGAGAAAGGTGAGGTTATTTTTAAATAGAAAATATCGAAATTGTAAATAGATGAAAATTTTTTGCTTAATTGAGGACGTAGACATATTTTTTAATAGTAGAGGTATGTAAGTTACATTAAGGTATAAACTCGGATATGTTTTTGATATTTTAGCTTTTGTCTAAAGAAGATTTATAATTTTCATTTTGTGACTTGCTCCATACTCATTTGAGAGTTCAAATGTGAAATAATATTTGATCAAACTAATACTATGCGACCCTCGCCTCAGATCGGAGCGAGGATGGGTTTGTGGTGGCAACTTTTGTCCCTTGATCCAGATGCTCGACAAGGGTCGTTGTTAAAATCAACCTTAAATTTATGCCAACATTTGTTTTTCCTATTTTTATGAATCTACCATATGAATAAGAATTGTTTTTATAATGTAGGGACTCGGTCGAAGGAAATAAAAAATAAAAAACCATGATGACTGCTATAAAGCAAAATTCAGAGAATTATAATATCTTCATTGATAATATTTTTATCGCCAGAAAGCAATAAAGATAAAGTTCAAGCAAGACAAGAAAAGCTGAAGAGAAAGTAGATAGATTTTGGGAAGATTCTCACATGACACCTTCGGGAGTTTCAAGGTTGAAAAGCATGAGAAATAGAAAACAAATTGACTCATCAACGGAAAGAGCATGCCAATGCCCACACTTTAATCATTCCACAATTTCTTTCCCATTTTCTTTTATGTAATATTGGCTTCATCTTATGTTACTACAACCAGTTTTCATTCTTTACTCAAATAAACATATTGTTTATTTTTTCAATAGTTGAAAAATTCGTTCATATTTCATTAAAAAAAATAGAAAGGCAATTGTAAGTTTTTAAACATAGGATGCAAGGATGAAGATGGTTATGGCATGATCATTTTTCATTCTTTATGCAACATCTATTGCTATTCTTTCCATAATTGTAACTAAACATTTGTTCCATTTTCAAAAAAAAATGCAAGAAGCATTCTAAGTTTTCTCACTTAGGATGCAAGGATGAAGTTGATTAGGGGAAATGGCATTACTAGTCACATGTCATCCTTTGACTTTTAATTCTTTTAATTGATCTAAAATGCTCGTAAATGTTCAATGTAGTTTTTTTGTTTGATTTAACAATGGAACCCATGTATCTAAACTTTGCAAAATGTGCAATTTAATCCCGAAATTTTTAATTTATTTAATCTAGTCCCTCGACTTTTGTTGACTATTATATAGTAGGGACAATTATGGAAATTCATCAAATGCACTTTATTAGCGGAAAGGGCGCGGTTAGTATCTAACTTTGATCTTTTCGTCTCCTTTTCTTTGACCAATTTTACCTTTTTGTTCCCCTTCAAGCTAAATTCTTTCACAAGTAAAGTCACGAGTACATGAGGCTAAACGGGAAACAAAAAAAAAGTGAGACAGTTTGGGTTTTGACTTAATAATATATAGAAGATATGACATCCTAAATTGATCAGAGGAGTGATACATTAGCAAGATACAGTTATATGCTGTTCCATTTTATGTACTACTCGACTATAGCTAATATAATTACTACGATAAGTCAAATTAATAAGTTTACATCAATCAATTCAGCTAGTAAAAAGCATGATTTCTATTAAGTCTACTATCGGCATAGAAAATAATTTAATTGTCGACACGTAGTTTTTACATTGTCGTGGGATCTAATAATAATTTGAAAAAGAAAAGTTCACATACAATTGCTCATTTATATTTATGCAAATAAAAAACGTATTTCAAACCGTTTTAATGATTTCTCTGTCTCTGCCTTTTCTCTTTCTTTTCTTCCATGATATTTTCTCCAATTTTTTTTTTTCCTTTTCATTAGGGAAAATGTCATTTTCCACTGACGTGAGATCAAGAGTCAAGGCCACAGTCCACTGACTTTCACGGATTTGAACACATCTGCGTCATTTTCCTCGACTTTAATTTATACTGTCAACATTTGGAAAAAAGAAAAAAAAAGAAAAAAGAAAAAGATCGAATGTTGTCCCGAGCACGAAAGCGGAACACAACACAAAAACTCGTTGGATCCTATATTTCTGCACAATTTATTAGGCCGCCCCGAAGCCTGTTCTTTTCCCATCTGCATTGAGCGCGAAATTCCGAATTCGCCCCTCGCGTGGTGGCCGCAGTACGAGCGTCGCGCCAAGGGCAATAAAGTCCAACCGCACGTATCGTTATAGCGTGGTGGGAAAGTCAATTCCTAACGGTATCCCATCCACCGACTACCGACCTACCCTTTGCAAGCCTTTCCAAATCACAAACAGATCATTTTCTTCAATTTGATAATTTACTATATTGGGATCACTATTGAGCAATAAAATGATTGCACCTAATGCTGATCTTCTTTCTTTGCATAATGAGTAATTAATGTTACATTCTTTCCTCTTAAATGTGCTCAATAAATTGATTCGATGAGATTCGGTTTCATTTCCTTTGGATTTGTGTTTGGAAAAATGCCGCGAGAGTTTGATTTTTTGTTCTTTTAAGACACCAGAAGTTTGAGTCTCGAGTACTTTACTGTATTTTTTGACGAGGGAAACAAGCTGCGCTCTGAAACTATCGATCTCGGGATGTATAATTAGCTCATTAAGCATTCGAAGAGAACTCATTAGAAAAGCATGTTTCTCAATAAGAGCTATGGTAAAAGAGGTGTGTGTTTTTTTTAGGATGCTTATTGAGTATTTTATAAATCTAAGAAAACCCAATTAGAAGGTTGTTCAATTCTCATTGGGCAAATGACCGTCAAAGGTATAAATTAAGAGAGAGCAGAATTAATTAATTAACGTGACCCACCATTAATTAAAGCTCCTATATATCTGGCTACAGCATTCCAAGTGACTTTTTCTTTATGAGCATTTGAATTCCCCACTTCACTTGCCCACACACCACCACCACCACCACCATCATCCACCACCATGACCATCATTTAAAAAGAAAATTATTAAATTGTTTTTTCTCCTATTCGCACATATTAATCAATATATATATTTATATAATATCCTAAAGCCATTGTTTTTCTCACTTGCCAAACAGAGCCTCCGACAAGAGAAGAGAGACCCTAGATGCAAACCCTGAAATTCTCTCCCCCACCTCCACCTCCACCTCCACCTCCATCATCATCATCATCACACCCAAGTAGCCACCATAATTGAGGAAGTAAACACCAACAACCCTCTCTCTTCATAGATTTGTCGGTGAATTTGGATTCTCTCTTCTTTCTCTTCCTCTTCCATGGAATTCAACGTTGGAGCTCGCACAAGGTGACGACACCTTTCCTCTTCCCTGAACTCTTCTACCCAGATTAGATGAACCCTCAGTCAGACCAAGAACCTCTCTGATTCAAGCTCCATCACTTCCTCCGTTCTCGCCTCCAGAGAGAGAGAGAGAAAGAGAGAGAAAGATTTTGTCGTCCCCCCTTTTTCTTGGTGGTTTAGATGATGGTGGAGGATGAAGCGGTTTCGAGGGTCGCCGGTGAAGAAAGCCCGGCGGCGAAGAAGAGGGGGTTGAACGGCAAAGAGAGGCCGTACAAGGGGATAAGAATGAGGAAATGGGGCAAGTGGGTGGCCGAGATTCGGGAGCCCAACAAGAGGTCGAGGATTTGGCTCGGGTCCTACTCGACTCCCGTCGCAGCGGCGAGGGCCTACGACACGGCGGTGTTCTACCTCCGCGGCCCCTCGGCTCGGCTCAACTTCCCGGAGTTCCTGGCGGCAGCAGAGGGCGGCGGCGGCGGCTGCGGCGACATGACGGCTGCCTTCATAAGGAAGAAGGCGACCGAGGTCGGCGCGAGCGTGGACGCAGCGCTCAACAACAGCGGCCACGGATCGGTGCTCAAGAATGCGGGGTCGGGACTGGGTCAGGAGTACAAGGGCTGTGGTGGGTTCTTGCAGAGGGTGGTGGATTTGAACAAGGTGCCGGAGCCTGAGGACTCGGATGGTGAATTCGAGAAAGTTTAAGGGGGAAATTGGGAAAAAGAAAAAAGTGGTCCTGATCTCTTCCTGTTTCTCTCTCTCCCTCTTGCGGTGTTTGAAGGAGGGTGGTGGTGGTGGTGGCTGAAGAAATGATGAGGCCTAAGTGGGGTTAGTCTTTACCGTCCTTTTTGTTTAGTCCTTTTCTTTCCCCTTTCGAATTTTGGGATTTGGATCAAGAAATTTTGATGCTGTACAAAAAGGGCCAATAGCTAATTAAATTGAATTATTATCGAAAAAGAAAACTTTCCCCCTTTTGGTTCATATGAATCTCGCCTTTCCTCGCCTCAATCTGTTCAAACCAAGAGAACAAGAAAGAAGCAAGAAAGCATCACCCTGCTTGTCTTGTTTGTTGAGAGAGCTTCTTTTGAATTTGTTCTATGGAAATGGATAATGCAATTTCCATCTTTTCAGAGAGAGAGAGAGAGAGAGAGAGAGAGAGAGAGAGGGGAGGGAACAGCGATGGCCTACAAGGCAAGCAGTTGGTGCAAATGGCCAAGTGAACCAACTAAAGTTGTAACTACTAAAGCGATAAGATCTTGATTAGGTATTTTTCCTGGTTCACTGCTCCTGATACTGAGCTGTGGGCACCCAGTGGCCACAGACACACACACACACACACAGAGAGGGAGAGAGAGAGAGAGAGAGAGAGAGAGAGAGGGAGGGAGGCTCTGTGTCTTGTACTGCAGTGAGTGAGTGCTTGATGATGAGTGATCATGATGAGGCGGCAAGTTGGTAATCCTCGGTTCCTTTGGGCGTTTCCTGTGATTCCCATCTTCTTGTCAATTCCATCATCACCCTCGTTTCGTTTTGACACCGCACCAGCAAGTTAAAATCCGCCTGCACTTCACCACCAGGTCCAACCAGTTTTTCCATCGGCACACGAGAGATCCAAAGGGGGAGGGAGCTTTGACTAGCATTTGCTTTGCAGTTTCCCATGTCAAGAATTGGCAATTCCTATGCACATTTCATGTAGTGGGACAAACCCATCAGTCCCAAATTAACTAGGGGGGNNNNGGGGGCAAAAGAAAAAAAATTTGATGTTAGGTGAGAGAGATTATCTGTCTGTCACGGCATGATTAACCTTTTCCTCTGCTGGGTGGCGGCGTCCCTTTCATATTTTAAGATCATCGGTAAGTGTGAGGAGAAGGGGAAAGACATTCTTAAACCAAAATATTTAGTGAGCATCAAGGGTGAATTGTCCTAAAGGATTTGTGTCTTAGTTAAGTTTTGTTTCTTCTTGTGACAATAAAATTTGGATCAGTACATCGGCGGACTCTTCCAAGCCTCTGCAGTCCGCACAGTGCACTGCGCATCGATTGTTTCTTGTCCTATCTATGTGTTTGTTTGTCGCCAGATGATGACACATGATATTGCTCGAGGTTTATCTTAGTGAGAGAAACAAGTGGTTTTCGACTTAAGTCATGTATTAATCTCTTGTGGTTGAGATTTGCCAATCAATGGGGCCGCGGTCATTATGCTGCTAGGGTTGCTTCTCTTTTCATGAGGTCACACATTGCTAAATCTCATACAGGACCGTGGTCACGTGTAGTATTCGATGCGAACGAGGTTGCGCTAGAAAAACATTTTCGATAGGGACGAGCCGTGGAGTAGGATGCGTGCACCAGGCGGGCATTAACGTGCCGTAAATTTAGACGCGATGGGGAGGGACCATGCCCGTAATGTTAACTCTGATAGCTCGTTGGGATTGCCCTACCTGGATCCAAATCGAGGAATCTATTCGAGATTGCTTCTGATAGCGCTGTCGAGTTCTTCCCGACCGATATCTGTCTCTTGAAGAATTGTACAGAAATCGGACTCGTCGTCCTTCGGTGTGTTGCGTGAATCTAGTGCCGGTTCCATCCGTTTTTACTTTTTTTCATTGCTACAGCGTGGCTCTTTCTAAAAAGATGAATCGATTTTCGGACAAGGATTTGACTTACCATCGGCTTAACAAACGAATGTTGTCGTGTCTAAAAGAGTGATGCTTTTTGACATCGAGGAACAGCACGCTATCTTTTTGCATGTGATTACACAGGATCTACACACAGTGTGTGTGCAAAATGTGCGGGCTTCGACATAATTAATTCAGAAAATAAACCCCAATTAGGAATCTAAAAACCAAAAAGAAAAAGAGAGAAATTTCTGATGTGAGATATGTCGGCACTTTCTCAAGCCAATAATTGGTTAAGAAAAAAGTAAAAAGAAAAAGAAAAATCCACCGGCAATGAGAGAACGTCAGTGGACTGAGTCAGAATCAATTCAGTACAGGGTACGCATTTCACTTCAGGGACCATCATGAACTTCCCCCATTTAAGATTTTGCCGTCGCAGTAGACTGCCGACGAATTGGTTATAGTCCCCCCAAGAAAAGAAAAAAATTAGAGCTAAGTGCACTAAATTTTTTTAAAATTATCACGAAAGTATGAATGCGTATTAAAACTTTTAAAAAGTGTAAATGAGTCATAAAATTTATCACGAAAGGGCATTCGAGTCCTAAACTTTAAAAAAGTGCAAACGAGTTATAAAACTTGTAATCAAATGCAATCAAGTCTTAAATTTTTTAAAAAGTACAATCAATAAAAGAACTTGATTGGACTAATATGATAAGTTTTAGGATTTGATTGTACTTTTTGAAAGTTTTAGGATTTGAATGCACTTTCGTGACAAGTTTTAGAACTCATTTGCACTTTTTGAATGTTTTAGGACTTATTTGCACTTTCGTGATAAGTTTTAAGACTTTTAATAAACTTTATCCCAAAAAATTACCTATATGTTGGTGAAAAATTAGGTTATTATGTGTCTTTTTGTTTAAGAGTTAATGTTATTAAAAACTTAACATTGATAGCTTCATCACGTAATTTTCTTAAACTATTTTCCGTTTTAAAAAAAAAAATCCTAAATTGGAACTCCGGAACACAATTATCCTAAACTAATTTTTGCCTCACGAAAAACACGTCGATACTCCTAATCTAGATTTGCCATCAGTTAGTATTTCGTGTGATATCTCGTAAGAAATTACATATGTGTCAACACACGTGTCTGATGGATCTGCCATAGATAACGACGAACCAACGTGAAGTGCAGCACATGTATTTTGAGGAACCATGGATTTGGATTGGGGTAAGTACAAGTTTGGAAATTTTTACGAGTCGAAAACTAGTTCTAGGTACCTGCAATATCGGAATGTCCATTTAAGGCTTTTCGTGAGATGAAAATAAATGTGTCGTGAGATATAGGTGGACTTTTATTTGTATCGGTCGTTTTTAGTAGTCTACTTTTGTTGGTACCATAAGAGGTCACGTGTCGTTGTGATGGAACGAGATACAAGGAGAAGGATAAATAACAAGTGGCAGTGGGATTAGTTCAACCACCCACGAGACGAAAAACGATGGGGACCAAAGCGCTTCAGTTGTTGTTCAAGTGAATGGATCATATCACTAGCGACTTGAAGAGAAGATGTGTTAACGGACATCACATCGGGCGATTTGAGATTTGGGGATGGTTTAATTAGGTACAATTGACTTGGACCGATTGATGATGGAGATCGTGTTCCGACTCGGGGGCAATCGCCGATAGAGACTGTAGATTGCCTATGGCAATGAAGGTGCGCGGTCCCTTGCGTTGGGTAAGACTCGTAATTTGGGGATTTAAAGGTGATTATGGGGTTAATATGTTATTTCGCACTAAAGGTAGGGCGCGGAGGACTCCACTTGTCCTCGTCCCTCGACCTACTCTCCCCGCACCATAATTGTTCACTTACTAAATCTATAGTTTACTTTTGAAAGAATTATTGATTAAATATGGATCTTCTTTGGCTTTATAATTAAAGATAGATCTTAATCACCCCTTTCATTACTAGTACCATTAGTCACGAGTCATGACAAATAATTTTTTTTGTTCTCCTTACTTCTTGAAGGATAGTCTTGGATGCACAAGGGTTCAAAATGCTCCTTAGAATTAGAGATAGTCTTGAGAATTGATATTTTTGTGGAATGAAATAGTGGGTAGATTAGTGGACCCGGTTGAGCTCTTTCTTGGGCCCTTAGAATCCATTATTTTTCAAGTATGAGGCTACTTTTGTTGGGTTTATTATTGCTTTGGGCCTAGCTAAATCAAATCAAAGGCTTTGGTGCAATTTTTCTTTTTTCTAATAGCGCAAATATCGGCGTCTTTTGGCTCGATCAATGATGCGCGCAAACCATTATGCTCATGTGGTCGAGTGGCCCTCAAGGTTGATATAAGTGGGAGACACTACGATTCCATACGTATGTATATTCATATCCGTTGTCATCTTGTAAGGAAAAAAGCATTTTGTGAATTTAATGCACCACGTAACATTGATTCGTGGAGAAGCAGGCTAGCCATGGGAGAAAACTTTCAAAATTTAGACACACTGCAATTGAGATGAGTACCCACGCAAACACTATGATTGGTCGATTACACCACTTCACATACCGGCCATGTAAACAATGAATAAATAATTTTCTTTTGCAAGACATTCTACCTCAATCTTCATTCTTCGGCAATACTAGTTACCTCAATCTTCAATCTTGATCATTGAGATCATGCATGATTGTGCTAGTTGTACTTGCAGCTTCATTGAGCGAGTCTCCATGCTCAAACTTGTTCACTGTATCAAGTATGCAGACTTGTACGAGGCTATCCAATAGAAGAATATTGGGTTCGTCATGCCACGAAGAAGTGATCCGTAGTAGTTACAATGGATGGTCGAGACTAAGGTCATCATAAGAGAATCAACATTTAGCAGCAAAAATGATGCGGGAGCATCGAGTTCTATCGATCAACTCTCAAACTCAACTTAGACTTCACCGATTGATCTAGAACAATCCTTAGTATTGCAAAGCAAAGACCAATGTTGGATACAGCTTGATTCACTGGGTCCATGTTTAATGATGTTGATTCTACGATCTAGTTGTTGATTCAATGGATTAGTTGTCGATTTCATGGTTGCCAATCAACTACCTATATGTTGATTTATAAGTTTATTGTTGATTTCAAGACTCCCAATTGATTATTTAACAATTGAAGGTTGTTCCTATTGAAGCACAAGTTGTTGCCAAAGACCTCATTCAGCGACCTTAGTACCTTACAACGATTTGTGCTTGGTCTGGTCAATGGACCTTTCTCACTCTCTCTTTTATTTTCTTATTTGGGTTAATACCATGAAAAATTCCAAATTGATACACATGTGATAAATTCACCCTAAATTAATTTCTTGATCACAAAAAATCCTAAATTGGTACACCTATGACAAATTTACCCCAAACTAATTTTTTGACTATGAAAAACCCTAAACTGGTACATCTGTAATAAATTTACTTGCCGTTAATTTTCACTAAATCAGCTTAGTACCACGAAAAATGCCAAACCGATACACCTGTGATAAACGGAGGGTAAAACCCCAAATTGGTGCACCCGTCAACTACCACATGTCATTCAACTCAACTACTTAACTGTAAAATTTAATGAAAACTAATGGAGAGTAAATTTGTCACAAGTATACAAGTTTAGATTTTTTGTGGCAAAAAAATTCATTTATAGTAAATTTGTCAAGGGTGTACAAATTATAATTTTTCGTGGTATTAACCTTTCTTATTTTGGCCCCCTTTGATAGTTCTTCTCCAACACCGGCTAACTAAGATTGTGTATTGTAAGGTAATCTCAACTGAAGCCATGGTCGCCTGTGTGATTTGAGAAGCCCCCGTCGACACCACAAGCCCGCTATATGCACCACCTCTCTTTTCGAGCTCGAGGCCGTCTGTCTAAGACAGTCCAGATTTCGACGGTCCTAGAGCTCCATGGCCCTTGACTCAAGCTCGGCGATGGAGGAGCTCCACATGTGGCTATGGAGTTCTTCTGTGACCGAGGTTAAGTTGAGTTCTACAACTGAAGGAGAGGTCACGTTTTTGGTATATAATGATAATCGAGTTTTGTTGCGATTTTGTGCTAGTTAAAGTGAAATCAAAAGAACTATATTCAATTGTCTGGAAGTGATTTGGTATAGTCGTATTTTACTTTATAAATGATAATTGACTTGTTAATTATTAATTGATTAGGGAAAAGATTTAAGTCGATAACTTCATGTACTTTCACCTTGCATTTAATGACATTTTTTGTGTGTGTGTATAATTCGTTTTACTTCAAAAGAGTGAGTACTTTTTTTTTTGTAAGTTCAGCAAATGTGCAAGAGACAGAAATTTTGTTGAAAATGATATCCTAAGTATATTGTATGTGAAGTACAAGTAGTTCGATAACAAAGAAAAAAAAATTGCTTCATTTTCACTCCTTCGTTTCTACTCCTAGTGTAGTTGAACATGGGCCAAAAAAGACAGGCCCAACCTAGAAACCAATATCTGACCATGACCAATTGACCACCCTACGCACGTTGCCGTTCTTGTTTGTTTGCTTTGGTATTGTAATTATGATATGAAATCTCTACACGAGGATATCATCAGGAAAACTATATTAATTACTATAAATAGCCGACACATGACATGTTGAATTTTATATATTGTAATGATGTGCCTTACTTAAGGCTAGAGCTTCTACTAGGGGTTGCATTCTGTACTGAAAGGGATGCTTATAACAATGGTATGGATACTCTATACGAGGACATCCATATGGACACTATATTGATTCCTATCAACACCCTACACTTGGCATGTTATACCCTTTTTGGTATTGTAATGATGCGCCACAAGGAGAACAATTGAGTTTATTCAAACCCGAAACTTGCCCCGAAAAACCCGATCCGACATGGGTTTTTTGTTCGGGTTTCAGTCCGGGTCAACCAACAAAAAAAGAAGCCATGCATCCTTTGTGTATGGTTCGGCTCAGGTTCTGAACCGTTGACACCCTTATTTTTTGGTAATGTAATGATGTGCCACAAAGAGAATGCTCGAGTTTATCATACATGTAATGAACCCTTACTTTGTTGATGTTTTTCAACCGCTCTTTTCTTGAATGTTTTATTAGAGGGATTCATGAACATGTACGATAGATCCCATTGAAGCGGCTAATCCAGTGCATATGCAAGAGCTTCTTTTGCATATGCTGAGGGCTCACATTATAAGCTGTTTATTTAAATTGTCTTTGGACTTTTGACCAAAAAAAATTGTCTTTGGACGTTATTTAATCAATTCGATATGTAACACACCAACAAGGTAATTCGATCGCCCGGTTATGGCAGTGACCATGTTTTAGCAATGAAATATGTTTGTCAATGGAAGGAGAATTTTGTCACCTTATTTTAAACCTAAGGTGATCAAAATTTCCCATTTTGCATTGTGTAGCACCTTTGCCTCGATCGATAGCGACGCAGTTCGCTCTGGTTGCCTTAGGGTTAACCACAAGTGACGAACACATTTTTGTCGCATTAGATGTTAAATAATTGTGTTGCCTTAGATTTCAAGTAAAGGCAACAAATTAGGTTATTTGTCACAGCAAGTGTTATCCAACAGCGACAACATGTTAATTTTGTCGCCTTAGATCTGATAATCAGTGAGCCTATCGCGACAGTTAGTTGGATATATAAGGCGAAGAATTTGACGTTTTGTCACCTTAGACTACACACCCAAGTGGCGCGAAGGCACTAAGGTTTTTATTATTATTATTATTATTATTATTTTGTAATAGCTCACTTCCTCTAAGTCGACAAAACTAAACATTTGTCGCCATAACTCAACTTAAGGCGATTTTTTTTTGTTGTCGCCTTTGGCATACCTACGATGACTAAACCAAATTTCGTCGTCTTTCGTTCCCCTTAGATAGTTTCTCTTGTTGTGAGTTATGGTTCTTACTTAAAGGTGTTATTCCAAGATTTGTATTGATGCATGAGACATGTATGATTGAATGATTATTTCTGTTTTCATTAGTTCTATGGTATTTAGGATGTGAAGCTACTTGTCTTGGACGAAATCTCAACGCTTGGTGTCTGTCTTGTGTAGGACCTTATGTCAACGCATATATCTCGAGGGCGGTTTCGTACGATACTGGCGAGACTTCGATTGTATGCTCATATGGGGCATAAGGAGAGGAAATTGTCCAATTAATCATAAACTTATTATACGAATGCCAATTCAGTCCCAAAACATTCAATTTTGCCAATTCAGTCTCAAACTTTTGGGAGAAATTCCAACGTAGTCTTTTCGACCGATTTTTGTCTGAAATTGCTGTCGTGGGGGCGTGTCATGTAGGACAAAAGACGACGATTGGACTGCCATGTTAGTGATTTCTGGCGAAAATTGACCGGAAGTTACGTTGGAAATTCGTGAAAAAGGTTTATGACTAAATTGGCTAAATTGAAAAGTTTAAAATTGAAGCCCCATCCATAAAATAGGTTTAAGACTGATTGGTATTTTCCCAGCATACGGGCTATCTGGTTTTCTTTGACTTTGTTTTTGAAGTAGCTATTTACAATGATATCATAGGATGACCCGACTTGGAGATAACATTTATTTATATGAAGAGATGTTATTTTCTGCTGCACTATTATATTGATTGTGATGGTAGAAGTAATTAGCATATGTGATCTTGGTTTTCTATGATCATTGAGAGACGTTATGATGCCTATGGTTAGGTATTGGTAATTTTTCGGGATTATCTTTGAGATGTTCTCAAATTTTAACAGCCCGCAAGTCGTTTTACAAAATTTAAATTTCCTACAAATTTTTGCACTTAATGTTGCCCAAGTGGAATTTCGGAAATTTAAATAAAAAGCAGGGTAAGATTAATTGCGTAATATTGTAATTTGTATGAAACAGACGGTTCCAAAGTGAATAGAAATATATGAGACAACACACGGAAGCCCAAACATGGTGAGGTGTTCGAATTATACTAGGATTTTCCCATCTCGATTTAGTAATAACATGGTCAGATAATTGGCGTGGGCCGATAATTTGGCTTTAACCTGTGATGGATTTGCCTATTAGGATATGCTCTATAGATAGGCTATGGTCCGCTCTCCACTCTTCCTTTTGAAAAAAATTCAGTATATCCATCAAAACCATGTGAGGGAGGAGAACGAGAGGAATACCAAGACGCAACAATAAAGATCGTACTTAGCGTGGCTAAATCAGCTACGTGATCTCGATTCAGAACTGTGTTCTAAATCCATAGAAGGTCTTAGCTTGTTGAATTTTTATAATGTAACACTGAATAATTTTACTAATATAGTAACATTACAGATATAGGTGGCAAAACTTGATCCAATCCACCGCAAATTCGCTAAGAAGAGTAAACAATCCGGTCCTGATTCAACCAGTATATCAGACATAAACCGAAGTCGAAGAACAAGAACCAATTAACCATATGAGCCTGACCCGATTCGCAGCAGAAGAAATCTAAATTGTAAATGAACGTGATTCGATGTGTCCAGACCCCATGCAAAGTCAAAATCTAAAATGAAATTACTCATTTGAGAATATGACTCAATTTTAAATGTAAACGAATTGAAACCAATCCGATCCCTCAGTTTGCCGCCTCTACTGAAACTGAAGTCAGAATACATGTATCCGAAACCCAAGACTAGTAGCGGCATGAGTTGAACCTGAGCCGTATAAAAAAAGTAGACAACCCCGGCTCAATCTATATCGAAACGATATGATATTAACTCAGCTGGCGACCGAAATCGTAAATTGAAATGGCCAGAATTTGAATATGACCTAATGTCGAAATTAAACCAAATTGAAACACCAACCAACCCACCCATTTTGCCACCTCTAACTACTCATATCATTCATTTAAGACTCTGAGTATTTATTTGTAATTTTTCTGTGTGTGTCGGCAACAATGCAAGGGTGTGCTTCCCCTCCTAACACTCTGAAAAGTGAACTAGCCAGTTTCGAATAAGGACCAGCCCACAAAACCCTGTGGCTCTATCTCACAAAAGCCTGTTAAAAGCCCAATTAGTGCAATGGGCTCCAATCATCTGGGCCTTCCCTCTCTTTTTTCCTTAGGTCATTGACAAATGGTATAGAAAAATCATTTTGTTGCCTCTCAAGCATGACATCACCATTCATTAAGCTAGTTATTACAGTTAAGTGTTCTAAATTCCCTTCTTCTTTTTTTATTTCAAATGATAATATTGGGGACAAAGGGTTTGATTTGAATGAACGGGTCAGTGTTCTAAAAACACCTAAAAACTCTCTGCACATGGAGGAAGTAGACTCTTGCCCACAGAATGTTCAAAGCAAGCATGCCATTTACATTGGAAGCAACAATCATGGGCCTGTATAGCAAGGATTAGGTTTTCCATGTTCATTTGTTTTGCGGTGTGTGAATGATTTGAAAAATATTTTTCAAGTAATTATCGTTCGCATCTCTCGAAAAGATTAATTAACGAAAAGAATTTTTTTTATGAATAATAATTTATACCTACACATATCCGCAAATAAAGAAAAAAAAATACTCACTTGCTTGTAAGAGATACAAGCAATTATTTTAAAAAATATTTTTTCATATCATTAATTTTTCGCGAAATAACTGCATCCTTAAACTTAGGTGCTATGCACGTTCTGACAGCAATTTTGTTGTGTCATGCCATTCGGATCAAGACTAACTAAAGCAACGGTCCACAATATGCAGCATTTTTAGATCGGAGAGTTACTTTTTTGGGGTGAATATTTTTATATATTGTAACTTGGTGTGTGAGAGGACAAAATGCGAATTGGAAAGATGGAAAAAAATTGCTAATTACAACCATTTGAAAAGAAGAAGAAGATAGAAACATAAGATCAAACGCGCCCTTTTATCATATTAAAAGTTTGTTGTCTTTCTTTTATTTTATTTATAGTCCAGAGGTACGAACATAGAGACTCGGCTATCTAAAGAGTCTATGAAACAATTTGTAAATATAATGAGTAGGTCAAGTTCATGACTTTGGTTTGTGCATAATGCATATGGCCTGACCCAAAGCAATTTAACGTAATTGGTGGGATTTATCCATTCTTTATGTTGGAATCTCCTAACGCTTTAACCAACTATGCTGACCCTAAAAATTTATCCTCCCTTTCTCCTTTGGAGAGAAATAAATGTTACCAGTGATAAATAAGCGTCAAAATACCAGAAAAATAACATTTTTGCTCTCATCTGCATCTATTGAGGTGTTAAAGAACAGTATAAGTCATGCAAAACTGCCAAAACACAGTGAGAGATTGTTTTTCTTTGCTTAACCCGGAAGCATCTGAAGATCACATCCATGTAGTTTATGACTCGCTACCAATACAGAACCCTAAAGCTTACTATGGGGGACTACCGATGGTCCCATTAAGTTCAAGAAAACGCCGAGAGAGTTGGGATTGATCAGAAGTCTGCCAAGCCTCTCTTGGATACGTGTCTCGCAGACCCAATACACTTCTCAGGTCCCCCACAATAAGTGCCCAAGAATAAATCTCTCTCTCTCTCTCTCTCTCTCTCTCTCTCTCTCTCTCGGAACTAAAGAGAAGTGGATTTTGAGCAATCAGGGTCAAGTCTGTTTGAAGGGGAAAAAGGTTGGATGAGCTGTTGCTTAGGGGGGGTCAAAGGAAATGGTGGACAGGACTGTGGGAGAGCGACAAATGGAACGTCGATTGTCCAGCTGAGAGGCCCCCTGCGTTGTACTTTCTCTGTTTCTTTGTTTTGGCTAATTGGCAATTGTGTACTTTCGGAGTGGGAAGTGCTACTGTTGAGTCCCTTCACGTGTGATTGCTTCTGCTTCTTCGTCTTCTTCGTGGTTGCAATTGCACTTGAACCCACTGAAATGATGAAGGGTTGGTTGGTTCTTTTGCTTGGACTGGTGATAGCGATGATGATGATGGGGTGGTTGAGAGTTCCAAAAGTTTTAATTGATGTGTTGAACTCAAGTAGTATGGAAGAAAAATTGTGTCGGAACCATTGAGATTTTGCACGATTGCATACGAGAGATTGATTTTCTTGTGGAATTATGAACATTTTTCTCGAAAAAGAAAATATGGAATGGTTTATAGATTATGTAGACAGCATTCATATGGTCCGTGGATGATGAGTCTCATAAAACTAATATTGGTCCACTTGTTTTTCCTTTGTCATCCATCTTTGTCGACCGGACCACCAAAAATAGGTGTCAACAATCTTGTTTCCGAATACCCATTTGGTGCCAATGACAAGGTTGTCTTGTGGTCGAGGGACCAGTTTCCAGACTTAATTGATTTCAAATTGTTGAAGTTTCTTTTGCAAAGCTTCAATCCAGCTTTCATTATAGTTCGACTTGTGAGATTAAAGCGAGAGAGTGCACAACCTATCGAAATAAAAATCGAGTTCGTATACCTTCTCCGGTATCACTGATGATTTGTTCTTTTGGGTTACTTGATTTGAATTTCCAATCCTTTGGCATTTCTTCTTTAGGTTTTTCTAAAGATTTGAAATGTTGATTCTGAGGAGGTTGTGCCATTTGCATTGACGATGGTCCAATATCTTCGTTGGAACTTTGAACATCCATCATCTTGTCATCAAATTTGACATTGATCTGAATTCTTCTACTTCTTATGATACTTTGTTAAAAACTCGATATGCCTTGCTAGAAGTAGAATAACCAAGAAATATACCTTCATTGGAGCTTGGTTTGAACATACCAACATTATCATTTGCATTCTTCAGGATATAACACTTACAGCCAAAAATGTGAAAGTAAGACAGGGTCGGTTTTCTTTCAATGAACAACTCATAGGGTGTTTTATCCAACAATGGACACAGAAACACTCTATTTATGATGTAACATAATGTTGCAATTGCTTTGGCCCAAAAGTAAGCAAGAATGTCTTTCAATCATCATTGTTCTTGCCATGTCTTGAAGACTTCTGTTCTTCCTTTCAACTACACCATTTTGCTGAGGTTTGTATGGAGATGAAAAGTTGTGTTCGATTTCATTTTCCTCGCAATAATAAGCAAAACTCTTATTGTCGAATTCGCCGCCATGATTGTTCTTGATGCTTGAGATACTATATCCTTTTGATTTTTGGATTTAGATGCGATCTTCACAAAGCATTTGTATACCTCATCTTTGAGAGCTAGGAACATTACCCATGTGAATCTGGAGCAGTCATCCACAATTACTAAGCAATATTTGCTTTCTCCAAGATTAATTTTTCGTGTTGTTAAAAAAAGGTCCATATGTAGCAACTGCAATACTCGGTTAGTAGCAACACTTTTTATGCATTTGAAAGAACTTTTGACTTGCTTACCCAATGAGCATGCATTGTAGATATCATCTTTTTCATACCTTAATCTCGAAAGTCCTCTTACCAATTCCTTTGAAGCTAGCTTAGAGATTTGCTTCAAATTGATATGACCAAGTTTTCAGACTAGCATCTTTTGTTTTTCTGTCACAGAGAACAAACAGTGAATGGTTTTAAGATCAACATTCAGTATAAAGATATTTCCATACCTTTCTCCAGTGAAGGTCTATTATCGATCTTTTCCTTTAACAGTGCAGATGCCATCTTTGAAATTGATCTTGTATCCTTTGTCGCAAAGTTGACTGATGGTTATCAAGTTGTGTTTTAGTCGTTTGACCAAGGCTACATCATCTATGATCAGTTCTCCAACTTTGATGGTAACTCTTCCAACTATTTCTACTTTTCTTTTCCTCCAAAGGTAAAGGGTGCTCCATCAATTTGAGTCAGATGCAGAAAGGTGCTAGGATTTCTAGTCATATGTTGTGAGCATCCGCTGTCCAGATACCATTTCTTACTGAACTTCTTTTCCTACATCAAAGAAAACTACTTATTGTTTTTTTTTGTACCCACACAAACTTGGGTCCTTCCTTGTTAGTAAATCTAGGCTTCCAATTCACCCATTTTGACTTGGCTTTCTATGTGCAACTAGAACAGTCAGAGAACTTCTCACCAGTAGGTTTAACAAAGTGCTTTTCAAAATGCTTTTTATAAACAAGAATAGGGATATGAGGTTTCTTTTCAATCCTTTCTTTTGCCTTTGAAAATGAATCACTTTCTTCTTCTTCATCCTCATGTCCTAATCTAGACTTTTTGTAATAAGGAATCTGAATGGAAATGATGTGCTCAAGTGTTTTTGAACCAAGAGAGAATTTTGAGCAGATGCTAGATATTAGTGTTGAAAGAGAGTTGTATTTGTCAAGACAAATTTGATGCTCACACAAATTAGAGAGCTGTTCTTCTAGTAAAACTTTTTGAGAAAGATTTTCAACAGTGAGTTTCGAAACTTCAGCTTTCAAATCATAAATCTTTTGCAAATACTTTTTGTGCTCAAGAAAGGTTTCCTTCAAGAATTATTATAATTCTTCATAAGTAATTTTAGGAGATTCCACCTCAATTTCTTCGTCGACTTTTGAATCGGAGTTGGCCATGAGACACGGGTTGGCTTGATCCGCATCTTCATCACTACTTTCACAATCGATGTCGCTCTAGGTGTCGGCTTTGAGTGCATGTGTTTTTTTTGTCAAACTTTCTCTTCTTCTTCTTTAGCAAGGGACAATCGGGCTTGATATGTCCAGGCTTTCGACATTCGTAGCACACCACATCTTTTGATTTGGATTCCTCCTTGCCTTTGTAATTCTTTTTCTCGTCTAAGTATCTTGCTTGCCTTTTTCCTTTGTAGTTGCTTCCTTTTCTCATCATGTGTTTGAATCTTCTAGTGAAGAGAGCCATATCCTCATCATTATCTTCATCGGATGACAGTTGATCACTTGCATCATTTTGGTTAGAGGTAAAACAATAACTTTCTTACCTTTTGAGCTTGGATCCTTGTTTTGTTGTTTAGCCTTGTAGAAAAGTAGAGTTCCAATCAGCTCATCCATAATGATAGCTTGAATCCTTATGGTTGCATGGATAGAGGTTTTCACTGGCTCCATTCCTTCGGTGGTGACCTTAGGATTTTGTTCACCTTTTAGTATCAGTGTAGATTTTTCCTTGATGAGCAAGACCATTTGTGATAGTTGTGAACCTTGTGAACATTTCGGTGATAGTCTCGTTGGATTTCAACTTGAAAATCTTTTAGTTTCCTAAGAGAATATTCATCTCGGTTTCTCTCACAAGATCAATTCCTTCAAAGGTTACTTGGAGTCGATCCAAGAATTTTTTTGGCTGTAGCACATGAAAAAATTTGATTAAACTTAGAGAGAGAGAGAGAGAGAGAGAGAGAGAGAGAGCAGTCAAAGCAGATGTTTTGCTTTTGTGTTGAGAACTTGTCTCCTTTTTGCTTCATCTTCAACTCCAGCAGCAAGGACAACAGCATCAGCAGTAGGAGGTGGAGGGAACATTCTGTTCTCCTTGTTGTGCAAGCTAGTGCTCGTGCTGGGACAACAGGTCCATTCTCGATGACGTCTCACATAAGCAATTCAGTTACTTCTATGTAGGCTTGCATGCGTTACTTCCAATATCCATGGATCATGCCTTCGAAGTAGGGTGGCTTGTTGGGAGTTTGGGAGTCTAGAGAGAAGAAGCTGCCAAGGTTAGCCATATAATAGATATTTATGCTCATAAGTAATGCACTTTAATAAACAAGCAACATAGCTCTAATACCAATTGTTGGGGCTAATAATGCAACCTAGAATGGAGGTTGAATAGGTTCAGTATTGATGACTAAAAAACTTTTGTGGAATATTAAACAATTAGCACTCCATATGGTTATGCAAACAGATCAGCTTGTGTGATGCTAGTAAGTAAATTATAGTTAAGAATATAGATTGCACAATGATGTATAGTTGCTCGGCTTATGACCAAGCCTACGTCCATTCTCAGACTAATAACCTTAACAGTGACTGAATTAAACTAGTAATCAGCAACGCAAGTTACAATTGGCTAGTGCGGTTCCCTTTCACTTGATATATCACACTAATGGGATACACGATCACTGCACTTACTCTTATACACTTGACTATGAGCTATTACCGTGCTTGGAATAGTACAAAGAAAACTCAATGACAATTTCTAGCTTCAGACAATAAGTTTAGTGTCTTTGAGAATTCTATTGTTCTAACTCTATCTTGAACAGCACCGCTGCTCCTTATATACTTTAGTCTTCAATATATCTATTGGAGACCTTCAAGGATGCTCAGCTAGCCATTGGAGAGATGTTGGGTAGCATTGATATTGCTCCTGCAGTCGCTGCACCGACTAGAACTGTCTTCCTAAAATGTACATTGACATTAGTCTTGTCTCTAAAATCTCTCAGCTGCTTTTCTGCTATTTGTCTTGATTTTTTTGCTATGGAATCCATAGCTACAACGGCTCCTTTTCTGAATCCATCAACGGTCTTCTTCCAGTGCGTTCTTCACTATCATCAAACCCGATACATTACTATATCCATCAAATGCATACTATCACTGGTGCGGATACTAAGCAACCGACTAACTATCTTCAGTGATGATACTGACTGAAAGTCATGCGATGTTGTGATCAATGATCTTCCCATCTTCAATAATCCTAAGGACTTACGAGAACACCATCTTGACTTGTCCTTCCAAGCTACCATGATATACTATCAACGGTACTTATTCTCCAAAATGTCACAGCTTGGTTTCTCGTCCTTGCTGACATGTAAGATCATTGGTAATGATAATTATCTTCACCATCTGCACTCGTCATTATAACCATTAGCTAAAGAGATAGTTTAGTGATCATCAAAATCTCATAGGGATGTTTTCCAACATTCACAATATCTCACTTAGCGCTATTCCCCAACTGTACTTTACTACTATTCATGCATTAATAAGTAGTAAACTAATTCCTATTTGGTGTAGCGTGAAACGAACTATCAATATCATAAATCTGTCAAACAATGAATCTTGAGTAACAGAAAAGACATAATTAATACTATTTGAATTACATTCATCTACAATTATAACATCATCTGTAGATTCAACCCCAATTTTCTTACCCTTCTCGTTCTTCAGCTTAAGGGAATAACTTCTAATGCCCCCTTGCCATAACTCCAATAGACAACATTCCCAATCTTAGAGTGATTACGTTTGTTCCGATTCTAGTCCTACTAACACATGTACTAGTTCTTCCTCATCCTTCACTTGCTAAGGCAGCAAGCACATATTCACCAAATTCTCTTCTACAGATGTCCTCGCTCAGAGTCGAATCGCGAACCCCATCAAACTTCAAGCTAGTTGACCTAGAGGAATTACTAGTATTCCAACTATCAAGTAATGAGGACTATAATCAAAGCACATATCTCATCATCAAAGTCAATCTCAATTGAACTGAATTGACTAATAAATACATTGAATTCATTGATATAATTACAAATTGACGCACCTTTAGTCATCTTTAAGTTAAATAGACATCTCATTAAGTAGACCTTGTTAATCGTAGAGGGCTTCTTGTACATGTTCGATAGGGCCTTCATCAAACCTACAGTGGTCTTCTTTTTTATGATGTTAAATGTGACATTATGAGCCAACGTTAGTTGAATAACACCCAGCACTTGTTTATACAACAATTCCAATCAGCTTGCTTTATTGACTCTAACTTCTTCCCAAACAGGGTAAGTGTAGATTCCTTTGGTACCAGTAATCCTCAATCTGCATATTCCAAAAACTGAAATCCTTCATATCAAATCTGTTGATTCTCACTTTTCATTTTTCTGTTGCCATTGATTCGCTTCAACTCATCACATAATTCTACTACAAATCAAGCGGTATAACAGAGATTACAACCACAATCCAGTAATTCAAACACTCTCATTGCTTCTCAGCCCCTAATTATACTCAATATCTCACATAGTGTTTAGCCCTCACCGTTTCTCATGAAACAATCTCTCAATCCCATAAAAGAATTACACAAAATCTTAACAAGAATTTCACACTTCAAACACTTATATGTAATTCACGAACACAAGTTCCTCTTGGATGCTCTTCATGAAGAAAGCCCACTTCTTATATAGAAGAGAGTTGGATCTGAAATAGGAAACTTCTTTTTAAGAAATCTTTTTTAACTAGAAAACCATTAAAAAAAAACCTATTTAAATTAGGAAAGTTTCCTTTTCATACTTAAATTCGAAATATATCTTCAATACTAGGCCCTAAAGATTAGAGCCTTGGGTTTAGGAAACTTTGGAGATCCAAAACATTGGCGACTTGCTTGGGCGTAGTTAGTGATCTGTTGAGGAGGGCTTAGGTCATCGTTGAAAATCCTTCCATTAAGTCACCCCATATGTCATTGAATCACTTCACACACGTCCCAAGCAGTATCAGAGTTTAACATGCCATCTTTTCGAGGACATAAATAACTCTATCCTATACTGTTGGCACACAAGGCGAGGCACCTAATATTGAAAATTGCAACATTTTCTTGATAAATTGGTTATTGCAACATACATTGATACGATCCCCACTTTTAGTTCTATAAGTGATATCCTAAATACAATGTATCTATATTTCATTGATATCTTAGTGTAATTGTCATACTTGTTGTAGAGCAAACAAATGAAGTTACGTCCAGAGACCGACCCGTTAGTACAATCCAATTTGGACAGCTCATATCGATTCCCCTTTTTTCTTTTTTATGCTTCCCTTTCTTCCTTTTCTTGCTTTTCACAATCTGCCCCTACCTCTTCCCCTGCACTGCACCTGCACAACACACACTAGGTCATCGTTCGGATTTGGGGATCACCTAGATGTAAAACATTTAGATGGTATTGCCGGGTACGGGTCAATAAAACTCCACACGAGCCCCCACCCCTTTGCTGGCAATGACAGCCATGGGGAGTTGAGTGGTCCGAGTGGCAACAGAGGGGTTGGCGTGACTAAGGTGGATTGGGGAGGGGAAGAGAGAGAGAGAGAGATGGAGGGGTCTAGGTTAGGTGTGCTTTTTGTGTATATTCCTTCACAAAACAAGGGTATTTTGGTATGTTTCGAGGTAACTTTACCATGAAAATTACCCCCGACTTTAGAGGATCTCAGTATTTACGTAAGGAACGCCTACAAGACACATATGTGGCCGGTGATAAACAAACATCGTGAAAAACGCATCAATAGTCCGTGTAGAAAAAAAAATAATTGAAAATAGACTAAGGTCATGCGTCGCAACTTGCACGGACCGAAGCAGACATACTAGGCCCATGTATCATCTCTCTCTTCCTTAAATAGTTTGGATTCTCGTCCTTCGAAAAAAATTTAAAAAAAAAAATTCCCATTCTCTTGTTGGGAAAACAATATAGAAAACGCCAGTCTTCAGAAAATAAACAAATGAACAAACAGAAATACATAGGATGTGGGCATGTGTCATAGGATTCTCTAGGCACTAGGGAGGTACATTGGCTGTAGATCGTCTTCTGCAAATTTTATGTTTTATTTTATTACAGGTGCAAGGTTTGGTATACAAAAATTACTATTTATGGGAGGTACACGCACTATAGATCTACCATACCATCACTGACAATATATTCCACTTTTTCTATGGTATTGTCATGAAAAAGTTGAACTCCGGGGAATTTCGACGATTGGCATACAGAAGCACGCATGTCAGTGTTTGGCTGTAATAATATCTCAAAGAGTTGTCATGTGAGGCTTGACTTGAGCTAGAGTTTATGTTTTGGTCTCAAGGAACACATTGTCCAAATTAACATGCAAATACAGACGGGAGAAATCTATCAGGAAAAAAAAATACAGAAGTAAAAAAGAAAGTTAAATTGTTTGGATGACATATCATGATTAATTAAAGAGGCTTTTAAAAAAAAAAATTAGGGCTGTTCGAACCCCATCTCGATTTGTTCAGAAGATCGATATTTACTTTGTCAATTGTTCTATGCTCTAGTTAATGCCCTTTTTAATATATATTTTTCAGAAAATTACATATTAATACATTTATGCTATAAGAACAAAAATTCCGGTGTTTGTGAAGATCTAACAAATACAATATTTTTTGAACAGGAAAGTTGAGAGATAGAACTAAAAGGGTCCAATTCCCTTAAAAAGCACAAACTTTCGCTCTGTACCCAAATTCGGCCCAAACTTTTTTTTGTCTCATAAAAAAACACAAACTCTCACTTTATATCCAAATTGGCCCCCTATTTTCTATTCATCTAATATTGCCGTTAAATTCTAATGTCACTTCTACTAGGGGTGTGCAACCGGACCGGGTTGGCCCGGAACCCGGACCGGCCCACCCGGAAAACCGGGCCGAAAACCGGTTCTCGAACTAATCGGTCCGGGAACAGGGCCCAGATTTCGGGGACCAGTTTGAACCGGTCCAGGTTCCGGTTCTAGGTGGAGGCCCGCCCGGATTGATTTATAGAACTAGTTTTAGGGATTTAAAGAAAAAATTCTAAAATTTATTCTCCATATCTTTTTTTTTTTTTGCTAAGCATATGATGCAACAAAGCAACTTTACAATTGCAAATTGATTATTTTTAGTGACACTAGCCAAAAGACTCTAGAAACAAGGTTCCATTGAGTACGTTGACTGGAGCTACAAAATCTGAACAACAAGATAAGATTCTGTAAACTAAAACTTTTTTCTCCTTGTGTTTGTCATCCATGTTCGTTGTTTCAACCACACTACTATGATTGACCTAGCCTTCAACAAAAGTTCCAGTGCTAATGAAAAAGACAAGTTGTGAAAGTTGAAAAAAAAGTGAAAATTTTTGTACGTTTTTGCAGAACGAAGTGATGATTTTTGCTCAAATTTTATTTACAAGTTGCGAAAGTTGAAAAAAAAAATGAAACAAGGTTGACCCTATTTACCCTGTTCCAGAACAAAAAAAACAGAGTCGGTCCCAAAACAAGTTTCAGAAAAACAGGGTCGATTTCTGGACCCAAAAAATGAGGACCGGTTACAACAAGGCCGGTTTCAAGGTCTAGGCCTAAGACCGGCCCGCCCGGTTTTTGCTCACCCCTAACTTCCACGCTTATATTTCTCTCTATCTCCATTGATGATGTGGAATTTCGGCTCAAATAAATAATTTCTTTTAAAAAATCTTAATTTGTTCTATCTTATTGTTATTTTTTTTCCGTTTTCTTCTCCGTCTTTCCTTGGAACCTCCATGAACGGAGGTGCTTGAGCTCAAAACAAAAGTAGCCCATAGCCATACCTATTCGATTTAGCAAAGAATCACCGCAAACAATGTCAAATCAATGGAAGTAGCTAGACCAGTACAAAGCTTTTGATGCTGCCATTTACCAAACAAGAGGTCCGAGCTCTTCCTCTTATTCGCAAGGACTCACTCGGCACAGCTTTACCAGCTCTCACCCATCGCCATATAAACCTCCGACTCTATGCCCCGACCTCTGACAATCCCTCCGCGACGATTGGCAGTCGTCGAAATCATCTCCGGCAAGCTCGCTCGAGGCGCCTGTTTTTTGTTCCATTTTTTGACGCTTCGAGAAGACGTTTTTATCAGCCACCATCTTCGCTCAGCCATCCTCGAAGCTTTGTATATCCATTCCGTGGCCGGACGATGACAAAACAAGCCCAAGCTTTCCCTAAAACCACCATGGCCGAGAGGGCGCAGATCCTTTCCTTCACTCTGAGCCCTACGGTTAACCTCCATTAATGGAGTTTGCCACTCGCGATTGAGGTGCGCAACCTCATATTTGAGGTCATGCTACTCAGATCTGAGGTTGCGTGACTCAAATTTGAGGTAGAGCGACTCAGATTTTAGCTCAAGCACCTTCATTCATGGAGGTTGCAAGGACAAATGAAGGAGAAAAGAAAATAAGAAGATAGAATAAGTAAGGTTTTTTTTAAATATTTAATTGAGTTGAAATTCCACATCATCAATGGAGAAAAAGAGAAATGTTTGCTTGGAATTTACACATCAGACAATAACAGCAATACAAATAACGGGGCCAGATTTGGGTGTTGGTGATTTTTAAGGGACAAAAAAAAAGTTAGGGCCATATTTGGGTATAGAGTGAAAGTTCGTGTTTTTTAAGGGAATTGACCCAAACTAGAAGACATAACGGGGAGACCATCATTGGTAGAATGAGTGTCAATGCAATGTAAGGGAATTTCTTCAAATTCATCAAAATTTGGGCGAAAGAATTCAGAAAGAAAAGCATTTCTTTGAAATTTTTGTAATAGATTCATGGATATCTGCGAAGTAAAATGCCAATGATAGTGATGATGTTGTTGTGGAAACCTTTTTAATATGTTTTTGAAAATTGACAAAACCTTCCACTGTGTTGAATTGACACTAAGGCCTTGTTTGGTTCAACATTTGGGAAATGTACCTGGGAAAATGCAAATACCTTTAGTCTAAAAGGGTTCGGGCAAATGTAAATACTGTTTGGTAGAGTATATTTTAAAAACATATTAAAAAGCTACTTTGACGTAAATGTTGTTTGGTAAAAACTACACTTTGTAAATGACCTTTGCTTTTTTTTTTTCTTTTTTTTTTAGTCTCAAATGAAGCTTAGCCAGCGGCAACCAGATCTGGCCGGCACATGACTCAAGGTGAATAGTTGCTTGGGTCACACAACCTCAAGCGATCGGCAACCCTCAGGTGGCAGTTGCCTGGGGTCCAGCGACCCTCAAGCAGTGGTCGCTTGAGCATCGGTGACCCTCCATCTAGTAGCTCCATTAAGCTCCTCGGTGAAGATGAACAATGCCAACTTGCATTCTGAAAATGCCAACTTGCATTCTGGAAATGCAACTTTCCAAAATACCTCCAGACTTGCTTTGGGCTAAGGGACTTTAGGAAGCCTTAGAGATGCAATTACATTTTTCCAAAGTGGGTCAAAATAAGTTACCCAACGGGATTGCATTTGGCCAAGGGACTTTATAGCCCCAAAGCCCATTTAGAATGTTGAACCAAACGGGCCTAATAAAAGTATTTTTCAGGTGATATATCTGAGAAAATCTTATTCAGACTTTGTTCATCACATTCTGGATATTATGTCTAAAGACTTGATTCATCACTTTGTGGTCTTTATATGGATGGACTTTGTTAGAGTATCATGGAGATATCATCAACACAAGTACATGGTTTATTGCCAAGTTGCTAGACATCTCCAGATTTTACACAAAGCAGTTTCAGACTCAAAGTACATTCAGACACTGATGATAAAGTCTGATGGTAATGTCTAACGGAAACCTCTGATAAAAATTCCATTTCTAAGATCCTTCAGACTTAGTTTCCAATGGATATTCAATTCGCAACGGCTAGTGATATGGCTTGGTATTTCACTTTGGATAGTCTTGATTATAGATTATTTCCATAGATTGATTTGCAAGGATTTAAACAATGCAAATCATCTTGGATCGATTGACAATCCTCTTGATTGACAAGATATTCTTTCTATACAAGGAACTTAGCTTATGGAAACCTAGACTCTAGTTGTATAAGTGACTGGACCAATGGGAGATTCCAATCTCTTTATCAACGGCTATTTGATCCTTCTTTTGGTATGTTCGTATCCGACGGGATGTCCGGAGAACAATTCTCTAAAGATTGTCCAACGGTTAGTTTGGAAGTGGAGGAGTATAAGGGGAGATTCAGATGCTGAAGTAAAGTGACACGAATCAAAAATTTCAAAGTGCAAGAGAGCCTTGTTCATTCACATTTGTTCTTGAGAGCTTTCATATTGTAATCAATGAGAGGTGTTAGTTTGAAAACTCTGAGATCGAGGGAGCGACCAACTTGAGTGTGCTTATTGTAACCTCTGATTGATTCGTTAGTGAAAACCAGCCAGTAGGCTGTTTGTGTGGAAAGTAAACGTAGGCTTGCTAAAGCCGAATCGATATAAATCTCGTGTGCAATTTTCTCTTTCCCTATTCCTTCTACTGTTGATAGCATATTGCACACATACTTATCTTTGATTTAGTATATCTGTTCTTTAGACGTTAATATTTACATTACATTACACTAAACTTATTTCTTTTAATTTCACTTTAATTTATTAAGTTTGGTTGAAATCACATATTCATCCCCTTTAGGTGAAATTACTGGCTACCTCAGATGTGATTGATGAGGCGATACAATTTAGGGTGGGATATAACCGTAGGGATCTAAACGGTTCCTAACTCATCATTCTCGCACCAATTCTTGGCTCATTAAATGAGCAGAGTAGAGTGGAGGGCTTTCGTGTACGAGTCCAATGACACTTGTCATGACGGTCATAGGTTAATCACCATCCTTCTAAGGTTAAGGTTCTGATATGACCCAGATTTAGTCATTCTCGCACCAATTCTTAAGCATTAGTCGTTTGCAAAAAAGAATAAACTACGTCCACGAGAAAAGTTATGTGTGAAGAGGGATTAGCGTTCCCACAACGCCTTTTCAGTACCACATGTTAAAAACAAGTCTTTTGAAACGAATTATCAAATAATTTCCTAAGATTGAATGCAAGTTTGATTTTTCCGGAGACGTAATCAGGCAAAACTTCTTCATTTTATGCCTCGGCATGACCCAAGATCCGTGTGTTTGTGTTTGGAAATATGATTCATTATGAGCAAATATATGCATGAGTCCTAATTCATGAGTTTATATGCTTGTACAATTAATAAATGACATGCTCTGTAATAATGCTTGCGTTCTTCGATAGGGGTACTTTGGAAAATATATTAGTTTTAATAACCGAAAACTATTATGAGTTTTATAAACATTTTTGGAAAATTATGATATGCCGGAATTAATAGCTTGCAAAAATCATAAAATTCTCTAGGTTAACTTGAGTAGAGTAACAACTCTAAGAATCATGTTTTATATTTTCCAAAAGGTTAAGTTCAGTATTACGACGAGTTAGAAATTTAAGCATATTTTGTCCAAATTTGATTTGGCGTTCAATATATGTATTTGCCCGTCCTTTCATTGCTTTGAAAAAAAAGTTCATACACAAGATGAAATTCAGACAAAGAAAATGCCTATTTAGCAATATGACCTCTAATAATGGGCCTCAATATCATATACTTTATAACAATAGTCTTATTTATTATTTGAGGCAAAAGGACACTAGAACTGCCAAAACTTATGTATGGATATCACTTTAGTGTCAAAACTTTTCGCTGGCTTACTTAAGTGCAAAAATCGGAGAAAAACGATCACTTAAGTGCCAAATTAGAGGAATTTCGACTAAATTTTACAGGTGGCATTTATAATTAAATTTTTATCTGACATGGCAATTTTTTTAAAAAAAACATAGTCCATGTAGGCTCCACGTGGATTTTTAGATTTATTAAAAAGCTAAAATATTAAAAAAATAAAAGTTTAACTAAAAAATAAGCTGAAAATAGAAAAAGGAGGGGGGGGGACAGTTCGCAACACAGCCCTTGCCGCTACCACCTCAGCATCGCCGGCCATGCCAGTGAGGGTAGCGGATAGCCAGCGGGGGTCATTGAGCCCCAGCCAGTGGCCGCCAACCCCGCCGACCCCAGGCGAGGGCAGGCGAAGGGCCACCATTGGTCGAGGGGGGGGGGGGCTCGGCTGCCACTGTAGAGAACTTACTTGACCAATGAGAGATGACAATCACATAGACATGCGCATGAGACATGAGGCTCGATTTCTAACTAAATTGCTTAACAAGGTGGAGCCAAAAGGATGGGATGACTAGTTGTGGCTTCACTTACTAAGCAAAGTCCTTGTAACTCCGACACCTGATTTCTACAACCTTTTTCTGGCAATGTTGGTAGTTTAACTTGTTATATTCAGTGAAAGTTTTTCATAGTTCTAAAACAACTTCTTCACCCCTCCTCTAGGTTGCATTGTTGGCCTTAACAATTAGTATCAAAGACTCGTTGCTTGTTACTTGAAGTGTTTGATTTCTGAGCATAAAGAAATTGTTATGAGGGTGCATTTGAAATTCATTCTCTTCTAGAATTTCGTTTTTGGAAGAGAATAAAAAATTATGTTTTACCAAATGCACCCTCATTCTATTTCTGCTTCCGCGAAGTTACTAAATGGCGACCAGCGGGCGGCGACTGGCACCGGCACCAACGAGTGAGCAGCCACCGGCGATCAGCGAGTGGGTGGGTGTCGGGCGGCGACGGGGCCGCCAGGGCGGGCGAGTGTGAGAAGGAAAATGAGAAGTGAAAAAAATGAAAGAAGTGAAAATGGGAAAGAATCACTTCTGGCTAGAAGTGATTCTGGCCCTAGAAAATCATTTTTTTTTACCAAACACAATTTTCATTTAGAAATAGAAAATTGCTCTAGAAGTAATTCTTTACCAAACGTATTTCTGCTCCAGAATTAAAAATTCTGGAGGATTATCAAACACACCATAACTTTACAAGAGGTATTTTACGATTTCTTTTTTGTTAATAATCTATTCTTTAAACTCAAGATTTTTGGATTTGCTTCATTGCTTTTAAGGATTTCCTTGTTTCAAATCGAAATTTTTCAGGTTTGCATTTTACTAAAGGGTCTTCAATATTTTCAATATATCAAGAAATCTCCTTCTTGGCTTTGAAAGATTGTCTTGATTACTTTGATTAAGTTCTTTGCATAGAAGATTATCCTGGTCCAAATGAGTAGTTTTACTTTCTAGTAATGTTGCTTATGTGGATCCTTCTGAATGAATTTCACCCTAGGTTCACAAGTCAAGCAAGTTGAGGTTATCACTTTCATATTCCAAGAAAAATGTACCAAAGAATTGATAAAGAAGTTTGAGATGGAAAGTTGCAAAGAAATGTGATACGCCAATGACGCCATTAACTAAACTAGACAAGGATGAGAAATGTATGTTTTTATATACTTACTATATGGCATAGATTATCATGTTTTCTAGAAGAAAATGCAGGTAGTAAGAAGATCCATCCATACAAAGTTTGACAAATCTTGAATAATTAAATCAACTGCAGCAAAATTTCGTCAATATTAGTAAATTTCGCTAATAGCAGCAAATTTGGCAGACAACAGCATCTACTCATATCAAGCCTTCAAATTGTTGTACTTTCAAAAGTTTTAAAATCCTACTCTATTCATTTAACTCTCAAATTATTTAAGATATATCAAAATGCTTTGAATGATATGAGCAAGCTCACATTCTCTGTATGAAAGGTTGAGTAAGTTCCTGATTGAAATGTTTAAAATGCTTATAGATACTACTCTTATTTATTCAAAAGCAATGGCATGATATATGATTTGAAATGTTATAAATTTAACATCATTTATGCAAGAGTTTGTTGAGCTTATGTAGATTGAAATCGAGACAAGCTTAATTGTGGAACTCAAAACTCCTTCCGAATTTCAAAGAGCAAATAACGATGAAGATGTTGTTACAAAGAAAAGCATAACCTTCTTATCAGCATTAAAAGCAATAATATTAGAAGTGACATCATCACGAAAATCGTGACAACAGAATGAAAGTTGTGATAGGAGCTAATGCAGAATATGTTGTGAATGGTGAAATTTTTTGAACCCTGATGAAAGATACTCCCAAGAACTATCATGATGATATGGGGAGGAAAACAAAAGGATGAAGTAAAACAAGAGGAAAATTGCAAAAGAAAGGAAAAATCACGATTAAGAAGTAACATATTGAGGAAGAGCATATATCAAGTATGGGCAAATCTTGATATACTTGAGCTGATTTTGGCCCGATCTTAATAATCATATTTTAGGATGAAAGAACAGGTGAATGCATGAGTAGAATTTGCTAAGTTCAACATACTTTTATATCACTTATCTTTTATCATTGGATAAATCTTTTGATGACATTGATGATCATGAAGTAAGATGACAGTTTATGATATGTGCGGTTAACGATGATATTCTCTGAATGTTGATGATTGCATACTAGTGATGATTGCATGATGCTGATGATGATCTTAAGAGGTAATAGCACTTATACAGGGGGAGCAACATTATTCTTGTTAATAGTTTATATCAATTCTTAATATGTTATCTCTCAATACTTGTCTTTAAATAAAATTTCATGATAAGATACTTTTATCCAACATGTTTTCTGTATTATCGTGAATTCTAATTGTCTCTGTTATTCCTTGGTGATTTTCATTGCATGGAGACTCTGAAATCTACTCGTGCAAATTGTTGAAATTATCTGAACCTATTGAGCGTATCTCTATTTTCCCTTTTTGTCAAAGAGAGAGTGAGAACTATTGTATGCATCTTGACATATATTTTTCGTTGCATATAATGTTTGATCTTCCGAACACGAGCTTTATTCCACATCTTTTCTATTTGCCTGAGCATGTCGAATATGTGGAGAGGTTTGATTGTGAGAAAATAAGCTGAATTACATATACATTATTAGTGCCTTTTTTTATTAGGACAAAAAGGGGGAGGTTTGATGAATATACATATGTGTTTGAATGAGTATTACCTCATATGATGAATGTTCATTTCTATTTTTTTGCTCATAATTTTTCTACTTGCTATCTCCTAATTATTCATTGAATATCTTGATATTCGGATATTGCATTGTGTGTTTATTATGCCCTGAACTGAATTTCTATTTTTGGCAAGATAAAAAAATTTGTTTACTTTTCTCGCACACAAATTTTAATTACTTTTATTGCATGTTAAGAAATTTACATATTCAGATATTGTTTTGTCATCATAAAAAAGGGGGAGATTATTGGGAAAATAACATATGTGGTGATTGTTAGAAAATTCCCTATGTTGTTTTGACAATGATTAAGACAATCAAAGGCTATTAATGTGTGTATTGGTTGAGTAAATACCAGGTGATATATACAAAAGCGATAATGCAAATGTTGTCATAAATAACACTAAGTGATTTTGGAATGAGGAGTGACTACTACTATCTAGAGTGCTCTGTCGATATTGAGGGATCTCTACCAATATTTGAGGTGAACAAGATATTAGACATTGAAAATGTCTACAAGTTGGAAGGATCTTCTTATAAAGTGAACATCTAGAATAACCTTGATTAAGGGTGAATAAGTCAAGAAGAACGGAAATGTTTGTAATGGTTTAGAGGCACAAAGATCGGGTGAACAGTTAAATGGACCTTGGTGATAATGAACAAGCCTAAAACAAGGATGTTCAGTAAAACTTAGTAGGACCACGAAGATGAACAACTCAATAGAGTCATAATCGTCAATATGCTTGGGAAGACTAGAAGAAAGATCAGCAGGATCATTATCGGGAGTAGTGGATTGTTGGTAGGAGCAGTTGCTTTAATCAGATGAGGTGGAAGACTATGACAATACTGATGATTCTTGTGTATCAGTGAAGATGAGGAACCAGTGTGTGTGTTCAAAGTCAACGTGGTGTCCTTAGAGATCTTTGGAAGCTGACTCGATCAAATTAGTGAAGACGAGGAATCAACTAAGATACTGATGTCCTTGGAGGTCTTTGGAAAGTGATATGGTTAATTAGCGACGATGAGAAATCAGCGGGGATGTTGATGTCATTGGAGGTCTTTGGAAACTGATATAGTTAATTAGTGAAGATGAGGAATTAGCGGGGATGCTGATGTCCTTGGAAATTGTTGTACTATGAAGAAACAAATAGGATCATTGGATGATTGATCACAAATCATTCCACAAGGTTTGTTAGTGGGCAGCATCAACAGACTAGTGAAAATCTATATGTCGTGATTATGGATAAGGGATTGTGTTAATATAGGGTTTTGGAAGGTGCTAGCCACTTGCTCACTTAATTAGAATATTAATCAAGATGAAAATAGTCATTACAAAAGCTTGAAATCCATAAAAGATCGCTATAGTTTTTTTTGGTAAAGAAAGAGTTGATCAGAAGCAGTTATAACAATAATGAACAGTTACAGACTTTGACACCGACACTGTTTTTGAAAACTACCACTGTCAGAGAGAAGTTGCCGATGTCAGGAAGCCATTCTAACGATTTCTAGCGACAACATGCTGCTAGCGGTAGAACCAACGGATACTTGAGGATCTAAATGAGGAATGATCATCTGAGAATGGATGCCTATATATTGAGTCCAAAATAAGTAATTGAGTTGGGTGAAAACGAACAAAACTAGTCATGTGCTTTGAGTGTCTTTGCTCTATTTTTATTGATATCTTTGTTTATACTAATGTCAATGTCTGGGTGGTGATAATGTTTGTAATCAATGACAAGAGCAAATGTACAAGAGTAATAGCAGTACGTGAGTCTTGATAATGTGATCTATTGAAAAGGCGGTACTTGCTTATTGTAACTTGTCTTGAAGGTTATTAATGGATTTATAGCCTTATTATGGCTGTTAGTGTTGAGAGTAGACGTAGGCTTAGGGATAAAGCTGAACCAATATATATTTGCTTGCAATATCTTCTATCTCCTCACTATTAGCATTACATGTTCAATATCATCACTATCTATTAAACAGCAGAACCTGATTTCTACAATCTATTTTTGCCGATGTTTGTAGTTTAACTTGTTATATTCCACAAAATTTTTTCATAGTTCTCAAACAACATATTCAACCCCTCTGGCTGTGTTTGGTCGTTAGGATAAAAAGCATGATATGATATGTTATATCCTATCATGTGTTTGGTAGATGTTCTGGATAGAATAAAGGGGGATATAGGGGGGATAAAATTATCATAGGGGGGAGGTAGGATAAGGTGGGATAGGATTTCACTTCCCTTTCTCTCTTCCCAACCTTCTTGCTGCCACCTTTTGCCATCGCCCTCCATTGCCGCCTATCGTCGTCACCCACCCTCGCTACCGCCACCCACCCTTACCATCAGCCGCCCGTCGTCGCCGTCAGCTGGCGACCTATAACAAGAATTTTCTCCTCCCAACCTTCTCGCCGTTGCCCTCCATTGTCGTCCATTCCCATTGCCACTGTTGGCTACTCGTCGCCACTATCAGCCACCGGCTAACCGCTTCTAATTATAATTCTCTCCCCCTAACCTCCTCACCGCTGCCGCCACTAAAGCCTCACAGGCAGCTATTTTCAGGAAATAAAATTTTAAAAAGTAGCCTTAACTTGTTCATCTCTAAGATGTCTAGTTGTATATCCAACTTTAAATTCGCCGTTCACCAAACAGTAGATAAGATATGACAAAATCTCAGGATTTCTTATCCTATCATATCCAGTCCTATCCAGACAAAAAATCCGGACAACCAAACGCAGCCTCTAGGATATATTGTTAATTCCAACAAACTTACCTTTTGGAGCTGCCACTATTAGCATTACATATTACTTTTGCGAACCAGACTTTCAATGGGTTCGGGATTTGATTACACTAGATCTAAGGCCCTTTTTGTATCTTTTCTCTTTATTTCGAAAATGTTTTGCATGCAGTTTTTATCCATTTTTATCTAATGCCTCTAACATGTGAGGGATGATCTAGCAAATGCGTAATCAATAATGAAACATTCAAGAATCAAAACAATAAATAATTACTGGAAAAATTAAAGAACCTGGAACGCATGAGCAAGCAAAATGAATCCCTATGTGTTTCTGCATGCTTAGACTTAAGAAACGAACATGCAATGACAAATGCATTTTATGCATGAAAATGTTGATGAATATGAATAATGTATGACCTAAGCTATACGAAATAGCTTGGATTAATACCAAAGATGCAATGACAATTAGGTTTTTTTTTTTTTTTTTTGGTTTTCTTGTTTATGAAATACGGGCATGAGTCGATTAGTACTATGATCATATGCACTAATCTAACATGCATTGATGAACTAACATAAGGTTCAGGATGCCATGCATGCCTTGTTCTTCCATACTCATGGGTCCTTGTAAGTGGAGCTAGTGGTGTCGTCATGAAGAGTTTGAGATGTAGAGGGGATGAATGCAACTAGTCCATGGGAGTGACGTCAGGGCGATTTGTGCTAAGAGTTTTAGGTTAGAATGAATAAACTCTTAGGAGCTCTGAAGGTAGGTTGGCCTCCTTTGTACAAACTGGTCGAGAGCTGATGCTGCTTTCCTAATGAGGTCATGGCAGGTTGAAACCAGTTGTCGTGCCTAAAATAAACTACATGTCTCGCTCGATGGACTGGATGCCTGAACTTAGCTGGGTGGTACAACCGATATGAGAAAGCAATTTGCTGTATTGTTCTTAGGATCAACTATAGAAATAAGGCTAGCCTAGCGCCAAATGCCGCACGGGCTAATCTACGCCAAGGAACCGTCAACCCGTGACACATTGCTCTAACTATGAAAACCCTAAAATGTGAATCATGAATGCGCTCTAAACTATATATATACATGAGATAGTGACGTGCAATTACTATGCTTGGAAATATACGTTATGATTAGAATTAATTGCATCATTGATAACGTGCTAAATCAGATCAACCAAGCTACGCAAGACAATATTGGGGTTTGACCTTAGTGCCTAAAGGTTGGAAAGCCTAATATGCCTTGGTCAATGCAAGGAAACAATCAAATCATGAGAACCTAAGGTTTTATTAACTAATAACATGAATTAAAACTATATACTAAAATTAAGCACCTAATAAAATTAAGAACCTCCTCCTTGCCTCAATTCTGGGTTTATCCTAGCAATGCCAAGCGAAGTTTGCAAGGCGAGGTCGCGGCCGTCAAATTAATGAACCAATGCTTAAGAAGCACGGGCGGGAGAGAGCTACAATGGCGAAGGTGCGTCAGTGGACTAGAAGGGCTGCTTCACGGTGGCTGAGCAGGCCATTCTTCTTCTCACAATCTGCACATCACGATCTCCTTCCCAAAAGAAATTTCTTCTGCTTGCATGTAGCAAGACCACAAAGCCCATATTTGCTGTTTTCTTTCGGCAAATCTGGACAAGACCAAAGGAAAACAAATCCACTGCTTGAACTTACTTGACCGAAATTCTTTCTAATTATTCCCTTTGACCGGATAGATTTTTCCATGTCGTCCGTTCTTCAGTGAGTGCTCTTCCAGTTATCGTGGGTAAACGTTTTGACTGAGTGGTCTCATTCCTTTCAGTCAACAGAATAAGGCCTTAGTCCCCAATTCTTCATTATCTCCCATTGGCTTTCATCAAAGATTCCAGCAAAGTCTTTTCTTTTAGTCTCCCGCGTAGGTCTAACTGCAAAAGAGAATTTAAATGCAGCAAAGGGACTCGTTCAGTGTGCTGAAGAGCTACTGTTGGCGTTGGGAGTTCACTGGAAGAGCCGCGGATACGTTGGTGAAGCAACGGGACTCCTCGCCGGACTTGATGGCTGCATGCCGTCACTTGCTGGATAACCACCAAAGCGTGGAGGATCGTTAAACGTGACCAAGAACCTCCTGGATGTGACGGAACAGAGGGGACGAGCTGGAGCTTCGTCGGACACGCCGCGAGAGAACAACTGAGGAAGCCTCGCTGTGAAAGCGTTCATATGTGAATGCCGAATGTGTATTGCTTTCTGGATGTGAGAAGTGAATCCAAGTCACGTGTAAGTTCCTCTCCTATTATTGGGTAAATAATTCCCTTCAAATCCCAGAATTACCGCCCTTTAATTTCCAGTCAAATCCCTCTTGCTTTATTCGGTCCCTTTCTTGGCCCACGGAGTGTCGCTCGTGCCATATTTACTGGTCCAATCTCATCGATTCCTCTCTCCCCATCTTGGTAATTTCATGGCCAACTCATTATTTTCTTTTGGTAAATTCCAGCAATCCCTCCGCTTTTGATTTCTTTCTTTCATTTTGTCCGTCTCCACCAATTTTGCTTCTCAAATTGCCGCACTTTCCTTTAGCTTCAGCCACGAGCCCGCTATTCATGGGAAAGGAATTCCGTTGATTGTGATTTTGCCATTTCGAATCTACTTATTTCCTCCAGACCGAGAAGATCTCCTTCCTTTCTTGCCCTTTATGCACATATGTAATTTGGTTGGTTTCAGGAAAGGAGATTTCTTCCGATTACGATGAATATGACCAACTTTTCTTCCCCAAGTTCTTGCACTAATTGATGCATGTGATTTCGAGCCCCCATTGCATTGTCGCGTCGGTTCACAAAATATCTATGAATGCAAATACTATAGAGATATTTTTGTTTAAGGGTTGAACCCAATTCCCAATTTTTGTGCGAGGAATGATTTAGGAAAAATCAAAATTTAGGTGTCAACACTTGGAAATCAGCTGATGCAGATAATGAGAATTATGCGTGGTGCTATCAGTGAAGTATATACGATAACGAGCAAGTAAAAGATAGCACACAAATACTTATATTGGTTTGACTCATAAACAAGCCTACATCCACTCTCTACAACTAATAGCTATAACAAAGTTGGAATCTACTAGTAATCTTCAAAACAAGTTACTATTAGCAAGTATTGCTCCTATCAACTGATAGATCACACTATCAGGATACAACCACTGCTTTTACACTTGTACACTTGACTTTATCATGATTACAACTCAGTAGCATCTCACATAGATATTATCGAGAACACACAACTACTATTAACAAAAGCAAAGCAAAGAAAACACCCAAAGCAATAGACTAGCCAACCCTACTATTTCTCTTGGATTTTATATATAGCCAGCCAACCTAAGATAACGTTTCCAAATCAACTTTATCAAGTAGTTGTTGGTTCTATTGATATCAGTAGCAGAATGTCTCTTTGACGCTTATCATCGTCAGAACATATCTCTGACAGTGATAGTTTCTCAAAACAGTCAATCTGCTTTTGTCAAACTTTGTCTCATGCTCATAATTGCCAGAATTGCTCTTCAACAACTCCAATGCTCCTTTTGCGAATTCCAAGCCTTGTCAATGACTATTTTCATTGTGATCAACGTTCTAATCAGATGAGCAAGTGATCAGTAACTACCATGACTTGATATCAGCATGATCCATTACCCATAATCAAGACATGCTCATTATCATCATCTGTTGGTGTTGTCCACAGTCAAATCGAATGGAATAACTTGCGATCAATCATCCAATGATCCTTCTGAGTATGTTAGTTTCCCAAGACTTCTAGTCGTTAAAATATTGACCATGGTACCTCCAAGTCTTCATGAAATCCTCATCATCGAAGATTTGTTCTCCTCTTGTGAATATCTTCATTAGTGATGACTGAACTCACACAAGTCATTGATATCATCACGGTCTTCCTCCTTATCTAATATCGGCAGCCGCTCCTGATAAAGATTCGATGCTCCTAATAACTATCATATCTTCTATCTTTTAGTCTTTCCAAGCATATTAGCGATTATGACTCTACCAAGCTGTTCACCTTCATAGTCCTTCCAAGATTTATCGAACATAATCATTCTAGGCTTGTTCATAATCACCAAGTCTATCTAATTGTTCACCAGATCTTGATACACCCAAGTCATCATGAACATCCCCGTTCTTTTCGACTTGTTCACCCTCGTTCTAGGTCTTTCTAGATTGTAGACATCTTGATACCCAATATCTTGGTCACCCTGGATATCGACAGTGATCCCTCGATATCAGTAGAGCACTCCTGACAATGGCTGAACACTCTTCATATCAGCTCACTTAGTGCTGAATATGACATCATTTTCATATTCATTTATGCATATATCACCAATTGCTACTTTATTAATACACATATTAGTAACTTTTGATTATGTTGTCATCTTCAAAATAACACAGGGGATTTTACCAATAAATCTAATTTCCACTGGCGCATGGCAGTGCGTGCAGGTGCATGCAGCAATGGTCGGTGGTGAAACTTCAGAATCTAGCTTGTTCTTGGCCTGTGAGTCTAATAGGGGCGTTTGTTTTTTTGGAAACAACCAATGTAAAGTGCAGAATAGCACTTAAAGGCATCAGGCTCGATTGGTCTTAGACGTGGTGGCCTCCAATGTTTATTTGTGATGAAATTTCAAGGTCTGGCTTGTCTGAGGGCGAAGAGTCTAATGGCGGTGTTGATTTTTCATAACAACAACAAAAAATATCTAAACAACACTCAAGTGCTGCAGGTTCGTTGAAATATGGACAACAGAGCGATTGTTGTCACGTTGTTACAACCATCGTATAACTCAACGGGAGATTCCTTAGACAACAAATTCTGATACCAAAATAAGAATAATGCGGAAAAGAGAAATATGAAATCTTTGTATATTTCGATAATGAAGAATACTTGAGCATATTTATAGGCTTTATAGGATGATTATCTAAAGTAACTAAACATTACTATATCAATTACAATTAAGTACGATTAATATTATGAGAGATACACAAAATTCATAAATATATCTCTAACAGCAAACATGTATAGAAGTCCTTGGCATTATGCTTTTACCAAGTTACTACAAAATTCCAATCTCCAAGATTTCTCTGAGTCAGACACATTTGAAGAGCTCTACTCCATACCTAGAACTGAAGGGACATGCAAAAGAAGTGCTCACGAAACTCTACATGTTGACACAAGAGGCATGTAACATTGCTCACCCCAATTCATAACCTGCAGATTCTATCCAAGGTTGAAAGCCATACCAGCATAGCCATCCATATATAAAACATGATTAAGGAAGGGTGTGTTTGTCTTGCAAAAAATTTCATAACAAAGGAAAATGACTTTCAAGGAAAATTATTATTTTTCAACTACTTGGTTGTATGTTGAAAAAGCACATAAAACTCTATTGTAAGATAGAAGGTAGGAAGCTGTTGAGCATTAGCGGTAAGAGACTTGTTATGCTTAAGAAAATGATTTTTCTATATTCAAAATTGAGAATTCATTTTTCTAATTTTAAGCATGGGTGTTTTTTTATCGTGAATGTTTAAAGGGTGTGTTTGTTTTGCAAAATGTTTTATGACAAAGTAGGAAGCTGCTGAGCATTTGTTGTAAGAGACTTGTTATGTTTGGGAAAATGATTTTCCTCTATTTAGAATCGGTAATTCATATTTCGAATTTTAAAGTGTGAATGTTTTCTTTGATCGCAAATATTTTTCCGTTGACTTATTTTGAACAAACTAAACACGTGAAAGTCCGAAAAACTAATTTGCAAAAAACTCTTTTGGTGAAACAAACAACACCCTAAGTTAAAAATAGAGTTTGGATGAATAACCCCACTTGATAACTTGGTACATATGATTCTGTCAGCACAAGAAGAGTTTGGATGAATAACACCACAAACAACACTTTGTATAGTCACCAAGGCATCAGAACTAACCTGAGGTCGTCTCCACTTAGAATCAGAAATAATAGCTGAAACTTTAGCATTAGCTGTCATGCCAACACTTTCTTTAATGTCATATATGGCCCCAAAATGTTTGTCCAAGATCCATCCCATCCCAATGTAAAGTTCTCTTTTTCTTCTTTTTTCATGGAGAACATTTGAATATCAGGGTTGGAAATGAGTTACGTTTGATACAACTGTGTGGTCTTAAGATTTATGTGAAAAAATTTGCACTATCATGTGATCCAATAGAGACAGAGTGAAGTGGGCCTAGGCCTTGTATTAATCACATACAAACTCACATACATTCAGAGAGAGAGAGAGAGAGAAAGAGTTGGAAGGTACTGTTTCCACTTGGAGAAAATAGCCTCTCCAATCACACCCTCGTCTTGGGATTATAATGACTATTGCTTTTCTCTCTTCTTGTAAGAGCTTGCCCTATTCATGGTGATAGCTTACCCTAAAAAACCCTAAATCCTTATTTTCCATCACTACTCATGGTGTTTCACCCATACCCACATCATCTCACCATACGACACCCTAATGAAGCATCTCCCCCTCATTGATTCTTCTATAAAGATCATTTATTCACGCTTTTGCCTCTCCTAAGCTTCAACCAACACATAAAATGGTATGGACACATGTAAGCCAGCAGGATACATGCTCCCAGCACTGAGACCCCTTTGCCTAGGCTTCTTTCTTCTCGATAATGCCCTGCAGTGGACTAAGGTGACTGGAATTCTCCTAGGTATGTTCTTGTGACTAAAGAATAGAAATGTGGAGGGTGAGTTAAATAAGGAACATTAGTTTGCTACTGTGTGTAAATGACTTGGTAGAATGTGGTTGAAACAAGCCGCAACCAAGGTGTTCGAGGAAATTCCTAAACAAAAATTGAAAGATTTGATTAAAAGTGGATCATAGGAATGGGCTTTGGCGGTTCGCTCTCCAGATCACAAATGAAGCTATTTTGTTGGAACTGTCAAGGGTTGGGTACACCCTTGACAGTTCGAGCCCTACGAGCCATCGTGACTCAAGAAAAGCCTAGTTTGATATTCTTAATGGAGACTAAAAATCAAGAGTTGGTAGTTCGACGAGTAAGCAGAATACTAAACTTTCAGCACTACTTTGTGATGAACCTAGAAAGGATTGGTGGGGGAATGGCTCTATTATGGAATGACAAAACTACTGTTAATGTGGATCCAACCATAAAAATGTTCTTTGATGTTTCTCTTAAGGACATTCAGCTAAGAAGAATTTTCAAAGCAACATTTGTCCACGCACCTGTAAATTTTCAGGAGAGATTACATACTTGGGAGCAGCTTCAGCAGATACATGTCCTGAATACCCAACCTCAGGTGTGTTTAATAGACTTTAATGAAACGTTGTATCATTAGGAAAAGGTTGGTAAAAGATATTATGAGCTATACAGATTAAATGCCTTTAGAGATTTTCTAAACGCGTGTGGGTTGTTGGATATGGAAAGCAAAGGTTGTGCGCTTACTTGGGCAAACAATCGAGAAGGGGAGGAATACGTTAAAAAGAGATTAGATAGGGCGGTGTGTAATATAGAATGGAGGTTATTGTTCCCTGAAGCAGAAGCCTTCGCACTTCCAGCTATAGGCTTGGACCACGGCCCTATTTTACTATCCCTACAAGCTGAACCAGTGAAGAGGAAGAAAAATTTCAAGTTTGAGGCTTTTTGGCTAGAAAATGAGGAGCGTTGAAAAATCATTAAGGACATCTGGAACTCTTCTAGCATGGTTGGAGCTGATTTAGTGAAGAAAATAAGAGCAGTGTCCACTAAATTGGCTATTTAAAGCAAGAAAACCTTCCCCTATAACCGAAAGCAATTAGAAATGCTAAAAGATGAGTTGTAAGGCATTATTAGCAACCAAACATTAGATGCAGATAAAGGAAGATATCAGGAACTCACTGGACATATAGAGAACTTGTGGAGAAGGGAAGAAATATACTGGGGCTTAAGGTCGAGATTGTGCTGGTTAAAATAGGAAGACAAAAATACAAAGTATTTCCATGCTACAACAATTCAAAGAAGACTGAGAAATAGAATCTCTATGCTGAAGAATGTAGAAGATGTTTGGACTCGTGACCCTAGGAGACTAAAAGAGATGACAACAAAGTTTTTAAGAACCTTTACAATTTTGTGAGAATCGAGATTTCAATCCAATTTTGCAACAAATTCCAACTCTAGTTACCAATGAGATGAATCGGCATTTAACAACTGGAATCACAATGCAATAAGTTAAAATTGTAGCTTTCTAGTTGGGCTCACTGAAGGCTCTAGGTCTGGATGGGTTAAATGGCCAGTTCTACCAACATCATTGGGAGGAGATTAAAATGGGTTTAGGAAGTAAGGAACTTTTTAAATTCTGGGTATCTCAATATATAATTAAATAGGACTCACATTACATTGATACCAAAAGTTAAAAACCCAAAAAGTCTTGATCAATTCAAACCAATCACTCTTTGTAATTTTTCCTACAAGATTATTTCAAAGGTCTTGGCTAATAGATTGAGACCTTGGCTCCCAAAAATAATAGCATGGGAACAAAGTGCGTTTGTGGGTGGAAGATAAATACAGGATAATATTCTTGTAGTGCAGGAGGTGCTCCATCAACTGAGAGTTAAGAAAAAAAAAAAGGAAAAGTTCCAGGCTTTGCTGAAACTAAACATGAAAAATGCCTATGATAGAGTGGAGTGGGACTTCTTGGAGGCGTGCATGCTAAAAATGGGATTTTGTAAATGGTGGGTGGATAGGGTTCAACCTTATTGAGTGTGAAGTTGAATGGTGAGCCACTACCATTCTTTCATCCTACAAGAGGTCTTCAACAAGGGGACCCTATCTCTCCTTCTTTGTTTATCTTGGTGGCCAACACCCTTTCGACCCTCATGAGAAAAGCAGTGGATGACAGAACTATTGCTAGAATAAAGCTAAACAGGTATTGTCCAATCCTTTCTCATTTGCTCTTTGCTGATGATTCAATATTTTTCCTGGATGGAAAGGTGAAAGAATGTCAGAATCTTGCATTGATACTAAATCAATATTGCTATGCATCCAGACAAGCGATAAGCTTGAACAAGTCTGGCATTTTCTTTAGTTCAAGCTGCCCACAGAACTTACGAAGGAATATGGAAAATGAGCTGCGTGTTCCTGTCATTGAGAAGACTGGGAAATACTTAGGGATTCCTTCTGATTGGGGTGCTTTCAAGAAATAAATGTTTGCATGGATATCAGCAAGAGTGAATATGAAACTAGAGAGGTGAAAGGAAAATTTAATATTGAAGGCGGGTAAGGAAGTTCTAATAAAAACTGTGGTTCAAGCTCTCCCATGATTTTAAAATTCTAATTTCGATATGTCAGTCCATAGAAAAGAAGGTTGCTAATTTCTAGTGGAAAAATAGTGAATCGAAGTCCAGTCTTCATTGGAAATTATGGGAGGTGCTTAAAATCAAAAAAGATAAAGGGAGAATGGGCTTCAAGAACTTGATATCCTTTCATAAAGCTATGCTCGGCAGGCAAGCATGGAGATTAGCACAGAACCAAGCATCTTTATGGAGTCAGGTTTTAAAAGGAATTTACTTTCCTAATAGATCCTTCTGGCAAGCTGATAAGGGGTCTCGCTCTTCCTAGGGTTGGCAAAGTATTTTGATGGGCAAAAAATCAATACCAAAGCCAGTTATGTGGACAGTTGGAACATGAGAGAACATAAGAATTCATGAAGATGGATAGCTCAAGAGAGGAACTATTGGAGGGCTAGCTAACTTAAACAATCAATCTACAGTAGCTCACTTGAATTCACATGAGGAGGACAAGTGGGATGAACAATTGCTCAGAAGTCTATTTGACGAACAAATAGTAAGTGAGATTCTAGTTGTGCCTTTGAAGACTCGTTCTACACAAGATAAATTGGTGTAAATGGGTTCCAAGTCAAGAGAGTATTCAGTCAAAAGTGCATACAATTTGCTTCGTGAAGAGGAAAACAAACAGAACACATCCCAAGCCTCATCTTCTTATTAGCCTCATCGCAAGTTATGATATCAAATTTGGCACCTACAGACCCCCTCCCCCCCCTCCAAAGTCAAAATCTTTCTCTAGAACATGTGTCAAAACGCAATTTCTACCAAAGAAAACCTCCATAGGCGAAAGATTTTACCCCTTTTGTAATCGAGAAGCAGAAACTGTGGAACACCTCCTCTTGTTGTGTGCCCTTGGACGTACGGGATTTGGACAAACCCTGAAGTAAACGTACAAGTCTCAGGTCAAAACATTACGCGAATAGAAGAGTGGCTACAAATTTTTTTTCACAAAGTCAGGTAACCCACTTACCTTTGAAAGTATCGCAACTCTTCTCTGGTTTATATGGAAAGCAAGGAATGAATTTGTGTTCCAGCACCAATCTCCAAACCCAGAACTCGTAATTGCTTCGGTGCAAGCTATGGTAAGAAATTACAGCAAATGGAACCCTAAAAGTTCGAAACTTGATAATGATAAAGCGACTTTACCTCTCAATTGAGTTGCAGATTGGGTAGTTAAGTCCCATCGTTTAAATTATTTATCCATATTTTTGTTAGCTCATCCTTCCCAATTTCTTTGAGCTTTAATGTGTTTTGATGCCTCTGTTTTGAGCATTTTATCTAAAAGCTCTTGATTATTAATATTAGCAATTTTTTCGAACAAAAAAAAAATCACACCCTCGTCCCACTTCCATTATTGGAATGTTTCTTCTTGCATCGCCACGCCCACTTGAAAAGGATTCTCACACACGCGGAGAGAGAGAGAGAGAGGGAGAGAGAGCGATTGAAGGTTAGATGGATTGATGGACGGATTGACACATTTAAAATAAAATTTAGACCTTTTTGGAATTTTGTCTGGTGCTAAATTTTTTTTTTTGGTCTGAGTCTGGTTCTAATTGACGTGGCCTCTTCCTCTTCCCACTTCTTTTACTCCTTCCCTCTTTGTGTTGGGGGCCCCCATTTTTATTTTTTTGGGAGACCAAACGTCTGTTTCTCTCTGACACATCACAGCCCGTCCCACAATCTTTATTTATTTCTTTAATTGTTTATTTATTACGATACTTTCAATCTAATCTGTAAATAAAATTATGTGAGGCCTTTTTTTACTTCCCTTTTTTTTCCAGGAACATTTTTACTCTGTGGATGATGTAAACCATGATGATATGCTATAAATCTACGGATCTATCTAACAATCTATCCTGTATGGCTGAGTTGTCTTCGGCAGTTTTTGTTCAGACATTAGACCCACGTACCCAAAGAGAGAGTGTACTCAACCTAGCTTGCGTTTCTATCCTCCTCCTGTTTTTGTCGCCCACTAACCAAGATGAAGAAGAAAATACATTACCTCAATAAAGAATGCCATTAATCACTGTTCTTTACTACTTTTAGAAAAGAGAACCCTTTAAAGGCCCGACGAACCACTATTTATAGAAAAAATAACTTTCATAACATTGATGAAAATGTCTTCAATCTGGCGACCAACTCAGTATATTTGTATCAATTGAACTCTTTTGATCACTGAGTTCCACGAGAAGGAGCTGGCCCCGACGGTCTCTTTTTTTTTTTTTCACGGCCAATTGGTTAACATTATAGATCAATCGAGCCATAAAAAAACTTATAAAAACTTTAGGGAAAGAAAAGAAAGTACAAGTTCTTTGAAGAAAGTGAAGAAAGGGTGTCAAAAATTTCCTTTGGGGGAAACACGCACTTAGATCTTTTGCTGTACTTTTTCTTATTCAGTTTTTATTTATTATTTTTTCTTTACAAAAAAGGGTATTCGAAGCACAAGTTGCCTTTGCATACGCATAAGCAGCTTCAAGTGGGCATCGCTTGGTCCAAAACTTGAGTTAGCATATGCACGAATCAAGAAGGAAAGAATAGTCAATGCTTCCCAAGGAGTACGGAGATCTTTTACATGGTCTGGAGAATTGAACAAAAAAACCCTAGTCCATGATCTCCATGGATATGTCCCCTAAAATAGGGCAAAATTGTTTTTGTAAAAATAATTAATTTTGCATTTTGTTTGTGCTTTGGCTTGGGAGCAGGCAGGCCCGTGAGGCCCACGCGCTGTAAAAGTGGAGAGTGAGGGAAGAGAGAGAGAGAGAGAGAGAGAGTCGGCCTTAAAAACGAGGTACATCATAGGCAGGCCATTGGTCAGAACATGAACTAAAGAGGCAATGGTGGCCCTCTTCCCGTACTCTTGGATTGGACTTTTCTGGAAAGATTTTCCTTTTGTTACCATTATTCCATTTTCCTTTTTTTGATACCAAACCCCCCTCTCTCTCTCTCTCTCTCTCTCTCTCTCTCTCTTCTTAGATTTTATTTGATTCTTTCTAACTTTTTCAAATTTTTTTTGTATTATTGTTATCGAAGAGAAATAAAGACACCCCACTAATTTTTATGACCCGAAATGAGCACCCTTGGGTGCTCAGCCATTTTACTGCTGCCGTTACAAGTGGTAAAAACTAATATTCTTTTTGGCGAGAGGAGGGAGCGAATGTAATGATAATTATAACAACAATAATAAATAAAGAAGATCGCTTTTTTGAATATGATAGCGAGAGAGAGAGAGAGAGAGAGAGAGGCATGCTCTGAAAACTCGACACCACCCAATTTGCCATTAATAAAATGATAAGTGGAGATGACTTGTGATGTGAGTGAACGAGTGATAATTACTATCTTATAAAGGTAATGAAGGGACGAGAGAGAGAGAGAGGATGCTTTTCGATTTGGTTAACGTGGGAAAGCTGAGTGAGAAAGAGACGGTTCATTCTTTCCCATTATCCCATCTCAGATGCATTTATATATGCAAGAAAAGAAGATGTATGTAGTGTGTACATTCTGGAGAGAGAGAGAGAGAGAGATGATGAATTGGTAAAGTTTGTACCCAGGTTACAAAGAGAGAGAAAAGAAAGGGGAAAGAAAAACAAAAACTAGTGTTGAGGGGTTAATGCAAATTGGAGAAACCCAACAAAGTAGAAGCCAAACCAAGTTCTTTTTCGGATTCATTGAAAATATAGAACTCGGCCTTTCAATAGAGAGAGAAGCCGAGAGACAGACATAGATAGAGGCAAGTGGCTAGAGAGAGAGAGAGAGAGAGAGAGTGCTTTCGGCTAATCAAGCGAATACCCCCCCTCGTCTATGCTGTATTGGGCAGTTAAGGGAATTCCAAAATCTCTCAAACATCTTCCACTCTCGCTACCTTTGTGCAATCTCTCTCTCTCTCTCTCCTCTCTCTCTCTTTTTAGTCCTAGGTTTTCCACTTTCAAGAATCAAGACTCAAGCCATAGTTCCTCTTCTCAACCCACCCTTCTCTTCTTGACACATAAAGCATCAAATATAGTCCGAGAAAAGCCTCAAACTCCCCCCTTCTCTCCCTCTCTCTCTCTTCTTTTGCCTTGTGACTTTTGAGAGAGGGAAGATCAACAGAAACAAGATCCTCACACTCTCCACTATAGGCTAGAAGAATTTACCCACAGCCTATATAGAGCGGTCACCAAATTATTTTCCCTTCACATTAGCCCACAACAAGTTAGCAAGTGGAGAAGAGGAGGAGGAGGCAGAAAAAAAAATGTGGAATCTCAACGACTCGCCTGATCGTGCCGCGAGGCCGGGCGAGGAATCGGAAGGCTGTTCCTCCCCGAAGACCTCCGATGACGAAACCGCAGCAGACGCGCGGGGCAAGCGGGTCGGATCCAGGTCAAATTCCAGCTCCTCCGCGGTGGTCATCGAGGACGGATCCGACGACGAGGAGGGCCTGGCGACGGCGGCCGCCAAGATTCACAGGAAGCGCAGCAGCAAGATTTTCGGGTTCTCCGTGACCCCAGAGGAGGAGGGCGATTTCGATGAGGGCGACGACAATCTGGGGAGCCGCCACCCAGTGACCCGGCAGTTCTTCCCGGTGGAGGAGGAGGAGGAGCTGGAAGAGGATGGTGGGCGGGCAGGAATGGGGGCCGCCGTGCCAGCGGGGTTCCCAAGGGCGCACTGGGTCGGAGTCAGGTTCTGCCAGTCGGATCATAATCCAATCGGGTCGGGCAAGGGGTCGCCGATGTTGGAGGGTTCACAGCCCATGAAGAAGAGCCGGAGAGGGCCGAGGTCGCGGAGTTCCCAGTATAGAGGGGTTACTTTTTACAGGCGAACTGGAAGATGGGAGTCTCACATATGGTTTGTCATTCTCAATTTATTTATTTCATTTTTTCTGAATTTTCTCCCCCAAAAAACAAAAATTGCCCTTTTTTGGGGGTATATTTCTCTTGAACTTTTTAGTGAGTTTTGGCCAATCAGGATTTGAGTTTCTTGTTTGCTTCTCTGTGAATGGTGCAGGGACTGTGGAAAGCAAGTTTATCTGGGTATGTATCTATATATACATATATATATGTATGCACTTGCTGGGGCTTGTTCTTCTTATTTATCTCTTCTTTTTCTTGGTAGGAAGGGAAATAAAAATGAAAAATGCCCTTCCTTTTTCATTTTCCCCCCCTTATTACATGCTTTTTAGAGATTAGTTTCAGGTTGAATGTTGAGATGATATTGTATGCTTTTTTTATTTTTTTGTGTGTGTGTCCATAGGTGGGTTTGACACTGCACATGCAGCTGCTAGGTGAGCCCCTTTTTCCCTTTCGTTTGAGAAAATATGTTCATGATCTTTTCTCTCTCATTTCTTGAGGGTTTATCGTTATTTAATGTGGGATTAAATGAGCTCATATTTTGGAAAAATAAAATAAAAATTCAGAGCGTATGATAGGGCGGCAATCAAGTTCCGGGGAGTAGAAGCAGATATAAATTTTCGGATTGAAGACTATCAAGAAGACATGAAACAGGTAAGAGTCTGCAAGAGAGAGTTTTATAGAACAAAGAAAAAATAGATTAGATAGAATGGGCAGAAATATGTCGAGGCCATATCTCTTGTTACTTCTTTATGTCGGCTGCTTCCCACTTTTGTCTCTGAGGTTCAACTTCCCAGATGCCTCTTTTCTTCTTCCCTTCTTTCTATGTTTTATTTTGTAAATAGTGGCTTTGAAATCTAAGAAATAACCTTTTGGCACACGACGAAAATGAAGGTCGGGCTATTGTCGCAGATGAGTAATTTAACCAAGGAAGAATTCGTGCATGTGCTTCGCCGCCAAAGCACCGGATTTCCGAGAGGAAGCTCGAAGTTCCGGGGAGTCACATTGCACAAGTGCGGAAGATGGGAGGCTAGAATGGGACAATTTCTGGGCAAGAAGTATTTTTCCCTACATTTCCATGTTTTTCATCTTCATAATATGCCTTTGTTGTTGATTTTGTCTGCCCCCATAATTTCTTGATTTCTTTGAATGCGGTTGATTCAACAGGTATGTGTATCTAGGACTGTTTGATACCGAGATTGACGCCGCAAGGTTCGTGCACTTAGGTTTAACATTCCTTGGGAAATTGTAAAAAATTAAATTGGAAAAAGCAAAGATGTTGGAAGAACCAGTGAAATGATATTCCCTGTAATTACGAATTCTTGCAGGGCTTATGATAAGGCTGCGATTAAGTGTAATGGCAAGGATGCCGTCACCAATTTTGACCCAAGCATCTATGATTCTGAGCTTAACCCCAGTGGTAGAATTTTGCAGATCAACTCCTAAATTTAAATGATCTCAGTGTTTTATAAATTTTCCAGTACAAGGTTGAAAGGAGTGAGTAAACTTTGTTGTCTCTGTGTTGGTTATGTGCGGGTGGCAGAATCTTCTGGAAATGCTGCAGATCACAATCTTGATTTGAGCTTAGGAAGTTCAGCTTCAAAGCCAAACAGTCTTGAAGTTGGAAATGATGTCCAAAATGTCGGGGTTGACCAGAGTTCCTCATCGATACCATTCGAAAGCGATTGGCGAAATCGAGAATTAAGGCCCAAGGTTGATATTTTCGACATTCTTTTTCTTTAGTGTACATGACAATCTACTATGAAAGTCTGGTTCTCCTTTTCTTTTTCGCGGCGTGAAGTGGATTGCCAAGTTTCTGCTTCTGATATTGGGGTTGCAGCTAAATCTGCATCAAGAGCAAGGAAGAAGGAACGGGTACAGCGAAGCCGAGACCGCACTGTTGCTGAGCCAAACGCACATTCACTCTCCGGGCTCCATGAGAGCTCCTACTGATCATGATGAGCTGCAAAGATATGGGCAAATGAAGAGACCAGGAGATCATCAAGCTCACAGCATGCTTCACCTTCTTCCACCACATCTCGGCTCACCAAATTACCAAGTGAGTGTCTCTAACACGAGTATTTTTTTTTTCCCGGTAGCTTGGATATCCAATTATTTCTGCTCAACCAGCTCCACAATTTGTTTATTTACTTATGGAGATTCATGTTTGATATATATAAAATTTACGGTAGGAATATAGTCTATGCTAGAAGTGCTGTTGCAGATGGAAATTTGCCCCCCTAAAGAAAAGGTTGCTACCAAATTATCAAGTGACACAAAAATTAATATAGCAATGCATTGATCGGATAAAGTAAAAGATTTGAGAAAACATCCAATGAGACTCCATTAAATCTGTTCCAGTGAGTATTTATTATGTGCAGCAATTTCTTGCTTATTGACATTAAATGCAAAGTTCGAATGGTCAAGGGGGGAGTCATTATGTGCACAAGTTGTGACCAAATTGAAGTTTTGGTCCCCAAAACTTTTCCCTCTTAATATTTCCTTGCGTCGGTGCAGTTCGCAAGCAGCAGCTATGGAGGAAGAATTGGAGGAGATCTTTCACTGTCGTCAACAACGACGCCGACAAGTGAGCATCAACAATGGCGCTCATCAGTGCCGCCTTCATCATCATCGAGTGCTCTCCATGCCTTTGCAACTGCTGCAGCATCATCAGGATTCCCACAGCAGATCAGACCCACCCCAAATTGGCCGCAGAAAAATGGGTTTAACTCATTCATGAGACCATGATCGAACCCCACCCAAGAAAAAAAGAAGAGGGACAAAGAAACCGAAATTGTCTTCTAATAAATTTTCTGCTCTGTCCATTTATCTGGGTCATCCTCCAAATTTTTGTCCCTCTTCTATAAAAATATCAAGCTCTGTAATGAAACCCTCCTTATTCTTCACTGTTGTGTTTTTGTTTTCCCCTTCTCTCTAACCCCACAAATAGAGAGAGAAGGAAAGAGAGGGAGAGCTGGAGAGAAGTAGAGGAATATCAAGCATGTTTTTTCAGATTACGGAAGCGTGGGAGGGAAAGAGATCTTGGTCGTCGGTCAAAACTAACAAGCGGACGAAATCTATCGACTAGATTTTCTGGGTTTCTGACTAGGAAACTGCTCCAAACTTAATGCATCGCTTTGATGTTGGTTCTGTTTTGTTTTGCCGCCCTACGGAATTTATTACCTCCCATCAACCCTATATGATAAAAGTGATATAACCCTACGTTTCTATTGGTTTCCTTATTTTTAAGGGTTTGCGGTTAAAGTTATCGCCCTCGCTCCATGTAACACCCACCTCAACTCATTTGTTCTCTTGTTTATTGACGTTCCTGTTATCTTTAAGACATTGTCCCATGATCTTGTTGGCTTGTTGTTCGGTTTTAGCAAATATCTTTGGCTATTTTGTTGGACTGATGAGAGGGGGAGACCCTACATGGGGGTTGTCTTTAATTCTTGGTTTCCCTTATGGAGTAAATGCTAAAATAAGGACAAGTGATTGGGAGGTGGGGTGAAAAAGAGAAACCTAGCTTGGGTTCCCATCAAAATAGGAGAGAGACATGTATGAAGAGATTCAGGAGCGGTGAAATTCAAAGAAAAAAGAAAAGAAAAGAAAAGAAAAAGAAAGCGAAAGGGTAATTCAATAAATAAAGAGAGTTCTTCTTTTGGGGGGGACGAATGAAGAAAAATTACGAGTTGGGGGGTGATTTTAATTTGGCATAGCCTTGGAAATATCAACTGGATGGCGATGAATGGTCGCTATCAAGAGGGTCCTTTGAATCAGTTCTCTCGGCCAAAAGCAGTCAGACACAGCTATTATTACGAGAGGGACTTATCATCCTTAACCCAAAGCTATTATTACGAGAGGGACTTATCATCCTTAACCCAAAACTTTCCGAAGGACACTGATAAAAAGGGAGGAGAGGGCACTGTGTCCTAAAGGGCAAGGGTTAACCCCAGTAATTTCTATCTTGGTTTTTTTTTTTCTATTGGAAAGCAAAAGAGAAGAGGAGAAGTGGAATCCCTTGCAAAGAAAATCTACAATGGACCTTTTGCTTTCTTTTATTGTTTAAAGGAAAAGCAAGGAACAAAAGGGAGAAATGAAATTGCTTCCTAAAGATTCCAAATATATGGATGGACATCTAGAATATCAGGGTTTACTTAGATGAATGGTAGGATACATAAAATCAATTACAATACGCAAAGTGAAAGGGACTTGTGTTTTTTTAAGTGAGCGTCGGCGTGTATCTCGGATATTTGTACGTATGATTGACTCGGTCTAAAAAGATATGAATCTAGATAAATATTTATTTCATGCATAATAATTTTCATGAATTGGATAGTTATCGAATTATATTGCAAGAGTAAATACGTATTCCTTTGTGTTCTGGAAAAAACAGAAAAGACGTCTGTGTGTCGTTATCTCAAGGGGCCGGAAAATGTCTCAAATTTAATATTTAAGTCTGAATATTCATATCTCTATAGTTATAATTAGTCAAGTTCTTGAACTTCAAATAAACAAAGTGTCATTTCGTGCCACCAGCTGCCGGTCAAAGTAAAATGTCCCTAATGATGGGCAAAAAATAAATTTTCAGATTTCGTTCGCCATATATGTTTTTGTCCTCTCTTCCTTTCGCATGATACTAGGTTATTGAGATGTGAAAAACTTTTCTTGTTTGCTGCTACCAAACCTGCGAGGATACGAAGCTGCGAGGGTTTAGATGAATGCACGTCCTGCAAGCAACGATATTTTATTTATTTTAGCAATAAAGAATATCTGCCAAGAGGGGTAACTCCATGACAGCAAAGGTTAATAGAATAATCAGGGGATCAATTAAAAGATTATTAACTTGGCGCAGATATTTCTTGGTTTAGGTGACGAGGAATAAAATATGGAGAAGCGATACGTCATCTGGGTCGTCAATCTTGATTTTTATATTATTCTGCCAAGAATAAAGAAGGATCCCCACTATATCTTTATTTTTATTTTATTTTTCCAAATCAAGAATTCCAAGGGCACTATATGATCTTCTCAGTCAGTGTTACACATGGGTGCACTGTCATCTTGGTCCCTCCTTTTCTCGTCCACTCGAACATTCATGAGACATCCTAGAATAGTATACCCTCTGTCTCTTATCAAGCTTCAAAATAATAAAGAGCTTGGCACCGGTGGTGACACATATTATAGCTTGGAAAGAGTGCTGCCTAGGGGCGTGCGGGGAAAATTAAATTAGATGCAAACTTTACTTTAATATAAAATTAATCAGTTGTCCCAACTCAATCGAAGATCTTTTTATGGAATTTAAAACCTTAGTCCTAATATGGTAATCTACTCACAAGTCTCATCATGATAAGTCACTTATTTGATAAATAAATCATGTATACACACATACTCTGTGGCTGAAGTGATATTGAAGAAACATGAATATTACCGACCTATAGCACATTACCCAATTCATGGACAAGCCATTAGAGGCTGTGTCGTTGAAGGACTCTAATTATGGGTTTGCGGTTCTATACAGGTTTTACCTAGAATCTGAAACTTACTTGTTTGAAATAGGTTCTTTATTTTTTGAAACTTGGAACCTAAAACCTACCATGTCACAAGTTTTACGGTCGGTTCCAAAATCCATTTATATTCTTAATTGAACGATTACAGTAAACCATAATATTTAATGACCAACACTTGTTTCTACAATCCACTAACCACAATTTATATTTAGACACACGAAGAATATGAACATATTAATAAAGTCAAAATCTCAGTCATAAATATCACCTAAAATGGAAGCTCAGACTAGTGATTCCAAATTATACACTTATCATCGGATGCCTTGGAATATTATAGGATTGCGCGAAGACATATATCAAGAAAAATATAAAAACCTATTTCACGTTTCTAGAACCTGAAATCTACCTGTTTTGAAACCTAAAACCTATCCTGCATTCCCTTAAACCTAAAATCGGACAGGTTCCCACTCATCCGATTTTCCGATTCCAAATTCTATCTTAGAACCATGCTCACCTCTAATTCTAACAAACTACCATGGGACTATGACAACATTTGACGAAGCCACTCCGTGTCCAAGTTAGGGCTATCATGGTAGTCAACATAGGTTATGAGCCGTGCGCCCAGTAGAAGCACAGGATCATACAGGTGGATGTCGTAGCGTAGCTCGGGGATGATCGTTGGATTATGGAAGGTAGAGGGGACGTGGAACTCCGGTGATGGTTTGGCCACAGGACTTGATGTCGAGATGATCTTGGGCACAAGTGTTGGCGAGTTGGTGGCAGGAAAACTACAAGGGGAGCGAGCGAGCGAGAGAGAGACGGCGAGGTGGTGGGCTAGTGAGGGGAAGGTCGACATCCATGAGGCGGTTGCGAGTTGCTCAGAAAGCGGCATGATGTCGTGAGATGCTGGTGTTGGAGGTTTGGTGATGACAAGCTTCGTTGCACCAATCGAACAAGTTTGAAAGGAATCGTCCGTGGATGGACGACTGAAGCCAACTACTGAAATCAAGGATGATAATCATATAGGGACTATGTGGAGATAAGGAAAGTGTTGATTTTGGTAACTCTAGTTGACCCACACTCCACTAGACATATTCGACAGACATCAAATCGGAGAAATCTAACTGAAGTAGACAACAAGCACGCAACTTGCCGTCCTATGTTGAGAACTCCTATGATTGTATTCACTCTTACAGTAGTGCAGATACTCATGAATCATTTTGAGTGCATTTCCAAATTCTTTCATTGGAAGAAAAAAGAGAGGGACTCGTCGTGTTCAAAGTCATTGTCGGGAGAACCATTTCCGAACACCCAAGGTCAACCATTGGGCACTCAACCTTACACTTAGCGAAAACAGGTCAGGCGTCTGGCTGAGGACCCAGGGCGTCCGACTTACACGTTGAGTGCCTAGCTAGGACACATAACATTTCCAAATTTTTGACTTCGTAGATATTCTAATGCAGATTATATCGGATATAAGACAGATAGAACGAACATCACTGGAACATGTCAATTTTTGGGGGCGAAGTTGAGAGACAAAAATCAACTAATTTTAAGAGGAAGAACTTCCAATTTTAGGAGCTCCTACTATTCAAATGAGCAAAATTACGAGGTTGGGAGTTCCAAAATCGTCAAAATGATTTATATTCGTGTTGATTTTTATGGAAGAACTTCGTGAATAGCTTCAAATTCTAACAACTGTTTTTGTTGAGAAAAAACAAGTAATAAAAAAATAATAGAAACAAAACAAGCAAATAAATCGAACATTGTATTTATTGGTTCTGTCAGTGGGACCTACTCCAACAAGAGAGCAGCATAGGATTCTAGAATATTTAAATAAAATAACCACTCCTTTTCTGGTCATAAAAAAATAACCCCTCTTGCACGACAAATTTGAGTATCCATGTCCTAGTAGCTTCATTCGATGGGTTCTGTGTATCTGATCACGATTATACCTAATAATCTCCATGCCATTGAGAAAGTGGGTTGAGAATATTCATACTTGTGCTGGAAATCAGGAGAAGTAAGATCACCTCCATCTTGCCCTAAATCAGCAAGTAGGAGCTTGAGCTCCTTCTCAAAGCTTGGAGCAGAGGCAATGTAGGAATATCCATGCAAGAGAAGGTGATATCTTTCCCACTTGGCCATGGCCCCGTCGGCAGCTCCAAAAGAAGATTGACCGGGAAGATTGGAAGATGAGGCCATGCAAAGGAAACTCCATCAAATATGTACCCGGCATTGGAATAATTTGGGTTTGTTCGAATTGCCGAGCACAAAATTGAGGATGATGAAACTCAAATCCCGGGAAGTACTTTCTTCTGAAAATTTGAGAGGGAGGTCCATAGAGACCAAGAGAGGTTTCCAGAAACTTTCTAATGCCAGAAAGCCAAGGACAAGATTGATAGTCAAGCCGGCGATGTCGACAGGGCAGAAGAAAAAGGCAGGGTGTGAAAGTATTTGAGGAAATAATTGAAAGTGGAGATGCCTTCCGTGGGCCGGAAGAAGTGGATGGCTGAGCAACCGACGGCCAAAATTGTGAGGAAAGAAAGGCTCGGAGTCTATATCATATTGACAAGGCAAGGCAACAACTGTAATCGAGAAGAGAGTCAGAAAGTATAAAGGAAATCATCCTTCAGAACCCAAAATGGGCTGAAGACAGGATTAGGATGTTGGTAGAACAAGAAAGTTTGAACATCCAAAAGGGCTCTATACAGCACTGCAAGAGAAATTTGTTGAAAAAACCTCCTACGATATTTTGAAATTGATAGAACCATCTAGTTATCTCAGTTATTGGATAAATGCATATGTTGTCATATCTCACGACTGAACAAATGCAAGGAAAACTCTATCGCCACTTATGGAACCTGAAGTATAAAGTAAAAGACTAAGGATGATTGGAAGGACCTTGATGGAGGTCAACAAGTCAAGGAACGAGAAGTTCATGAGACTTGGAAGTATTGTGACAAGGTGAACAGTTCATATGGTCGTATTCATACATAGGAAGATAAAGTGGAAGGCAGCACACAAGTTGACTAATTAGGGAAGCATTGATAGTCTCACGAGTTGTAGATAGAAGCGCTTCCCTATATCACCTGATAAAACGCACGTATTGCATAAATACGCATTATGTCCTGAATGTTGGAAAACATCCATATTATATTTTGATGATTACCAAATTATCTTTATACCAATGGTTTCTATGACGGATGCAGATAGTGATTTTAGTTACCATCATTAATGATCTTTCATTTTGGCAAAGGTGAGATACTAGTGTGACGTCTATATGAACAAGCCTTTTTGAAGCATGGAAGAACCAGTCGGGAGAGTAGTCTCAAATACCCTTGGCACCGATGAAGATGGAAGGTTTCATTGATCGCAACATCACGTGTCAAAGTGACTTGGTATCTTCACTGAAGATGGTCGACCCAACCAACAATCTGCACTAGTGATAGTGCACGTGGATTGAAAGTGTAATATATCAGGTTTGACGATTGTAAGGTACGCAAAGCAATATGACTGTTGATGGTTAAAAAACAGAGCCGTTGTGAATTTGGATTTCGCAGCAGGAAAATCGAGAAAGCAATTAGAAAAGCAGATGTCAAACTACTAGCTAGAGACAGTTGTAGCAAAGCCTATCTTGGGAAAGCAGCGCTAACAACGGAAGCGACAACAGAAGTGCTATTGCATTTCACCAAAGCTCTCAACGACTCCAAACGATTTCCTTATCTTCCCTAAAGATTTCCAAAGGCTATCTTGGTATTCAAAAAATCACCAACGGATAGTTTGAAGAAGTCTCTATATATAGGGGGAGTGAAGTTGCAAGGAAAAGTTAGTTACTAAAAAACTACATATTGCTCTCTCAAGCTTGAAGTGTCTCTGATCTTTAATTGTATTGCTCTCTATTTTAGTTTAGCCTCTCAGTAACTGTTAAACAAGTATACAAGTGTAAGTGCAAGTGTGTGCTCCTTGATAGTATGATCTATCTTGAAAGGGAAAGACACCAGCCGGTTGTAACTTGGTCTGAAGATTACTATTGGAATCTGACCGTTGTGAAGGCCATTAGTCTAAGAGTGGATGTAGGCTTATGGATAAAGCTAAACCACTATATATCGTTGTGTGAACTACTCTTCTTGCTTTGCATACTTACTTAGCTTCACACACGCTACTCAGTTTACAATATCATCATGATTGAAGATTGTTTACTATTCTGTGTAAGTTTTAAAATATCCTCTTAGAGCCTATTCAACCCCCAACCCCCCTTCTAGGTTGTGTTGTTAGCCCCAATAATGGGTATCCGAGCTTCGTTGTTTGTCTATTGAAGTGTTTTACTTCTAAGCATAACGATTTTTTTTTATGGCTAACCTTGGCAGCTTTCTTGCTCCTGATTCTCATGCTCCTAATAAGCCTCCCTCTTTCAATGGAATGAATTACATATATTAGAGACAGCGGATGCAATCCTACCATTGAAGCAACTGATATTCTAATGTGGGAAGTCATCATGAATGGACTAGTTGTTCCACCATGAGTGCTCAACCTGCTCGAGCATAAGAAGGCAAAAATTCTATTGATGCTACAACCATTGATGCGGTTGCTGCAGTAGCAGTTGCGACTCAGCTTGAGGAAACTTGTAAGAGACTAGCTCTTAACACTAAAGCAAAACATCTTCTTTATTGCTGTCTATCTCCTACTAAGTTTAACCGAATTTCATCTTGTGCAACAACTAAGGAAATCTAGGATCGTCTCCAAGTTACCTTCAAAGGAACTGATCATGTACGTGAAATGAAGATTAACATCCTTCTAGGCAACTATGAGATGTTTAGGATGAAATCTGATGTGACTGTCAGCAAGATGTTCACAAGATTCACAGTCATCACTAATGGACTTGCCCATGAAGGGAGAGTCTTCACTGAAGAAGAAAAGGTTAACAAACTCCTAAGGTCATTACCAAAGGAGTGGAGGCAAGTGAAGATCTATGTTCGAGAAACCCAAAGGATTCAAGCTATTATCATGAATGAGCTAATAGGAACATTAATGTCATATGAAAACAGTGCTAACATTGGAAGCGACAGTAGCAGCAGTGCTTCTGCACTTCACCCATGCTGTTAACAACTCCAAACGACTACATTATGTTCCCTGAAGATTTTCAACGGCTATCCTTGACATGAAGATAATCACCAACCGATAGTTTGAAGAAGTCTCTATATATAAAGGAAGTGAAGCTACTAGGAAAGTGAAATACTCAAAAACTGCATATTGCTTTCTTAAGCTTGAAGTGTCTCTAATCTTTGATTGTATTGCTCTTTACATTGGTTTAGTCTCATAGTAACTCTTAGACGAGTGTACAAGTGTAAGTGCAAGTGTGTGCATCCCAATAGTGTGATTTATCTTGAATGGGAAAGAGACCAGCCGGTTCTAACTTGGTTTGAAGATTATTAGTGAAATCCAGCTGCTATTAAGGTTGTTAGTTAATAGCAATATTAATGTAACTAAGTCCCTAAACCTAAATTCTCTGGTTTCATAGGATCGAGATGATCCTCCCTCATCTCGATTGGGTTTTTAACCAACCCACCAATAATGGTTAATGTCAACATCCAGAAAACACTAAGGTATAGAAAGATAAAAATTGGATAGCCTGGAATGCCACATGAGGTATGACGTTTGGGAGCACCTCCGCCCTTGGATAGACGAGCACTTTTGTATCGTTCCTTCGAGATGAGACAATTGAAGTTCGCATTCTTGGATAAATACCTTTAAACTCGTCCCTCACGAGGGGTGGGTCGTGACAATGAGTTAGGCCATCAAATACAGTTGAGGTTCAATTGATCAAATTGGATCTCAATTAATCAAATTGAACCTTAGTCTAATATGGGTAAAACAATATTGGGTCAATCGGATCGACCCATCTTGATTTTGTTGATCCCTAATATACTATTTTGGTCAAATTAATCCAAATTGTTGTGAATTTGTCAAAATTGACATTGGAGGGATACTTGGACTTAATCGGACTCAATTTGGGTTGATTGACATTACTCATGAAGGATCGATCGAAACCTCTAAGGACGCATTTGGCAATGATTTTGATCCATAGAATTTGTTTTTTCCTGATTCTGTTCCCTATACGAGTTTTAGAAAAACAGAACACGTTTGGTAACTGTACAAAATTTCTGTTCTTGAGAACAATTTCCCTTTTCAGGTCATCTCCACCTTCCCAAATTTTTTTTCATTTAATTATGAAATTGTCAGTGGAGGTGGCAGCAGGCAGTGTCTTGTGGTGGTGGGCAGTAGGGGTGGTGGTGGACACTTGGGCGGCGGTCAGCAGTGGAAAGATTGATGAGAAAGAGTGAGAGTGAGAGAAAGAAATTAATTCTTTATTAAGTGAGCTTGTTTCTCAAAAGTAATTCTGGACCTAAGAATCAATTTTTTTTTATTCTTATTTATGCTCCAAATCTATTCCAGGAAACATAATCAAAGATTTTGAGAATTAGAGTCATTTACATTACCAAACAGTTTCTCATCTTTTTCTATTCCGAGGAACAAGATTCGAGAATCAGAATAGATGCCAAACAGATTCTAATTGGCGCTTGAAAATCTACCAACTCGTATTAAACCCTAATTCCCAAAATTGACTTGAAATTTCAATTCCTTACCAACTATGGATCATATGTCATGAAGGAAATTATTCTAGAAAAAAAAACTAGAAATCAATGAATTTTGAATTTGGCAAATTACGAATTGAAATTTTCGGTATGGCTGAAAAGTCAATTCCTAGTTGAATTTTGTAAAATGATGTAGTAAAAGTCAAATTAAGGTTAAACATAGTTGATTTAATGATTTTTCGATTTTTTTTCAAAAAATGTTGACCAAGGGTTGGCTTCAGTGATTGACCAAAAAATCAACTCTAAAGACTTTCTTGAATTATTGGTGAAATCGATGCCTTGACTTAGATAGAACAATTGAAACTTGTAAAGTTTCGAAAAACACTGAAGTGACTCTTTTTGGCCAAGAAACGGGCCATGTCGCTATCAAGAACCTTAATCTTGAGTTTTTACCTTAAACAACTGGTTGGCTAAAAATCAATATCAACATTATACAATTAGCATGATCAAGTCCAAGACTCAAAAAATCTCTAGTTGCGTAGAAAACAAGGCAAAACTTCCATGCCTCGTTTGGTTTCTAGCCGACCTTGAAAGGCTAGTGGTGACTCCTAGAAATCCCTTAGGTAAATTGAACTTAAAATGATATCCAACTTCTCGCGAGATTTGGACTTGGGAGAGCCTGCGCCTAATGGAGGGTAATACCCCTAAACTCTTCTCTTCCCGTTTTCCCGGAAGGAAACCCGAAAAGTTGGGTCGCGACATGACATATGTTGACATTAAAAAAAAAATGCTCAGGTCCCCCCACCGTCCAATCGAGTTAGGAAAGCAAGACACAACAGAAATGATATTCACCAAGTGCTGAGAGTCCATAATCAGTAATTATGGATGACTCGATAAGATGATTAATATTCATCGGCAGCAAATTCAAAGGAAAATTACTAATTCCTAAGACATGAGTGTCAGTGAATGAGGCTCAGTCTAGTCGACAAGAGAGCCAAAGCTGAAGTGATTAGCAATGAGCTAGAAACAAGGCAGTTATCGAAGTCGTGGAGCCAGCAACCTTGTGTGCAGCTGTGAAGATCAACATTGTTGCAAGGCCAACACAATCATCAGACCGTGGAGCGTTGGAAATCAAAAGCAGCTAAATGTAGAGGGTGAGAAACATGGGTTGATCTAACCATCAGGAGTGGAGCCACAATCTTCGAAAGTAACTGATGATGTTGGGCGTGAAGAAATATAGAAGCAGTTACTGTTAAGTAGTGGGTTGTATAATAACCATTTGTAAATCCATGTTGCTGAATTAGAGGAGTGACGTAGGATGTATTTGCTTTCTTTGTAATCAATGTTAACTGTCGATAGTAGTATACATACTTGAAGTGTAATTTGTAAGAGATACGGCCAATCAATTAATGAAGACCAGTTGTTCAATTTTACTTCTTGTCTATCTTTTCATTTTAATATTCTTTTACATGGTTGGTCTCGATTGCCTCAAGTCTTTGTACTTTTAATTTTCTCGTTCTTGTGCAAGAATCAATGAAGGACCCTTATATTTATTTCTATCAAAATCCATATTGGTTTATATCTTGAAAGGTTTTACGTTGGTAACTTTTCAGGGAAACTGTTTCGTACTTTTTTAAAGAATTATGAGCTTTGCACTTTTAAACTCCAAATAATACTTTATTTATTCTAGACAATTGTGAACTCTTTTTGAAGTTGTATATCATATATTTGTTGTCTTAGAGGAAGTCCAACTTGTTGTTTACCTGATTATGGATTAAAAAAAAAAAAGACTATAAAATCCATTTTCAAGAAAATGGACTCTCAAATTTAGAAGCAAATGCATCAAATCCAATTTCACTTTAAGAAAAATTTTCAATTTTTCTGTAGTTTACCTAATTTATTGAGTCGATTTCTTTTAGATACGCGTTAGTAACAATGTTTGCTACAAAATTAGATGCACCGTAGCTAAAATTTTACTCCCTCTTAGCTCAACATCATTAGCGATGCCACCATCGACCTAGCTTGAGGGGTGGGTCGCCCACGATCATCACGCGATGTTCTCCATCTCTCTCTAATATGTTCTAAAACTATCGCAGTCTCATATCTGTTCTAAATCTAAGATCGCATGGCCACTGCGGTGGTTGTACTCCATGGCAGCAACCACCATTGTGGTCACCATTTTATTTGGCATCAACTGTCTCTCGCCCTTCTATTTTTGTGGATTTCTGTCGTGATGGGACCATCACGACAAAGGTGACCACCCCAACAGTGGTCGCCATGGAGAGGAAACCATCGCGGGGGTCACTACTTTTGTAGTTTAGTCTTGAGGGTTTCTTTTTCTTTTTAACCATTTGTTTGCATTTTTTATTATTAACTAATCCTACCCTAAGTCCAGTATTTGCCAAACGAATTATAAGATAACTTTATATCCAAGAAATTTTATATAAGTCCCTCGCGCGTAATCGGGTAATTAAGACTTATAAGTTTGAGTTGAGCTAGCTCTCGTGACCACTCTTTCGAGAGACCAGGTCACAAGTATGATTTTGACAAGCAAAATATGAGGCGCATGCTCAATGAACAACACCAAAAGCCAAGGGCATTAACTTTGTGTCGGCGAGAGGCTGCACAAAAGGAAACAAATTGATTCTGTCACGTATAGCTGGCAAATGGCCTTGGTTTAGATCCTTCTCATTAGCATCCGATCTACGAAACACTGCAACATCACACGTACATCTTCCTCTATCTGGACCTCGGTACTTTATCAACATCCCATTAAAGCTGGATGCTATATGCCAAAAAGGAAAAAGCACTCCAAATTCTAATTTGTTTTCATAGAAAAATTAAATCGAAATGAGGGTTTTTATTTATATACACTCGAGCAAAAGCAAAAATGAAGAAACAGTTTTGTTTTCTCACTAATATTTAAAATAACATTCATTTTTAAAAAACCTCTACGTATCAAGATTTGAATATCGCGTAACCTCCGAAGCTTTGAAATTTGAAAAAGTCAAAATGCATGATCCACAGGATGTAGATTAAGTAAAAAGTAAAAATCAATCTAGACCTACTCGAAACAAAGGCGAAAGACAGGCGAGGGAAAAGGATTATGGGAGTACATTAAAGTACTAAAAAAAACTTCAAATAAGTATTGGAATCAAGAATATCTAATGTGAGGAACTCTACCATTTTCTATTTTTTATTTTATTTTATATGGTATGTAATGTTTCAAGATGGATATTGGGTTGTTGCTATAAATGGGATTTTTTCGACGGTTGGATTCATTGAATGGCTGAAAAGGAAATTAATCACGACCCTCCTCTCGTCTTTTGTTTTTCTCTTTGGCTTTTCAGGCTGTGTTTGGTTGTGTGTGGTTGCTTCTCTTCTCTAATCTGATGAACTCTGACTGCGACTGCGACTGCGACTGCGACTTGACTGTGTGGGCTATTATCTGTCGTGAAGTGTTAGATCGCTTTCATCATTCACCCAGACAAACTGCTCCTTCGGTCACCCTCTCTAGTACTCTCTCTCTCTCTAGAAAACAGACCATTTCTAGCAATTCACTCTCTCCCACCCATTTATGCATTTTCCTTTTATGGTATTCTTTTGGGTTTTGTTTCATTGCATCCACCAAATTTGCACCCTCCTCACACTCCTACCAGTACGTTTCTTTAACAAGAATTTGGCAGGGTGAAAGGAACACTTTTTCCCACTTGCTCATTTGCAGCTGTCCAAAACGAGAGAAAAAAAAAACTTATATTCGACGATGAATTGGTGGGTGAGATCATGATATCATGGGACTTAATTTGGGGTCGAAGCTTGCTTGTTCATCCCCGGCTAAAGTAGTTTAATATGGACTAGATGATACCTAGGAGCTTATATAAACTCATGCACTTGATACATTTAATAATGGCCTCTCCTGTTTTATCTCGCGTATTTTCCCGTGGCTAAGACATACTTCTATTCACACATTGATCTTTGTACACTAAATTGAAGCCCTTAGAGTTTAATTTGTCGGTGTAGTATCATTGTAGAGAAGATCCTCTATCTGGTATAGTAATCCCCTTGATACCTCAACAAATCTCAACCTATGATCAAAGTTTCCTTTTCACAAATTAAAGAGGAAAAGGCCACCGCAAGTGCCTTAACTTCGGTACGGCACTCACTTGACTGCCATAACATTTTTTTTTCGTTCACTTAAATTTTGTAACTTCATTTAGCACTCACTTGAGCGCCATAATGTTTTGAAAACTTTCACTACAAGTGCCTTGCACAGTCGAATTTTTGACACTTGGGCAAACATTTTTAAAAAATTATGGCACTCAAGTAATCGATTAAAAATTATGACACCCAAGTGAACATATATTTTTTTAGAAATCAGGGCATTCAAATAATCGATAAAAAAGTTATATCACTCAAGTGAGCGTCATACGAAAGTAATGGTACTTATAGTATCATTATCTCCAAATTAAAGGCTACCAAAAGAAAATTTCTATAGTGATAAGAATACTAGAGTAGATTTGAAGTGAGTGAAATTGAGATGTGATGCCCTAGATTAGACTTGAAGTCCCTCTTTGCATGCTAGCAAAATCAATATCATTCCGCGTCACAGCCTAATTTTGCTATCAGCCTAAAATTGGTAGTAGAAATAGATGTGTTAATGAGAGAGCATGAGCATGTGAATTTAGCTTGTGTACCTATCGTGTGATCAAAGAGAAAGTTAGGTATGAAATCATGCACTTATCTTTCACAAGTTAATAAAACTCAAACAATATGTGCTTTTGGATGATAATTGCCACTGACCTAACTATTAATCGAAACATTAATTGGTGATTATTGTTGATGAAATTCATTGATCTTTATCAACTGCCATGTCGAGGGCCAAAATTGAGCTAATTAAATGAGAGTGCTTCTGGCTATCAATAGAAATGAGGATCAACAGTTTTTTTTAAATCCAACAAAATTGCAAAAGTGACATACTGCAAAATAGAATATTAGATCTCCAATACACAAATAATGACCTTTGACAAGTGTCTTACAATATGCGGTAGTTAGTGGAAGTGATTTACTTAGACATTGAACGCAGAAAGTGTTTGTTTACCCAAAAAAAGGAAGTAATTAATGTGTTTTGACCTTTTTCGGTACCTCATATACGCACCTAGACTTTGGAAAAATTAGTTTCGTAAAACATTCGCTAATAAGACTCATTCAACATAAGAATTTATATAGTATTAACATGCTCCCACGGGCTTAATTCAGATAATTAAAAAGTGTAAAATCATCGATGGAGTATTATGGAAACTAAACAAAGACACGAGAAAAAAAAGGAAAATTTATATACCCAAGCATACATTTACGGAAAAATTACCCAATCATTTATAAATATATTATATGGATGCCAATTTTTTAAAAATTTTGTCATTTTAGTCCAAAACATTTACGCGAACTTCCAGTCAATTTTCACCAGAAACCGCTGACGTGATGATCCAGTCATCACCGGTTGTCCTACGTGGCACACCACCTCGTCAACAATTTTCGGCAAAAATTGGCCTGAAGAACTATATTTAAATTTTGTGCAAAGGTTTAGGACTAACTTGGCAAAATTAGAACGTTTATGACTGAGTTAGCACTCGTATAATAGGTTTAGAACTGATTAGACAATTTACCCTACATTTTACTGAGATTTAACAAGTTTTATAATGGTACTCATTCGTATTTCCTTTTAGTTATTAACATAATTAGGACGTCTAATAAGGAGTATTTATTATGTCCCGAAAATTGTGCTTTTTCTACGAGATACTAAAAGGATAATGATTTGGCACTGAGATATTCTGGGGTACGTTTGAAACTATTCCTATTGTTGAGGTTTTTATGGATTATCCTTGATCTCTTGTTACCGAGATCCTCATGGCACACAGTATTTTCTCATAAGAACTCACTTCTAAAGTATGATAATCTCTAAAGTACTTTTTTTTTCAAGACCCAAAAAAGAAAGTAGGAAGCTAGTTAACCGATTTTCTCTTTATGCGAAGCATTAAAAGTAACCCGATCAATTAATAGGTCAAAGACAATTATCGCGAAGACCGGAAATTCTATCAAGGTAATTGGCACTAAACCTAACAAATTAAGAACACCCTTTTGATTAATTTCGAAAATAACATTTATCTGATTAATTAAACATCTATACTAAGAAGATGAATACTTTGTTCTCCAAGTAAACATCCTTGCCCCATTGAGCATAGGAAGGTGGTCAGGCGAGTGACCCCTAGTTTCCGCTTACGGTGCGAAAATGCAAAATGATGTTAGGAGGGGATTGAGCGGGACACGATGGGCTTTATTCATTGCATGAGCAATTATATAAAGGGGCATCCTACTATGGAATCAACATTCTTGGAAAGTAAAGTTTTGCCTAGGTACCCTTAAAAAATCTGTCAAAGGTCCTCTATTTGACGATATAAAGTGACCCTTCTTTTAATAGCAATAGCTACGGCTTCTAGGTTACATCCACATCAAGTGTTCTGGCTCCAACATAACCCATTGGAGTCATGACAGCCACGCAATTCTGGTATTTCTCATCTATATGTGTGTTATAAGTTGCTAGGTTCACGAATATAACATCGCAAATGAACTCCTTTCAATGAATCGAAACTTAGAAATCGCATTCGTTTTGTCGTAAGTCCGAGTCGTTTGGACCACACGAGAAAAGCCCCTTGGTACAACTCCTAGAAGTAGAAAGTGGGGCTTTTTGGTCCCCCTTCGCAGAAGGCAAGCTTCAAAACTTGGTTAATCCGAAGGGTTGGGCATGCGCTTCTTTCCAACGATGTGTTGTCTGTTTAGCATGAGTCACCTTGTTTGTAAGATAGTGCCAAAAACACATACAAAAAGGAAAATTGAGTGTAACATGGAAAAGTCATCAGTAACTGGTTTGATCTTGAGGAGGAGATCTTTGGGGGGCGAAAACCTAACTTAGTAATTTGGAATAATCTCAAATGAATTTCAAACCAAACTAATAAAAATCCACGACCCAAAACCAAACCTTATCGGTCGATTTGCTTCTTTGTTGAACCCTTCATGTTATTGCTTTAGAGTTTAAACTGATAGTTGATTGCCTTTATTCAATATTCGAAAGTTTAAACATTCTAACACTTAGGCTTAACATTTACGCTTCGAAATGAAAAGAACAAAAATACACATATTTGTCTACAACAATTGAAAAGATGAGAACAATCACCAAGATATCGATGTGTACAAAGTTGTGAATTTATTTTATGAAGTTTCAAGTTTGAAATGATGGTGAAGAATTTGAAAACAAGAGCTTTGCTGATTACTGTGAGGAAAATGGAATCGAGCACTACTTCTTGTCACCATACACTCCACAACAACATGGAGTAGTTGAAAGGAAGAATAAAAGTCTACAAGATATAGTAAGAACAATGATAATTGAAAGTAGCATTCCTACCTACTTCTGGGCTGAAGCAATTGCAACATTATGTTATATCATCAAAAGAGTGTTTCTGTGTCCATTGTCGAATAAAACACCATATGAGCTGTTCAAAGGAAGAAAACTAAATATATCCTACTTTCATATTTTTGGTTTTAAGTGTTATATTTTGAAGAATGCAAATGACAACGTTGGTAAGTTTGAACCAAGGTCAAATGAAGATATATTTTTTGGCTAATCTACTACTAGCAAAGCATTTCGTGTGTTTAACAAAGTTTTGCAGGAAGTAGAATAATCTATTAATGTCATGATGGGAATTCAGAATCTCAATGAAGATGATGAGCCAACATCAATGCCGATTGTACAAACTCCTCAGGATCAACAGTCCAGATTACAAGAATAAATCAAAGTTGAAATGCCTAAAGATTGGAAATTCCAAGCGAGTCATCCAAAAGAACAAATTATGGGTGATGCTAGAGAAGGTGTACGGACAAGATCTTCTCTTCGAAAATTCATGAACTCTCTTGCATTGATCTCTAAAGTCGAACCAAAGGAAACTAGTGAAGCCATCAAAGATGAAAACTGGATCGAAGCAATGCAAGAAGAGCCACACAAATTCAAAGTCAATGAAGACTGGATTGGTTCCTAGACCAAAAAGAAACCCTGTCATCGACACTAAATGGGTATTTAAAAACAAGATGGATGACAAAAGAAAAGTTATTAGGAACAAAGCGAAACTCGTTGCTCAGGGATACTCTCAAGAAGAAGGCATTGACTATGATGAAACATCTGCACCAGTAGCAAGGTTAAAAGCGATTCGTTTATTACTCTCTTACACTTGCTATTATGATTTCAAATTATATCAAATGGATGTCAAAAGTGCTTTTCTGAATGGATACATTAAAGAATAAGTATCAATAGAGCAACCCCCAAGGTTTGAAGATCCAAAGAATTGTGATATTGTGTATCTACTCAAGAAAGCCTTATATGGTCTCAAGCAAGCACCCAAAGCTTGGTATGAAAGGCTAAGCACTTTCTTAAAGGATAGTGGCTTTGAAAAGGGTAAAGTGGATACCACCTTGTTTACCAAGAGGAGTGGTAACGATACACTAATCATACAAATCCATATTGACGATATCATTTTTTGTTCCACTAACAAAAATTTGTGCAAATATTTTACGAATATCATGAAGAACGAATTTGAGATGAGCTTGATGGGAGAACTGAACTTCTTCCTTGGTTTACAAATCAAGCTATTAGGGAAAGAATGTTTATATTCCAAGAGAAATATGCAAAAGAACTCGTGAAGAAGTTTGGAATAGAAAGTTGTAAGAAAGTGGATAGTCCTATGTCATCATCACTAAAACTGGACAATGATGATTCAGGTAAGTCTATTGATCCTAAACTCTATAAAAGCATGATCGGTTCATTGTTATATCTAACAGCTTCTAGACCAGACATATTGTTCAGTGTATGTATTTGTGCCCACTTTCAATCTAATCCTAAGGAATCACACCTCAAAGTTGTTCAGCATATTATCAAATACATTGCATCCTATCCCAAATAAGGGCTCTGGCATCCCAAGAACTCAAATTTCATATTACTTGGATAATTATATGCTCATATCTTGGTTCTCAAAGAAGCAGAACTCAATGGCACTATCTACAACTAAAGTTGAATATATATCACTAGGTAGTTGTTGTGCTCAAATTCTATGGATGTAACAACAATTAAGTGAGTACGCTGAAGAATGCTCAAGCACAATGATCAAATGCGACAATACAAGTGCAATCAACCTTACAAAGAATCCTATTATGCATTCAAGGGCAAAGCATATTGAAATCTGTCACCATTTCATTCAAGAACATGTGGGAAACGGTAGCATTTGCATTAAGTTCGTTGATTCGAAGCATCAATTGGCAAACATCTTCACAAAGCCTCTAGATAAAGTAACATTCAAATTCATAAGGAATGAACTTGGCATTTGCAATCCACTTGAATAAATCCGTGCCAATCAGCACTATAAATGTTTATTTATCAAAAGAGGAAATATGTCGTCAGCACTGCACCTGGTAAGTAATACTGCACAAGTACGCAATCTTTCAAAAAAGTTACCGTTACACTGTACTTTTATTACCGTTCTGACAACTTTTTCTATTCTAATTGTGATTGATAGAGTTATTAGAATTAATTAGGTAATTTCTTTGTTACCGTTACCTCTCTGTCCCTGTCTCTCTCTCATCTTAGCCATGATCCCATATTCTCCTATTTATACGCATTCATTGTATAATGGTTACCGTCACGATCGTCACTCTCGACCGCTCTCACTCTCTCTATTTCTACTCACTCCGCTTCACCATCCTATTCTAGTGTCTTCTCTTCCGAATCCTTCAATCATGCCTCCAAAAACATCATCAAAAGGAACCAACAAGCCAACTGGTAAGAGAAAATCAACTTGTGCGGCTGCTATTTGTTCTCGAGCTCTTAAAGGACCCTCCGAGATCAACCTTACTCAATCATTTGGAGGATCTATGGATGTGAGTGATAGTCTTGGTGAATCAATCACTCCATTTGTTATTACTCCAATTGCATCTCAGCAAGCTGAACCACCCAGGACAACACCTACTGTTTAGACCCCTCAATCTCATCTGCAAGCATCTCGTCAACCCATTCAAGTTCCACAACAACAAGGGGAAATCATCATTGTCCCTCAAACCAGTTCGACCTTAAATCCTCATGTGTTGGCTGCTATGAAAGGATATTTAAAGATTGGCGAAATCATATGACCAACTACATTATGAGTCACATGTCAAGCGTAATCAAGTCGATTGTCATCAATGCTATAAATGATGTTCTCTCGAGGCCAGGATTGTCCAATCAACCACCACTATTCAATCTAGTGGTAACAGGGTCATTTATTGATGCCAATACTGTTAGTCAAAAAAATTAAATTGGTAACGATAATTTGGTAAATCAAACTGGTCGACAGGGTGGTCAACTGCCAAATGTTGAAAATGCAAGACTAGTGGCTCCATTTGTACCACCCAATGAAAATATTCATGTTAGGCTTCACATGCCAATTAACATGGACCAACATCACCGCCTAGAGGGCAAAATTGGCCAACCAAATCCATAATTGAACCCAATATAATTTGTCAAAGAAGTTCAACAACGATTGAGATTAGATAGTAGTGTTATTTTACCTGTTTATAGAAAACCACATCCTGAATTGATTGATAATCAGCTTTTCCAAGAGCTTTCAAAATGCCAACTTTGCCATTTTTACTGGCAAAGATGAACAATCGGCCATCAAACACATTGTTCAATATATAGCCCAATGTGGGGAGACATGGATAGATGAGTTTTTAAAACTTAGGTTATTTCCTTTGTATTTGTCAAAATTGTTTTTACGTAGTACATTAATTTGCCACCTAATTTGGTGCATAATTTGGCAAAGATGGAAAAACAATTTCATTCTCAATTTTATAGAGCAGTATCTAAGATATTAATTGTTGATTTGGACAGACTCTATCGATACAATAATGAGTCGGCTGATCAATTTGTTGCTTGATTTAAGAAGGTTAAAATTAAATGCCTTACTTCACTCTCATAAAAAGATTTCATGAATTTGGCTTTTGATGGATTGAAATTCAATCTAAGAGAAAAATTTGAAGGCTAAGAACTTGTTGATTTATTTCAATTGTCAACGAGAGTATATAAGTATGAGCAACTTCTTAAAAACAGAGATAAAGAGCCACTTGAAAACTTCGCACAAAACATGGCTTTAATGTAAATTATAAGTCGGAGTATGAATCTGACTTGAATGAAAACATTGAAATAATTGTGGCAAATAGATGCTCGACAACCCTTGCATTTGTCAATCCTTAAAGCCTACCAAAATAAAAGAAAAAAGAATGACTAGGGCTAAAGACACTCAAATTTACTCGTTTGACAGTTGGACGAAATCTTTTATTTACTAATAAAAGATGGCCTAATAAAATTAATGGAATGCCAAATTATCCCGAGTAAAGAAGATTTAGTAAATAAAAATATTGCAAGTGGCACCACTCATGGAGCCACAACGCAGTTAATTGGGTTGTTTTTAAGAAAACAATTCAAGAGACAATTCGGCAAGGAAAAATCGAATATGTTGATGACAAAGTGGCATACGATGACCCTTCATTATCTAATTTAAAAGAATCGAATGATCAATAAATAATTCAATTCTTTAAAAAGGAGGCATATGTTGATGCCAAAAAATGACAAACTTTTGGTTGTAATCGACAAGTTACAGACTTAATTGAATAGCATAGTTTGGAGAACAACAAAAGTCATCAATAAAAAAAAATAGTCGACAACTTACTGCATCAATAACTCGCTAAGGAAGTTATTGACAGCAATCATTAGTCATGGATGAGAACCTTCACAAGAGATGAACTCATCGACATCAACATGTAACTGTGGAGTAGTGATATTTTCAAATATGTAACTTCTTTTAAAAAACTATTACTAGATAATAGGTAACTGTTACGTGGTTATGTTTAGTGCCACTATTTTAGGACTTTTGTAACTTCATGTATATAAGGGTTGTTGTAACTTCTTATAATCGTAAATAAGATTGTCAAATTATTTGTTTTGAAGATGGAATTTAGGAAGTTATTTTTTTTAAAATTCAACAACAGTTTGTGAACATCGATTGTCGCCTTTGCCTTTAAATAGTCACATGTACTCTTTGTAAGAAAAAACGCCGATCATCAACACAAAGAATATATGTTTCAATTATCAATTTAACTTTCCTGTTCTTGTATTTACTTTTCTTTAGAGTTATTAGTTCTAGTTCTTGTTCTTGGTTACACTTAACACTTCATGTTTGAATTGCCACGAAACCATATTCAAATAAAAAACGAAGATCCAACCTTCGGTGAAAGGTATTTCGTTACGTAAGCCATTCTCGCCGAAACAACAAACGAGTCATTACAACCATATCTTAGTCCATGATTCTCACGATTGGTGTCCTAATAAATTTATTATTTTAAAACATTAATATTTTTAGCACACTTTATTCTACCTATTTTATGACGTCGTGCAGTGATTATATGAATTGACACAAAAGTCCGAAGGTTGTAACTTAAGAGAAAATTGTATAGGAAATCCTAAATCTTATGCATGAAATGCAATCAAATTCTAAATCCTTCAACTAGTTCAATTAGATCTAAAACCTTCTTTAAAAAGTCATCAGTCCTTTCGATGAACAATACTTAAATTTGTCTGTGTTAATAGAAAAAAATGCTCATGTGGGATTCTTAAATTGCACATTTTAAATATAATTTTAGGACTTTGTTGCACTTTTCGAAAAAGTTTAGGACTTGTCGTGCAATTTTGCCAATAACTTGATCTAATATGAATCCAAAGTCTCATAGTCATCGAGACAAAAAAATCAAATTAGTACCCCACAATTTCATTACTCGCGTGTGTTTGATAGCTCACCATGTCGAACCGACTCATGTGTACTATACACATACTAAGTATCAGATTTAGCCCACAGTGGGAAAGAGCAAAATCGTCAATGCTTGCTGAGAAAAGAAGCATACGAACGTTGAAGTGATACTCTCAGAATAAACAGCTCGACCACAAGATTACAAGATTTGATTAAACTTCTAAAACCCATCATGTCTGTTGAAAGGCACATCAAAAATTTGAACAAGATGTGACTGATCCTCAAGGTCCTTGTCCCAATTGCTTACCTGCATTCAGAAAGTGATAAAATTGCCCCTTTTGGATGCTGAGAAGGATGGTCACGAGTTTCCAATTAAGGAATGTGTGTAGACTTCGCTCATCAATTAAATTTTTGCCTGATCAATCGGTTCTTTGCCAAAAAAAGTTGGGGGGTCCAATCATGACACGGTTGGTGGCAAGTCATGCACAACAGTAGAGGTGGACTATCAACCACTTTCTTTTTCCCAAAATGGGTTGTGTAATTTTCGGGTTTATCACGGTGTTTTGGAGGTCAATCTTTTTTTTTTTTTAGGGTTTTGTAGGTGGGTGAGTTCAATTTCATTTCTTTGATGGACTTTTGGAGTGCATTTTCCCTCAAATGGATATGATCTGGTGTTGAACGTAATGTCGTTGCCTTTAATTGAATGTTGAACGTAATGTCGTTGCCTTTAATTGAATCTCTCTCCCTCTCTCTCTCTCTCTCTCTCTCTCAAGTCTTTTAGCTGTTAGATTTGATATTAGAAGATTAGTTCGATTACAACGACATGGATAGACAAAATTTCCTAGCGTTTGGATTTCATATCCATTTCAATTTTCCTTCCTACTCTAAGCGACCAAATATATCCTCAAATAGTCTACTTCCAAAATGAATGGCCTACTAGCCATTAATTGAATGCCTTAGGTAACAAAATACTCTTAAGTCGGCATGTTCGATGCAATATTTCTTGTTGTACTGCAAGAGCCAAATAGGGATCTGAGTAATTGGAAGCTATCACGCTACAACTTCTTGGTGGAGTAATGGACCTTACATCAAACAAGTCGAATCCTATATCGAGAAGATCTTTTATTTTTCATGTTGACACATTCATCTAATTAAAATCCTTATATGCTTTCTACTCTCACTCGGCCAGCATTCCTAAATTTAGATTCAATTGGTTAGTTCTTGGAACTAGAACTTTGAGAGTTATATATAGGATTCAGATTCATTGATTCATTCGAAATTCAGATTAACCACTAAAAACTAAAATTGGTTAGCAAAACACATCTGTTTGGATGTTTAAATAATTTTTATTAGTTAAGGATAAACGTTTCGCCTTGTGGTTTATGTTGTATTCCAATTGTCCTCATCTTATGTCAATCGAGTTACCAATTTTTGTGCTTTGATCGCGAAGCAGAGCCAAGAATGTCTTTCAATTGTAATCTCTCTCTCTCTCTCTCTCTCTCTCTCTCTCTCTATATATATATATATATCTTATATAGTGTACGAATTATATGGATTATGGTTGCTGATGGGCCACCATATTTCACCGTCAAAAGTAATTTATCAATTGACAGAGCCCGGCCCATTACTATGCATGAACTAGAATTGAATTCGCCTGTTGTAGGCAATGAAATTTCAATTTTTGCAATTTGATATTCGATTACTATGCATTAACAATAAAAGCAGACTTTTCCATGTTTTCAATTAATAATAACAGGTCATAATCTGAACGCAAACAAATCACAAGGCTCTTTCGCTCTGATATGTAGCTATAAAACTAGTAATTGACCTAGAGGTTATTTTTTGTGTCAGTACATCAGTCCTATTACAGTATTACCAGTTAAACTACTGCAGATATAGCATGAACATGCAGCTCGAGTAGTTCATTAGCAGCAGAATTGCGATGGCCACGTAAAAGGCCGTCGAAACTGAAGAAGATGAGGAGGGCCGAGGAATGTGGACGAGTAAAGTGCTTCGTTACCACGGCTTCTTCAGCTGCAAGTTACCATGTAGGACCAGAAGTTTCAAGTGGCAGAACCTGCATAAAATAAACTGATAGTAATTCACCAAAAAGACGGGGATGCTTGCTCGAGTCTGATTTTTCCTTTTTGTTTAAGATGAAAACCGCCACAATGCACGACCAAGTATTTAGGAGTCATGGGGATTTCACAAACATCATACACAACTTCTACTAGACGACTCCGAAACTTCTATCTGTTCTCCAAGCTTATGCACCAGGCCCCCAATACATTTCCAGAAGAACAGCCATTGAAGGGCATTCTACCATTAGAGAAACAGTTTGTTGCATTGTGAAAATATCCCATCTTGGCTGTATAAACAGACACAAAAATCATACTTATCAGCAGCAACAGCATACCTTATGTTCTGGCCCTAAGGATGCCAATTTTTTCTAAAATGGTGGAGCCACATAAGAGAATAAGAACTCAGCTAGAAGTGATGCATGCGCTCCTCACTCAGTTGCTAACCTGTGGTAGCAGTCTTTGACCCCCAAGAGCACATGTCCTGGGTGAATCCCTCGTGGTGGGACCAATACCATATAGTACATTTTAAGTGGTCTTCCCCAACTCCAAATATTCAATTCAATAATTAGCATGGTCAAGGAAACTAGGGTCCAGAGTGATAAAGCAAAAGGTGAAAGAAAAGAAACGAGTCTAAACAAAGTCTCCAGACACGAACATGAATCTTACCCGCTTGAAGTGAAGGTTCGATTCTTCAGTTGCAGGGGGATTGAAGCAACATTTGGTGTATAGTTCCATCATCACAATCACCATGCAACACCTACAATATATGCATTCCACGAATCTTGCTGTTCAAAGCTCTTTACCTCTTCATACTTCACGTCCTTTCCTACGCCAAATCCCTCTACACTCTTAATATTTTCAGAGTCAGGCATCTGCCTAATCCAAAAATGGACCGACTGAAAGCCAGCCTCTTCCAAACAGTCTTTAATTTCAGGTAACGACCACCTGCAGTGATGTGAGACCAGATATTATATCTTCCCAAATTCACTAAAAACTAGTTTCATAAGCTGAGAAGCATATGCATGACACTTCATTAAATTAAAAAAACATTTCAGGGTTGCCCCACCTCAAAAATATAAAGATACTTCATAAGTGCAGGAAATCTAGCTAAAAGAAACCCTTACAGTCTCCAGCTATATGAAAAGGCATGAGGCAGCTTCTTCTGTGGCTTTTGAAGATGAAAGTGGAGGCTAATCCTTGTTTTCCGCTCAATAATGTCGAATTCAGCTTGCTCCCACACATACTGCACATTTTAATCAGAGCATTTCAATCAACAGTCGGTTGGAAGCGTCATCAAGTTGTACTTCCCCCATCATTACCAAAGAAGTAGAACACATCTACCAGAAAAGTAAGCTCATCCAATAGAATACTGGCTCCCATCACTGGTGCTTTGAACCTTTTATCTTTTCCACAGTACCAAATGGATTTCCACACACTCAATTCTCATTGCTTGAAGGTGCAGCATACGCTTACACGCACAAAACAAACATCCGAATGTGTGGAGAGCACTTTCAACAATACCAATGGCGCAAAACAAGGAAAAGGGTGCTACATGATTCAGAATCAGAATCAGAAGGAGAGAGAGAGAGAGAGAGAGAGAGAATAGGAGAATGACAGTATTCTAGTGACATATGCATCTCCTTTATCCGACATGCTTTATCTATAGCTAGATTTAAATACCCTAGAACAATTAAGATTTACGCACCTCCTTCAAATTTTGTACAAGTCTTATTTAGATACCAATGGAGAACTCCAATGGTATTCATAAAGATGATAACACATTGGACAGATCGAGTAACCGATTGTAATCCTGCGCATACTCTTATGTCAAACAAGTTACTCCATGATGAAATGCAATATATTTACCTTGAAATTGGCAAATCTCCTTTGAAGCCTCAACTTTTGCTCTGATGATGTGCCACCATACAAATCCATAACAAATATACCTCCTCTTCTGGACAAGAAACCTAAAACATGCTTGAAATACAAAACCAGGTCTTTACGTTGATGGAGGCAGCAACAGCTGTAGTTGAAAGCGCAGACTATGTCCCTCCCAGGGAGTTGCTTAGAACTTATATTCAAAGACGTCATATGTCGAGGACTTATACAATCAACTTGCAAACTGGATTGTTGATCGTCAATTCTTGGACCCTCTTCACTTGGATCTAGTTTAATAGTTCTTATGCGATCTATAGGCTCAAAATTGACATGCTTGGCCTCACAAGGTTGAAGAACATTTCCATGAAAAAGGGAAATTCTTGAGTAAATGTCAGCTCCAATGGTATTTATGTTGTTCTCCATACACCACTTTAATGCCTCGAGGTCCAAATCCAACCCCACAGCAGTGCGCCTTGGGTCACTTCGGAGCCACTCTGTGCTGTCAAATGCACAGAGAGAAGGAAATGTTAGCCGATATAAATGCAACAACAATCAAGCAATATGGGAAACATCATCAGTCTACTAAATGACCAGATGATCAAAGAGAAGTATCAATCAAAGTTTCGGTCTTCCGGATCATTCTTTGACATCATTCATAAATTTGATGTGCACGAGATGAAACATTTTTCAAATATCCAAAGAAGAATCAAAATTCTCCATAATTCACATTCAAAAACAAACTGCAAATTGATTTAGAGTACGCAATTAAATGACCAACATGAACCTATTTCTTTGACCAAGATACGAAGACGTCTCCATAACCAAATCACCAAATTGCAGAAGCAAACAAAACTACAGGCACAATAAAAGAAGGATCAAGAACAGCAGTCCAGTTTGAATAACTGATGTCAGCGAACACATACTTTATTGAACATCCAGTTGCAATTAGTTTCTAAGACTCTTTTTTTGAAGGAACCGAGGATGCATTCAATATCGATTGTATTATTTTCAGGTGAATATAAATTCCTTGGTCATCAAGGATGACTAGAGTGACCAAAAGTGTTTAATATACCTAAGAAGAGCAGTCCCACAAAAATCTTCTTGAAGATGGAAGGGCTGCCTTCCACCCACATACATGAGAAAAAATTTCTGCAAATAGCTTATATCTCCTTTCGGTGACTGCATTCAAAGAGAAACACAGGGAGACCTCATTACAGCTCTATGAGCATGAAACTGTTAGCAGGAATTCAATCTTATGCATAAATCTTTTCTCGGGAAGAAATTGAAACTAAACAGGGTTGAAGAACCCCAGACCTGGACAGATTGTTGGTAGAGGAGGAATTTTGATGGAATGTCTAGTGATGGACTTCGGCCGTCATGTTCTTGCTCTTGTTCTTCCTCATCGACCTCCTCTTCCCCATCCTCTTCATCGGAAAGAGGAGGCTTCGAAGATGAGGAGAAGTTTTCGTAACTGAAACTATCATCTCCTCCTTCAAGATATTGAGAGGCTTCTCTGCGAGGGTGTCTTTGGTGCCTCTGCTTCTTCTCTCGCTTTCCCATTTCCTGGAATGCCCAATACCACGCTTATGATGATGCAGACAAATTCCTCAATGTCTTATCTTGGCCTGTGAAGATTGTGGAGTTCACCATGATCCATTATCACCCTCATCAGGTAACAAATCTCAGACAACTGATAGAAAGAAAACAAAATGCCCGTTCTACATTACTGTGAAAGGACTAACGCCCATGGGAGATGCTACATGATCGAGTGTACAGGTGTGTGTGGATGTAAAACCTATGATGAGGAACTGCCACTGGACAAAGTTGAGACAATTTCACATAACTAAACATCTTATTCCACGACTTGACGAGTTATCTACAAGGCCCGTTGTCTCCCTCCGAAAGTTTGGTTCACGTATGCAAATTAATCTCCAATCAGCTCTCGTTCTCAAACGTGGGTCAATCTTGCATAAAGTGAAACCTTCATTTGTTCTCCCCCC
>BCNH02000009.1:9954079-9997278 GCA_001662345.2 Metrosideros polymorpha var. glaberrima
CCCCCAACGAGTTCAAATAGCACACAACAAGAAATTACACATATTGAAAGTTATGACCCATTGAACTTACGTTCTCCTGATTCATGCAAGTTTTTGAAGAGCTTGATCGAAAGAAATTCTAGAAACCATTTCAAGAAAACGAAAGAACCATTTCTTGAACAAGCCCAGAAGACGCTCCTACGTAAACACCGAACAACCGGAGCAAGAAAGAACCTAAAGGGCTTGAGACTTGAGAGAGAGAGAGAGAGAGAGAGAGAGAGAGGGTTAACCTGGTGATGGTGGCGGCGACGGTTTAGGCTACGGAGAGACGAGCAGAGGGACGAAAGAGGAGGTTTAACTGGGGTCAGAACTAGAAAGGGCATCCGTTCAGGTTGTATTTGGCTTGGGGAAAATGCGCACCAAACATACAGATGAACAAATATAACAGAGTTAATATCACGAAAAATTATAAATTAATTATAAATTTACTTTAAATTAATTTTTTTATTATACAAAAATCTTCAAATTGATGCACGTGTGATAAATTTAATCTTTATTAATTTCCGTTAAATTATGTTAATATCACGAAAAATCTCAAACTGACACACATATGACAAATGAAGAGTAAAACCCTAAACCGTTACACCCGTCAACTGTCACGTGTCATCTAACTCAACAATTTGACTGTAAAATTTAGCTGAAATTAATGAAAGGTAAATTTGTCACAGGTATACCAATTTAAGATTTTTTATGGTCGAAAAATTAGTTTGAAATAAATTTATCACAGGTGCACTAGTTCAGAATTTTTCCTGGTATTAACTCAAAATAATATTCCTACACTAGATAAATTGGCATCTAAAATAAGTTAATCATATTCAATATTGAGCTATCACACTCGGTGCTTTACTTTTGTAAATTAATTTTACTATACATTATATTATACATTTTTTATTTGTTGTTAGGAGATTTGAATGTGGAACGGCCATTTAAAAGAGTCCATTCTACTTTCTTATAAAAAAAACAGTATACAAGTTTCAATTGCTAAGTAATATGATTGATTATTGTATATAAGTAAACTATAATTTATGCTCTTGACCAAAAAAAAAAAAACTATGATTTATGTTTAAAGTTGAATTACAAATTTTATAGAAAATTAATACTGAAGATATTGTGACGATGAGAGAGAGAGAGAGAGAGAGAGAGTATATGTTGGTAAAAGAAAAAAAATCCAGTTCAGCAATTTTTAACGGCATTAATTACACATCAACCAAAATTCGTTATTGAAACCTCTAGGATGAAAGGTAGATCATTTTAAAAAATTCCCAAATCATTATGAATAAAAAAAATAAGAGAGATGGTTTTAAATTTTGGCTAAAATTACAAAGGCCGCCGGTGCCATTATATTTTATATATGTATAAATAATTTATATGAAAAACACCATTAGTCTAAAGGGTGAGCATCCATGATAGTTCAACTTGAGAATCGGCCCGAACCGGCCTTACCTAGCCAATTCAAAGCCGCACAAGAATCAATTAGGTTTCAAGTTCCAAATTTGGACCAAGCAATTCCCAGTCAGTTCCTGATTTCTTAGCCTGAATCAATTTTAAGACCAGTTCAAATGAACCCTAGATTATCATTCAAATCTCTTCGCACTCTCACATTTGCATGTGGCTGCCCTTTCTTTCTCACAAACTCTCTAGGCTCTCAAAAATCTCTAGCAGCGCCCTCGAGTTTTGTTGTCTCGTCTCTCTCTTGGTCTTGCTGACATCATCTTGTCTCATCTCTCTCTCGCTCTTGCGGCTTGCGGCTTGCGGCTTGCGGCTTGCGGCTTGCGACCTCGCCTTAGCTAGGAACTCTCTGTGTGAGTTTTGTTTTGATTCTTCTTTGGTAGTTTTAATTTTGCTGTGCTGTGGTGTCAATGTCTTTGTGGTCACTTCTCACTCTCACATCTACGACTACCTTCTCTTTCTCGCAAACTCTCTAGTTAACGCGTGGTGAGTTTGGATGAAATTGCTTAACGAATTTGACGGAACGAAATTGTTTGATGTGTTTGCGGAAAAATAAGATTGGAATAGAAAATCTTACCATCAAGGCATAAAGGAATATCTCACTAGTGAAGGATATTTAACTTTAAGGCTCACTACTAACAAATTTGAAAGAGGAATTTTAAGGTTCACCACCAATGAATTGGATAAAGAACCAAAGAAATCACTCACTTGAAAGAAATTCTCATATATTATCAAATCAAAACTTTACATCCTTAAAACTAAGAATGTAAATCCTATTTATAAAGGCACTAAGACATTAAGCTAGTAAATATTAAACTAGAAAACATCAAATTAGGAAACCAACTTAAACTAGGAAACTACCATTCAACCTTCGATTCAACTGAAAGGGCCTTTATTCTTCAATTTGTAGAAATTCCATCTTGAACGGTTGGATGATGCGGGATCATGAAATTCCATTGAAGACCATTTGATGTTTATGCAAGCAAAGGGAGATATCAACCAGAATATGATTGAATGGGTTCAATGAGGAGAAAGAGGCCATGATAGAGTTTCTAGAATATTGAAGAATAAAGACAGTTAAGTCAAAGGTTTTCTAGTTCAAGTTGGTTTCCTAATTTGATATTTCCTAGTTTAAAGTTCCTATTTTAGCATTTCCTAGTTTAGTGTCTCGGTCCCTCTATGTATAAGAGATGCATTCACTTGTAAGTATATATATTTTTGAGTTGATAATATATGAGAATTTCTCTCAAGTATGTGAACTCCTTAGGTTCTTTAAACAATTCATTGGTGGTGAACCTTTAAGTCCTTTGGTTCTTTGTCCAATTTGTTAGTGGTGAACCTTTATGTTCTTATCCTTGGTTGGTGGAATTTTCATTTATGCCTTGGTTGTGAACTTTCTATCACAGTTTTTTTTTTTTTTTGCATACACATCAAACACTTTTGTTCTGTCAAATTTGTTCAGCAATCACCCAAACTCACCACGCATCCAGTTGGTATTAGAGCTTCAAGGTTGAACTAGTTAGGTGAGTTCTTATGTTGCTTGTTTCATACTTCCATTCTGAAAAAGATGAGTTGATCCAATTTCCAGAGGCTTCACTTTGGAACAAGCCCACAATAAAAAGCGCGACTTGCAATAGAGGATCTCTAGTGACGGACAGGTGAATCTGAACAAGTTTGACCAAACAAAACTTTTTGATTTGTTTGCGAAAAAATAAGATTGGAATAGAAGAGTTCACCACCAAGGCATAAACAAATGTTTCACTAGTCGAGGATAATGAACATTAAAGTTCACCATCAACGAATTGAATAAAGAACATAAGGGATTTTAAGGTTTACCACCATCGAATTGGATAAAGAACTAAAGGAATCACTTACTTGAGAAATTTCTTATATATTATCAACTCAAATCTTTGCATACTTACAATTGATAATGCACCTCCTATTTATAGAGGAATTAAGACACTAAACTAGGAACATCAAACTAGGAATCACTAAAATGGGAACTAAACTAGGAAACTTTAAATTAAGAAATATCAAGTTAAGAAACGTTAAAATAAGAAACCTTAAACCAAGAAACATCACATTAGGAAACCAACTAGGAAACAACCCTTCAACCTTTCATTCAGAAAGCCTTTATTCTTCAACTTTTAACATTTCCATCTTGAACCTTTATCTTCATTGGATGCATTGAATTAGGCTTAATACCCTAAAAAAACCCCAAATTTAACTAAAGTCCCAATTCTATGATAAACTTTTTTCGTCTCATAAAAAATCCCCATCTTTTAGGCTAGTCTTAATTCTACCCTAAACCTTTTTTTGTCTCATAAAAAAACCACCAACTCGATGTTGCTTCTTGTCGATCAACCATCGTGAAGCCCTGTTGTTCGAGTCGTCGTCACCCGTTATTGCCAAGCCGTGGTGCCCCATTCTGTCATGAGGAAAAACATAGCAACCTACTATGATAAATTGCTTAGCCTTAGCCCCCCGGCTAATTCTTGTCCCGATGATCTCCCTTCGGTGCCAACCCTTCTACATTGCCGATCAAGGTTGTAGGCTCCCACTAATTCAATTGAGAGGCCAACCTCGATCCTCGTTGCTCCGACAAAGCTGTTGGGCCTAACAATCAACTTAGAGGGGGTGAATAGGTTAAGTGAAGATAAAAATAAATTTTCGCAGAATACCAAACCATCTTCACACCAGATAGTGTTACAAACATATTAGCATGTGTGAAGCTGGTAAGTAAACATAGTAAGATAGATAGATCAAAACAACAAACAATATTTGCGGAATATAATAAGTTAAAAATTCACTATCAGCAGAAACACAATACTACAATTAGGAGTGTTGCTGGTGAACAGATAAAGTAATCATGTGCTGTGCTGATAATAAAGAGATAGTAGATAGCAGATAGCAGACTGAGTTTTATAGTGGTTCGGCTTTATCCCAAGCCTACATCCACTCTCAAGACTAACAGTTACAATTAGGCTGGAATCCACTAGTAATCAACATTGCAAGTTACAACTAGCATATGTTGTTCCTTCCACATAATAGATCACACTATCAAGACACAACCATTGTACTTACACTTGTACACTTGACTCTACATGATTATAACTCAGTCACACCATATATAAACATAATCAGCATTGCAACTGCTAACAAAACAGAGAAGAAAACTTAAGAGCACAAGACTCATTTTGTTCATTTCCACTCAACACACCAACTTCATTACTTCTCTTGGATTGAGTATATATCATTAGATGACCGTTTGCAACTCATCTCCAAGAAGTAACCGTTGGTGTTACTGTTGCCATCTTCGAAACAACTCTCTAACTAGTCTGTCTGACAATGACAATTTTCCCAAACTAGTTGCACTACTCCTGTTAGAATTGCCATAACTACTCTAATACATCTTTAGTGCTCCTGATGCAAACTCCAAGCCTTTGTAATGGCTAGTTTCATCTTGATCATCGTTCCCATCAGTTGAGCAGATGACCAGCACCTTCTAGGACTTGATATCTACATTGTCCCTTACCCATATAATCTTATTGTAGATGGTCGGTAATCTATTGATGTTGTCCATCGATGAAACCCTATGAAATGACTTCCAATCAATCTTCCAATGATCCTCTGGGCTTTTTCAGCTTCCAAAGACTTCCAAGGACATTAACACACTCGTTGACCCCTCGTCTTTACTGAATGCCTGAGTTAGTAGCCAAAGATCTTCAAGGACATCAGCATCATAGCTGATTCTGTGTCTTCACTTAACTTACTGAACCATTGGTATTGTCATTTTCTTTCCATCTCATCTGAAGAGAACTGTTTCGGCCAACAATTTGTTGTCCAGGTGGTGATCTGTTGCACTTCTATCTTTTGGTTCTTCCAAGCATATTGGCGATCATGACTCTACCAAGTGGTTCGTCCTTGCAAGTGTGGTCCTTCCAAGCTTCAACGAGGCTTGTTCACCATCATCAAGGTCCATCTAACTATTCACCTTATCTTAGTCCTTCCAAGCCATCACGAACATCCCCGTTCTTCTCAACTCGTTCTCTCTTGATCAAGGTTCTTCTAGCTTGTTCACCTTTGTAGAGATCCTTCAAGCTTGTAGACATCTCCACGCCCAATACTTTGTTCACCTCATATATCTAAAATGATCATTCCATATCGGGAGAGCTTTTGCGATTCTGACAGAACACTCAGCATCACACCAATTGCTGATTTATTCTATCGGTTGAATCTATCTGCAATCCAGCAGATACGATTTGCCAATAAGATTTTGTCGCTAAATTTTGAACATGGTGATAAGTTGATGATTATCTTTACATTTTTGCGTATCTCACATAGATATTTCCTAAATTTGAGAGCAAAAAAAAAAAATCATGCATTAGATAGGATTGCATTGGAAAATCTTACCTCATATGTAGTTGTATTTTAAAGAAGCCTTGCATATAGATTAGGATTATTTTAGATAACATTTGAATATTTAGATAAATTATGCATTCTAGGATAGATTCTAGGTTCAAATGGCAATAATCTAGAGCACATCCTAGGTTCATTTAGAAATGGTAAGTCTAGGTTCATTTAGATAAAATGCACGTCATTTAATATAGTTGCATATTATTCTGCTCGTCATTAGAAACTATATGTTTAGGGTTACATAATGCATGTCATTTTAGGATAGACATATATGTACGTCATAATGCATGTCATAAAGTTAGGACATTTAGATATATGTCTTGCATGTCATATTAGAATAGATTGTCATTCGCATGTCCTTTAGTGTAATTAGAATAATTGCATAGGTTGCATTGCATACATTATTGCATTCGTTCAAATAAGTGAAAATCCCAAAAAAAAAATGCATTAGTTAAAGTCTTGCGTTTGGATAAAACGTTAGGGATTAGGCTGCAGCGTCCAAGTATGTTATTCTTACTCCTGTCCTTGTAATTTATTTAACACTTTGATTATTCGGTGTTAAATAATGTTTGCGCATCTATATGATCACCTCACATGTTTGGACTTAGATAAAATAAATCCTAATTGCCTGCATAAATGCTTTTCTGAATAAAAGAATGGTACCGAAAGAGCATTAGAATAATCTAGCATAACCAAGTCTCCGTACTCATAATCTCTAGTTTGTAGGAATAATGTATTTCTCTCGATACTTTATTTAAGTGTCTAATCAATCTACCATAAACTGATTAGTGGCGACTCCAAGTTGAAATCTATTGCATGTTAAATGCTTGAACCTAAGTTGCGATTTGGTATGGACTTGGGAGAGTCTGAGCTAGGTTAATTAACTTAGTAATTCATTAGCTTGATTTTTAGGTCACGACAACCTTCAATAATCCAATAAACTCTACCATGCCTTCCTGTAAAAACAATTCAAATCGAAGCCCCAACCCACAGCCATTACCATATGAGGCACCAAATATCAATCAAAGAACCATTTGCTTACAAATGATTTAGCAAATTAATAAATAAACCATTAATTATGAAAAGTGGCACTACGTAAGAAAATTTAGTTGATCCCCACATTAACAAATGCACCAAACGAATCAGAGTAACCAAAAGTAGAATCCTATGGGTGGTCTCCTTGCATATTTTCCCTCAAGTTTCTACCTACAGATGCTAGAGTTCAGAAAAACCTAATAAAAAGAAGGGTAATAAAGCTTAACCACTTACAGATTTCTTTGATGAATTTGAACTTCCGAAGCTATCCATAATCTTCCGAGAAAAACTTGATTGAAGAGTGCTCGAACGGCCTTGAAGCAATTCGTAAGCTCAGACAGCCTTCAAAAATTCTTGAAGCTCCCACTTAGTTCTATGTCAAATGGTAAAACCATACAAGTAATCTTAGGAAATGTCAAAAGTAGTCCCAACCAGGTTCAACTTCCAAGTAGCATGCAAGAAACTCTTCTTACCATGAGAAGTGAAAGTGTGTGTGCTGTTGGAAATAGTTTTGAGACACAGACGATCTTGATGAATATAGTAGGTCGTTTACATACAGAGAGCATGACAGACTTAAGCTTTGAGCATGTTATAACCTGATAAATCTCGTTCGTTCCTCATGACTAGCATCAGGTCCAGGCTTTTTAACTCCTGTAATGCCTCATAGATTGCATTTGCAGAAGAGTTTCCCTCCGACTTCACCGATGATCCAGTGTCACAGACAAAACCTGAAACGAAACGAACGCAGTCGTGGATAATTGTGTCTAGTAACTTTGTGTTCCTTCCTTCCCAAGCTCAGGAAATGGAGACGGAGGAAGAGCTTGGAAAAGCGGCTTGAAATATTGGCAACAGTGAGTTTCTTCCATAAATAAGAGTAAAAATCAGTAAAGGGCACAGAGAGGTGCAAACCAATTACAAAAGGGATCCTAAGAATAGAATTTGTCTACACGAAAGGAATCTACTCAAGGCGTTTCTGTACATCAAAATGTTTCCCTAGAACCAGAAGCATAAACTTTCGAACCATCTAGCTCTCACTGCAATGATCGAAAATTTCTTTCGACCAAAAGCTTTTCCATTCCTCCCTGTCATTACTAACCAAAAATCGAAAGATGGTCAAGCAAGCTCTCTCTTACTCGAAAGTACTTTCCTGTCTTGCCCCCACATCTCCCTCACCACTGACAATACCATAACCCAATTTAGCCCATGCTCACAAAGTTGTATTGATCTTTTTTATTCCAAAAGCACGAGGTAAGTAGAAACTATGCTCTGCTTTGTGCACAGAAAAGTGCATGATTGACAATTCAAGTACGTCTGAAAATTGCTTATTGATCAAAGTTACTGCTCCAAAAAGTTAATGAAGGACACACTTTAGAAAGAAGCCTATTTGCAGGAGGAAACTGATAATGAAGGAAGGAAAAGGAAAAGCTATCTCTATAAATGATCTTACCAAATTAAAAAGAAAATCAAGAGAAAAAAGTATGGACCAGATCGAGTTTGACAAACTGAATTAAGTCCATCTCTTGCCACTAAATAATTTGCACCTATGATATTCTGCTGTACCCTGAAGGCTCTGTGCCAGACTATTCTCCATAACCATAAGGGGAGAACCTGTAGATGAGTTTCCCAAGCTAGGCCAGCTAAGGCCAGAAAAACATGAATGAATTTTATTCATAGCAGAAGCAGTTCCAACATAGACTCTTCAACCACCTTAGGATTTCAACGTCTTACAACAGAAACAACTTCAGTAACTCTGTGCATCCGATGGATTTTCAAATCTGTCTTAATAGCCAAAGTTTCTGTTCTAAACTCATTGCCATATCACGATCCGAAAACAATATCATTATAAATGGTATTATCCCTGAGCAATTTGGAGTATCCTTGAACATCTTCCCCATACAGTACATTATAAATTCTATGAAAAAATTACAAACATTTGAAATATCCACAATCTCTGATCATGTTCAGGAGTATGCTCATCTAGAAGTCAAGCTAGAAGCCATATAAAGAAGAGACTGTAATGTATTGTGAGTACCTGAGGCAGGTCTACCAAGTTCGGACACACGGTTACTCATTCTTAAATGAGGGACTGGCAACCATCCAACAAATTCTATCTTCACCACAAGTCGCAAGAAAACAATGAAAACAACAGCATGGTTTAGCACAACTTTCAGTTCACGTTAGAACAGCATGCAAAAGGCACTAACTGGAAAAATGCCACATAGTTGTGCATGCTACTACACAACTATAAGAATACTACAAACTGCCAAAATCAACTGATAAGCCCAATACCCAAACCAAACAAAAGTTAAGAACCACAAAGAAAGATGGGAGCAATTCAAGAGATGAAAATCCAGAGAGGAATGAATGATCATCCTAATAATATAGGCAGGCAACAAGCATTTGAAATGACCAAATATGAAGAAATGGTTCAGTAAATTATCTTCTTTCATACAGCCCGTTGTTCACAGAGAAGGGGAGGGGGGAAGTGATAAGAAAGCATGCAGCAACCATGTGAATAGAATGAAGAGAAATTGCTTCTGACACATTGATTGACATCAAGCAATCGACAAAATAATTCAATTTAGGACAAAGCAAATGAGCGACAAAATGCTCGAACATCCTCCCCCTGTAAGTGAAAGATCCAAACAGAGGATAGCAACTCACCTATGAAACAATAGTTATTCACCTGTTATGAATTTCATCATACCCGGCGTCATAATGTGTAAGCATCTCACTTTTGATTAGTCGATTTCATTGACCATGTCGCCATCAATTTGGTGCTGAATCTGTTCAGCGGTTGCAGGTCCCAAAGCTTGCAATGTCCCCTTCTCACCTTCAGAAACAAAAGCATACTCATCTGCATTTCCATCCTCCATCTCTACAGGAATTTTCGCTCTCTTTCCAACCTTCAAGTGTATCCCCTATGCTGCCATAGGGATTTGGCTGTTCTCTTTGAACAGGTGACGGCTCATCCATAGGTAGCTGATGTTTCGGTTAATTAATCTACCACCATGTGATGAATCAGCAACCATAATTTCAGGTTCAGTTCCAGAAGGTGAGTTTCTGCCAGGAGCTACTTCATTTTGAGTATTGCTGCTATTGGACCATTTCATTCCTGGGCTTTCATTTGCTGAATCCGATGCTCCTAAGTCACACCTCAGTTGTACTCCTGAATCTCGCCGTGGGACATAATTATCACCATTCCTGGAACTTTCTTTACTAGAAAGTCTTTCTCTGCTGTTAAATCCATTGCTTGACTATCATCAGAGAGCATCTCCACCATCCTTTCGAGAAGTTCCAATTGCTTGCTCAATTTCTGCCTCCTCTAAACTTTCATCCATAGCATCGGTTTTCTCTTGCTGATATCCGTCTTCTACCAGTACATCTTGCTCTTCTTGACCTGCTTCTTCCATAGCATCGATATCCTTTACTTCGTCATCAATCTGCATGCCCTCTTCAGATGTTTGATCTAACTCATTGACCTCTAATCCAGAAGAATCCATGTCTGCTTTTTCGTCATCCATATCCTCCACATCAACGTGATTATCCTTATCTGCAGCAGCAGCATTTGTTTCATCGGCATTATTACTGTGAGCTTCATCCGGCACCATTGCACCTTCTTCCTTTTGCTCTGAGTTCCCTTTGGTTCTCATCTCTATCTCTGACTGAGGGTCCAGATTCATACTTCTCATTTCCCTTTTTTGGGATGTTATCATCATCCTTTTTCCAAAGTCTTTCATCAACAACCTCACTGTCATCCCCATTATTTCCCATTGCAGGTTTAAGTTCCTCACCATCCCTGTTGTCATTGTCGTCCTCTGCAGAATCCTGACTCACGCTAAACGTATCAGCTACAAAATCCTGCTCCATTCCAATCCCTTTCTCATTCTTGTTTGGGACGTCTGTGGAGGCATTTTGTTCTTCACCTGGCTGCAAGAATCAAACAAAAAGGTATTAAATAATAAAAATTGGTACAAGGCATGAAAGGGGGGTGGTCAAGAGCTGCATCTCTACCTTCGCAGAATCCCCAAGAAGCTGATCCTCATCAATTATTTGATCACTCACATCATTGATTGCTTCCCCCTCACCCATACCCGTTCCTCTAGCATTCTGAGATGTGGCATGGCCACTCTCATCCACCTGATCTTCGAGAGATGTGCTAAACCCTCTTGAGTATAACAGAGCTAGATCTTTAGCAAGTGTATGAGTCATTCAAGAGATCTGTAAGCAAGTCAGATGGATTACCTTTGGTATAGATGGAAACACTACTCTATATAGTAGCCATTATCATCAAGTGGAATCATGCATCCGACACTAAAAGTAGACTTACTGTTCTGTTCACAATCAAAAGATCTCTGAGAAGAGCATTCCCGAAATCCAAAAGTACGTTCAACATTGCACGCAATTTGTTAAAATACAACCCAATTTGCAAAGAGGAAATACAGTGTTCAAACATAGGGAAATACAGTGTTCAAAAGACAGCCCCGCATTTTCTTGACCAGGGAAATTAATTAATTTTTCCTGGAAATTCAGAAGATAAGAAGAAGTTTTGATCTCCTCAAGTAATATTTTACAAAGAGGAAATACAGTGTTCAAATACCGGCAGACAAATTGCTCTAAAAGTATCGTCGCATAATGGCCCTATGTTTAAATCTGTTGCATAAGCTTTGAACAGAGTTTTCCATGAGTTGATATTCTGTTGTGATTCATATGCCACTGCTAAAGCCCCACGAATTCCACTTCAAGTTCAGAGTAGAGTGAAGATGTCGACTCCATTCTCGCTCCTAAGGCGAATTTGAACTGTTCCTGCATCTGTTTCCCCCAATTAAAAAAAGAAAAGTATATCGCCATTGTAAACACATCGCAGTCCTATTAGAATTAGTTCAAAATTTATTACCAAATCCATGGAGGACGGTATCCATGTCAATCTATAAATTAGTGACAGAAGTGGTCAAACTCATGCAATGTTGAATTGCCGTGGGAAGGGACCACCCAAGAAGGGCCAAGGAAGACGTGCTGTGAGGCGCAGTAAATGGAACTGGGATGCTCACATTTATCATCTAGGACTTTATTTTTGGGGGTTTATATTCTGTTGATCTAGCCCTCTTTTTCCTTCCCCTTTTGTAATGAATCTGTTCTGGCAAAATGAACGGGACATGTCATTGAATAGCATTTGAACCACAACTTTGCTTTGTCTATATGACTTTGTACCATTAAAATCAGCTTTTGTTTATCAGTTTGCCTGGTGCCAAGAAACCATGGACTCTAGAGTGCTGGTATCTCAGCATTGGGAAATTGTGATTGGGTTAAACTCTTACTTTCACCCTTCAGAATCCAGAAGAATCGATTCTGGTCCTGCATCCCAATCGCAGCTGAAGTATAAAAGTTGATTGTCTCGTGTGGTTACCAGAAACGTGTTATTACCAATCCAAAGTATGAGATATATCTCTTGTAATTCCAAGTCAAGTGTCATGCTTTCATCAGTCACAAAACCACTACAGGAGGAGCCAGGGGGCATGTAGTCCAACAAAAGGAGTAAGAGAAATCCGAGCATATAATACAAGTCCCTTTCGAATCGCATTGGAAGCTTTCGGCATCGTTGTTCCCTGTTTACCTGGCGTGTTGGTTTGCATGCATCACAAGGAACAAGAAACCAGTGGGAATGCATCTTAGTCAAGTGCCGGTGTGCTGTGTGATTTGATGTAGCAATTGGAAATTCCTAAAGTCTCGGTAAAGCCAGAATTTGCTGGAGTGATGGCAGAATGTAACATCTGTTATTGTGCATTGTGGTTCTTCTATTGTGACAAAATGTGAATAGAAGGTTCATAGCTCTGTACAATAACTCTTGTGAGATCGATTGTCTGTCTGAGTCAAAGTTTGTGTTCTACTGGTACTCGTCTCTTGGCACTGATTTTGGGTATTCTCGGTGAAATGTATACAGAGAAGCTTCTCACCGACTGAAGAAATTTTGCCCAAGAGGCAGCTGCAAAATGAAAGCATGTATGGCTATGGAGATTATATGGCAGAAAAACTAATAACTTTGTTATTTCTGGCAAGGAAGAGACAGATTATTGCTATGATCTTATCTAAAACTTGCTGATGTTTCTTCCTTATATATGTTTATGCACTTGAATGGCTGATACATATTGAGAGCTTAGAAAAGTGAAAGACCTTTAGGGTAAAGATACATGCGCCTCCTGCGTCTTGCTTTTGCCATCGTCTTCAATGTCCACCTGCTGAAGTTTTGCCTCGGGTTGCTGTGGCTGATGTGCCATATCATAGGTTGCATGGAGCCCAAAGAGAAGATAGTACATAAGCATTACTATGGTGCATATTACAAATCGTAGGAAAGCATCAGAACCCGATGACCCCATTAGAAACACATTTGTTGCTATAGACAATGATGGAAGCCATGGGACGAGCGGAACTCTCCAAGCTTTTGGCGTTCTCTGCTGCGGCAAGAACTTGTGAATCCCTAAAGTTCCCAAGAACCAAAGTGGTATAGTTACGCAATACCCAATCCAGCCATTTGGGTTCAATCCCCAGTAAGCTGAAGTTCCTATAGAGGAAGCTACAATTATCAGCAAGAAAGCAACCAGCTTCGACAGGTTCTGTTGAGGCGTTTTATCTCGTACGTAGTACCTCCTCACAAGAACAGCGACCGCCATCATCATGAAAATGAATAGTGTGCTTACAGATAACAAGCTTGCAAGTTTGTCCAAGCTTGAGAAGAAAGCGATGAGAGCACTGCAAATGGTTATCAGAAGGGTTGCGTTGATGGGAGTTCCAGTTTTCGAGTGGACAAGGGCAAACCACGGTGGTATCATGTGGGCTCGCGCGATATGAGTGGCGTACCGTGCTTGGCCAAGTGCCCCAACAAGAAGAACTGTTGTCATGCCCTTCAGAGCTCCAAGATCCACCAGATACTTCGCCCACCTCATTCCCACGCTTTGAAAAGCCACAGAGTAGGCTGCATTTTCGTCTATTTCGGTGTACTTCTGCAGCATGCTAAGCGCGAGAGCCATCAAGCAGTATGTCAGCGTGATGATCGACATTGATCCAACCAGTCCTATTGGTATATCTTTCGAGGGGTTCTTTGTTTCCTCGGCCATGTTGGATATACTATCGAATCCAGTATACCCAAAATAAACAACAGCCGCTGCTTGGAAGATCCCTTTAGCCCCATAAGGCATAAAAGGCGTTAAGTTAGAAGTGTCCGCATGAATAAATCCTGCAATTATGACGAAAAGAATTGCCACGGTGTTGATTGCAGATGCTACCCAGTTGATGCGCGAAGCCTGCCTCGTGCTGATCATTGCAATTGTGGCAGTAATAACCAAAACAGCAACGGCGATCGGGTCCAGGAGATTGTAACCGTTTCGAAGGCTCGTATGTATGCGTAATGAGTTAGAGGGACGGTTCAGCAAGTCTGTGAAGTAGGAAGTCCAAGCCCGGGCAACTGCCGCAGTCCCAACAACGCTTTCCAGGAGTATGTTCCCTGCCGCTATGAACGCGACGAAATCTCCCAGTTCTACTCTCAAGTAAGCAAAAGATCCGCCTGCCACAGGGATTTCTACCGCAAATTCCGTGTAGCAGAAGACTGAAAGCATGGCAGATGCTCCCGCCGCAAGATACGACAGGACGATGGCTGGTCCGGCATGTTTATGGGCTTCTTGGCCAGTGAGCACAAAAATGCCTGCTCCGATGTGGCCTCCCAATCCAATCCACGTGAGATCCCACCAGTTTAGGCAACGTTTCATGTCGTTCTCGCTCCGTTTCCTGAGCTCCTGGAGCTCGGCAGCATCGTCCGACCTGCTTTTGATCCTATCCTTCAGCCGGAAACACATTTGCGACAGCGCGGATCTATAGGCTCCCCAGTTTTTGAAGGATTCTTCCGGGAAGAAATCTTGCTTGCTCCATCTCCAGTAACTTCTCTCTCCAACCTGATCATTTGCTGATTCTTCATTGAAACTTTTCATGGTTTCACTGAATTGAGTTCCTGAGATGGAAGTTTGAAATGCTAGTTGGAAGCTCTATTGGCGTTGCAACACCCGATAGACATTGTGATATTTGTAGGAGAAGATGCGCTCCAACGTCTGGCGCCACTCTTTCCCTCCTCCAATCATGGCCCGTCCTTTTTTGACCGTCTTCTACAAAGGGTTGGCAAGAGGTTGCAATCCTTCGAAGTGGGTACACTTTTGGATGTTTGTTTCATGGGTCAGTGATGGCAGGCAGACTCACAGTCACGGGACTTTTCGGATTGTTGCCTTATACTATACTACATAAGAAAAATGACAAAAAATGATTCCTAAATTTTAGCCTGATATATCATGTGGTCCCCAAAATTTTAATTTATTTAATGTGATTTCTAAACTTTACCCCAATTTATAATGTAATTCTTGAATTTTTAATTTGTTTAATGTAATCCCTATACTTTTGGTTCATGTTTAATTTAGTCACTGCACTTTATGAAAATGTTAAATGTCGTCCCTGAACTTGAATTGATGAAAATACAATATTGAACATTTCATATAGTTTAGGGACTAAATTTCCAATGGGCCAAAATTCAATGACTATGTATGTCATTATTCCTAATACATACTCTTCTCGTCTTGTAAGAGATCCTTCCTACTAGATTTCCTCGGTTACAACTAGAGACAGCTTCATAGACTTGCAAGTTGCAACAAACGAGTTGTTATACTTCCCCCCTTCTATGTGTCCCTCCCACAGCCTTGTCTCGTAAAAGATCCTTCCCACTAGATGGGGTGTGCCGCGCTCGAAATGATACCACAACTTTTCAATCGCTCGTTCAACCTCCTTTTAACTTTCTTCACTTAAGTTGCTTGCTAAGAAAGCTGACGTGACATCATTTTAAAAAAAAATATATATATATAAGGCTGTGGGAATGATTTTATCTTTAGAATAACATCACGTCACCATTTCCATCCATCCAAATTACCGGAGCAACTTAGATAAACGGAATTTGTAAGTTAAAGCACCCGAAAAGGAGCAATCGAATAATCGTCGCACTAAACGTAATGCCACACGAAGGATTTGGATCTTTCAGTACATTTTATATCTGCTAAATTGATAGCCACAACTTTTGGCGAGATTACGGGTCCATCTAAGATTCTGTGATGGTCTAAAAAACGATAAAAAAAAAAAAAAACTCTTGGTGAGAAAGACTAGGCTCGGTTTTTGTCAAGGCGGCTTAGGGTTTGGGTAGGGGTTGGGGTTGGGGTTGGGGTTGGGCATGTTTTTCCTCCCACGTGACCGCTATAATCCCAAGAAGTTGGGCTTTGGGCAATCAGTCAAGAGAGGAGTGATATCAGCTGATAGCCGCGTGTGCCTCTTTGATCAGGACATGGTTGTCCCATTGCGCAGAATTCCTGTCCACGAGCTTGAAAAACTCCAAAGTCCTCGGCGTTACCATCCTCTCTATTCGCAGAGCAGCGAGTCTCATGTCCACTTCATCAGTCGATCTTCTTCTTCTTCTTCTTCTATCTCAAATTCCTCCCCATCTCTCCCTCGTTATTTCATCACAATGGATCTAAACAACATCATCTTATCTGCATGTAGTTTCTGTACTAACATTTAGTTTCTGTACTGAGGAAAAGAAAGGAAAATGGCATAAATGATTCATTGACTTGGGCTCAATTTGTAATGTTGTCCCTGAACCTTGAATTTGTTTGATGCGGTCCCTGAATATTTGATACGTGTTCAATTTAGTCCATGAACTATATGAAAATATTCAATATTACATTTCCATGAATTCAAGTTAGCAAAATTTGTCAATTTGGCTTCCTATCCAGCACGTTTGAACTGTGGACAAAAGAAAATGTTATGCATGGATTGTCCTGGTAAGATATTCAACTCAAATTGAAATATAATAATCCTTTTGATTTGTTTAATTTAGAAAATTGATTATCCGTGTTATTTGACAACGTGTATTATATCCTGATTTAAATTGAATATCTTAAGTGGATAACTTACGTGTGAGATTATTTTTTTGTCCACTATTCAAACTTATCGAATTGGAAGCCAAAATAGCAAATTCCATTAACTTGAATTAATGGAATGATGATAGTGGATATTTTCATAGAGTTTAGATACTAGATTTAATACTTACCAAAAGTTCAGGGATCACACTAAATAAATAAAAAATTCTAGGATGATATTGTATATTATGCTAAAATTTAGAGTCCACATTGAACAAATTAAAAATTCAAGACGACATTGCAAATTGGATGAAAGTTTGGGGACCGTTTGTGTATTTATGTCAAAAAAAAATAGAGATAAGTGCATTAGAAATCCTAAAACTTGTTACAAAAATGCAATTGAGCCCTACAACTTTAAAAAAAAAATGTAATTAAATCCTAAAACTTGTCATGAAGTGCAATTGAGTCCTAAAACTTTCAAAAAATACAATCAAGTCCTTAAACTTGTCAAGTTGATCCAATCAAGTCATTCATTTAACTGCACTTTTTGAAAATGATTACACTTTCGTGACAAGTTTTAGAACTTGATTACATTTTTTAAAATTTTAAAACTCGATTACACTTTAGTAACAAGATTTAGGAATTGATTACATTTTTATAAGTTTTAGGACTCAATTACATTTTTTAGGACTTCCAGTGTCCTTAGTCCAAAAAAAATAATAAGAAAGGGCCATCCCAGTCAAAGACTAAATAAACCAAAGTGATGAAGAGCAAGGACCGGACCAAGTTACTAGTGCAGTCTTTGGTTGTTGCTGTGATCTTTGATAAGCTGGCTAGGGATGTCAGTCACTAAAGACTTGGGAGTGAACTTGTTCTGCCCCCATAAAGTGGGGTCATGGTCATCCTCTCATGATAGTCCACAGCACAGGATATGTCCGGTCTATTTCTACCCCCTTTCGTCATTCTAGAATAATTTAGGAGACATACTTTATCCAAGCTTTCTCGCTCCTAGTCCATCCACGAACCACATATCAATAGGAGAAAATCCTGCTCTAATACCATTAGTAAAAATGTGATTTGTCTCGAGTGAGCTAAGCTCCTAAAATGAGTACTCTGAATAACTAAACAAAATACCGACCATTTAGGGGAAATGTTTACATAGGAAAAACACAATTGGACATTTCAATCCAATGTAGGATTTGGGATTTCACACCACGCACCACAAGGGTGAAACCAAACTAAGCTACGCACCAGGCAAGAAAGTTCGCTTTGTGAGGTTAGAGAACTGACCGTGTCTCCATCCCATCTGTCGACAAGCCATCGAAGTAATCTTAGCACTAGCACAGCAAAGACACCAACAGCATGACAACAACCAGACTAATTCTTGAGTCATCTCCAACCACAATGAAGGAGGACAGACTACGAGTTCGACGTAGAGCCCCTGCTCCATCGCTTCCTTTAGCCCTGAGAGATGATTTGTTGTTGGATCAAGCGTATTGTACCAAAACCAAGTTCTAAACGATTGATTTTGCAGAAATTTTATGTCTTTTCTCTGTCTGGCTTTCTATAACACCTAGTTTGTCGCTCTCAGAGCAACCGGAAGTTTCTTATGCTTTGCTGTTGAAGAACTTCCTTAATGCGAGAGACAATTTCTGAGCACAAGATTATAGTTTGCCCTTACAGGATGCCATATCAGTGCCCAAAGTCTCGCAACACACAGAGAAAATGGCCAGAATGAAATCTCATGTAATTTCCTTCTTGATCCACAAGGTCTTTGAAACTGTTCCTTAAGACTGAATTAGTTGCAGAGGTGACAACAAAAGTTAGGGATGGCACCTCCTGCCAAATACTAGTCACCGAGACAGATATACATCCAACTGTATCTTTGCGAAAAATAGGAGAAACTTCAATGGAACTTCCTCATCCCTGCAGCTACCAGGTCGGGAAGCACAACTGCGCCGGATTTCCTCATTTCCTCAGCATAAGACGTCTTGAACCTATCTAACAACAATGCATGCACTCGTACGCTCTTTGCTGGCACATAATCCTTACGCATGTTGTCTCCTATGTGCAGTGCTTCTCCAGGTGCAATACTTCCAGCCCTCTCGAAGGCAATCTCATAAATTGTTGGGTTCCGATTTCTCCACACCCTCCAGCCCTGAGAATACACCATAGTCCCACTTGTACCCCTGAAGTCGCCATTGCTCACAATTCCAACTTTAAAGCCTTTCTGATGCAGCCACCACAAGAATGGTTGGAAGTCTGGAAAGACGGTGTAAGGTGCAGCTGCACCGAAAGATGCATATGTGCGTCTAAATATCTTCTCAAATGTCTGCTCGTCATACTCATAACCTGCCTGTCAACAAAACAAAAACATTGGGTTGCAACCCATCTAGGCATATGATTTTGAGAAGTAAATGAAACTCTCAAGCTATGATCAGAATTATTCAACTTGCAGGACTAAATTCACAAAACATCACCATCAGAATGATAGATACAGCAGTTGGATATATCGAATAATTATGTTATCAACAAATAACAGTCTAGCTTCAGTCAATACATAAGATGAGACTGGAACCAATATGACATACCCACACCTGCAAAAGCCAATATGTCTAGCTGCATCAAGCAACTCAGAGAGCTCCTATTCATAGGCTTTGGCATTTTGCCAGCATATCCAAAGCATGGATAACTTTTTGCCATTTCTGTATATGCAAGTAGAACGCATTCATAATCGGGACATGGAAGACCAACTGATTTGGCAGCCATGCAATAATAGTCACCAAGCTCCCCTCTGTAGGCTACGAGGCATAGCGATGCATCGAAATACGGATAGGATGTCATTTGCCGATTCTCACTCGGGAAGATGCTTGTAGTGTAAAAGTCTGAAGTCAGACTCTTAAAGGAGGATGAGTTGGATTAACCAGTAAGCAAAGGAACACTAACGCCAATTTCCAACTCTAATAGATCTATGAAACATACAAAGATGACATCAATATGTAAAGAATTTCATTCATGCTCGTGAATTATGCCGTGGCACGAGAGAATAAACGATCTCTACGCAGCTAGGGAGGTTGATTCGAAGGGTTTAAATGCTCGTCTTGCAGACACGAGTGGAATCCGCCGTATGTGTAGGAACCTCTCCAAATCGTTTTCAACATGGTGATTGCCAAAGGACGAACTCAAAGAGAGGCCTGAAGTTTCCATGCTTGTTGCCTAAAGCATTGAATCTGCAACATGCCAACTCATGGATTCAGCCAGGGAAACGTTCTGTGGCAAAGGCTAACCCAGCAGCAGGGCCAGTCCCTCCTCGAATTCGATATGGGTTTGGTCCACAAAAACATATGCATAACATCACCAGCAATTAGGTTGTCAGAGAAGAGGAAGCCCGTCAATTCAAAGAACCCAAAACCAGAACATGTGAGGAGTTGAAAGACAGATTACAGGGCAAGGAAATTGGATGGCCTACTCAGATTCTCATTATGAGCTCAGACATATAGGACATGTCCACAAGTCCCTGTCCCTGGAAAAAAAATTACAGAGCATCTCCTTTGATACATATATATATATATATATATGTGCGCACACTATAAAGAGTGAATTTACTCATAAATCCAACAATAGATATGCACTATGCGAGTGGAGCTCATCCGGGGATCAAATTAAGTTTGTTATATATTAAGGATGCGATCATTCCGCGAAAAATTTAGAAATTATTTTCATAAATATGATTGCATGTACCTCTTAAGAGAAGGAATGAACGAATAGTATTTTCATCATCCACGAAAATATTTATGCATAATTTATCGCTAATAGTAAAAGTATTCTCCATTGGCTAAACTTTCTAGATGATATGATCAATCATTTTTAATAAAACAATTTTCAAATCATTTATTTTCTGCAAAACAAACGCACCCTCATATAAATTGTATTTATTAAACTCATAATGTTTTACATTAGCTCGCTAATCGAATGTTGGGCAACATATGTCCGTTGTCTTCAGTTCATCCATGGACTATGCTTGGCTTGCCGTTCATTCATTATTCTTCTTTTTTTTTTTGGTCGAAGTTCATTCATTATTCTACTTCATATAAATTACTTCTTCTTCTTTTTTGCTAGAATTCATATAAATTACTTAGACATACCATATTCCTCAATTTATTCCTCGACCGACCAATAATAATAGGGAACCTCCTCTCTCTCTCTCTCTCTCTCTCTGACTTGAGAGAACATTCCCAGCCGTCGGATGAGAAATTTGTGGGGGGTACGCATCTCGAGGCAATGTAAATGAAGTCATCCTATCCGCATTAACTTTTGCCGTGTCCTTTCCTGATACGATCCCTCCTTTTTCTCCTACGTGTTTGGGAGAGAGAGAGAGAGAGAGAGAGTGACGCTCGGGATGATGTTGACGCCGATGCTTCCGTGGTCCCGCATGTAGGGTATTATTGACGTAGGCCCGGATAAAAGATCCTTTCTACCAATGGGGTCCTGCCACGCATGGACGGTGATGCAATGAGGGTTGACCCAACGATAATGAGCATCGGGGAAAAAAACAAAAGAGCTTGGCCGATCATAACGAAAAAGTACTCTGCCCTAACTAGGATCCTTTGAATCAAATTCACCGCCGTTCTTAATTACGCGAGTCTCCCATGAATTTCATGTGCGCCGTTCAATTCACGTTATCAACGATTACGATTGACCGATCAGGCCGATATAAGGAGAAAATACTAACATGACAACGAAGTATTTGCTTCGACAATATGATTTGCTGATCGCATCATATATGCCGTGTAACTAACAAATCAAATGTTTCTTTCGAGACACGGGACTTATATGGTATATCGACGGTATCGATGCGCGTGAATTATTGGTTACATGCCGTCGAACCGTGCAATCATACTTGTTCATGGACATTGCGGACGAGAAGTTGAGAAGGAGTGTACAAAATGATGTTTTAGGGGGGATGACGTTGGGGTTGGAAGGTGGACAGTGATGGGGATTTGGACGATGCTGATACCGATTGGCTGATCCTCCGACCAAATTCTTTGAAGGATAGGATGATTTGTGCGTAGGGCCAGTTATGATTTTCGGTCACATTTGGACTAGATTAGCCAATACCAAAGAGAGAGAGAGTTAGTTCTGAAATTTATTTCCCCATATTATTTTTATCCTAAACTTTGTAAATCCCCAAATTTGCATTAAAACTCGTCCAAAAGACCATATTGCCCCCATTCTTTACAAAATAATCAGAGGTAAGGTCTAAAAAAGTGACGGGGACAATTTTGGAGACAGATATAGATGTTTGGTCCGATTTGAAATCCAATAACAAAACTTAGGTATAAATTAGAAAGTTACGAATTAAGTGATTTAAAATATTAAGTGGATAGGAGTATGGGAGGGTAAAATCGTATTTTGCCTTTTCTAAGTATTCTGCTCGGAAACATGCTAAGCACATGTGCGGAGCTCAGTAGTTGTGATTAAAACGAAAATGAGTGGTTATATAAGAAAGCGACTAGAAGTGGAGAGTTATTAAAAATGTTAATTGTATCTTTTTTATCTTGTTATTAGTTAGCGAAAGAGCAGGGAAAATCACTAATCTCACCTTTAAATATTTGCGATTAAAAAGAAAGCGGGCAATTCTATAAATAAGTGGTTGAAAGTGAGAAGTTTTTAGAAATGTTATACTCTATTCAATTTACCCACTTAAAATTTCTTCTAAACAAAGTTAAATATCATTTCAATAAGGTAAGGCAATCTCGACAATCTCGAACTCTCTGTCTAATCTATGATATATATTCAAAGCCGTTGTTCGTATTTGAACTATAACACGAGAAATCTATATAGTTTAGATCATGAGCGATTTTTCTTACGGATTTCCCAGTTTCGATCTATATTGAACTGAGCACCATATTATCTCGTACATTGGGAATTCAATTTTGGGAGACGGAAATGAGCATACTCTAGAAGAGGAATAGCGGACATTTCCAAATCGGAGTGGATCTTGGTGCAAAATACATCCAAGTATGTACGGAATCTGTCTAAACTCCAATAATTTACAAGAATCCAACATCGAGCCCGAGTACGGACAGAGAATCTTAACTGCATTTATTTAATTAAATTAAAAAAAAACATTTACCTTAATCCGAGGTTTATTTATACTATCCATCCCCGCCTTTTAGTGACCGTCACGTGCCGCGAGCCGCTAACCTCACGGCCTGTCGCTTTGAATCCCCCAGACGGACCAATCGCTGCACTCGACCGCTCCACGAGACCCTCGCGATCACGCCGATCTCGGCGCGTGCTGTCCACTCGCTGCGTGCGTCACCCCCCGAAACTAACCCCCCACTTCTCCATATCCGCCCGCAATCTTTGAAAAAAGGCGGAAAAATAAATATAAATAAATAAATAAATAAAAACTCCATCATCTTCTTCTGTCTCTCTGCTCGTAAGTACGTGAGTACTTTCTCTCTATCTCTCTCTCTCTCTCTCTCGCTCTCTGTGACTCTGTGTGCATAGACAAAAGCAAATGCAACAGAAAAGCAACGATAACCGAGAAAGGCAAAAGCGCCATTAAATTTCTCTGCAGACCCCATTTACTCTGTCCCTCTCTCTCTCTCTCTCTCTCTGATGGTGTTGCAGGCTTTGAGATTGTGAGTGCGAGGGGCGCAGAGAGAGAGAGAGAGAGAGAGAGGTTGGCGTTATGGGCGATGGTGTGCGAGAGAGAGAAGCCACATGTTCCTCCTCCGCACCGCCCCAGCAGCCCGACGAAATCTCGCTCTTCCTCCGCCAGGTCCTCCAACGTTCGGGCCGGAGGGCGGAGAACCCCGGCGGGCGTCCGTCCCGGCTGGCCGAGGGCGGCGGCGGGATCTCGTCCGTCGGCTCGTCCGACGGGGTCCACAACTTCTCCGCCTCTGCTTCGGGTGGTGGGTTCCTCACCGGTAATGCGAGAGTGAGCGCGGTTGCTGCCGCTGCTTCTTCTTCTGTTGGGGCCAGCGAGAATGAAGCGGATGATTATGACTGTGAAAGCGAGGTGAGCGTGTGTCTTTGTTCTTTCTTTTTGTCTTGTTCGTCGGGTGTTTGCTGTTTTGTTTGCTGAGTAAGTGGAGGTGGTCGTTTTACAGAGATTTGTCGTTGTAGATTGGATTCGGCATGACTTGTGGGAAAAAAGTGATTAATCTGATCTCTTTCCTTAGTGGGCTAAAACAATGCTAATATCCTTTGGCATAAGATTGTTTTTCGATGGCAAGGAGAGGTAAATTCGCGAGGCTCGTGCCCAGATATGGGATATTTCTTCCAGTTTTTTCGAGTATGATTTCTGTTTTTAAGAGAAGAGATTGCAGTAGATTTCGGGCTTGATCTGAAGTTGAAACTTTGGCTTTGGCTGAAGTAATGAGATTAACCAGAGTTAAACTTTTATGTGTGGGGAAATTTTTAAGGGGAGGAGATTAAAAGGATTCATATTAGCTTGTTTTGGATGTTCTTTCAGCTTTATGTGCAAGTTCAATTTCATGATGTTTCTTAAATGTAGTAGGGACTCGAAGCGTTGCTGGAGGAAGTTCCTGCCAAGCCAAATCCACCTCGTAACTCGTCCAAGCGAAGTAGGACAGCTGAAGTTCATAATTTGTCAGAAAAGGTTGGTTTTTCATACAGGACCATGCTCTTCTACAGTTGTATTTACTAATTAAAGGTCAAGTATGTAACATACTAATCGTCGAGTCCTTATGCACGACGATTGGGTTGCAGAGGAGGAGGAGCAAGATCAATGAGAAAATGAAAGCATTGCAAAGTCTAATTCCTAATTCTAACAAGGTAAACACATTTTAGACATTTTCGTAAGGACGGCTTATTTAACTTGTTGCAGAAGCTTTGTTCCCTTTTAACTGATGAGGCCGTATGATTTTTTTGCTTCTCATTGCTGACAGACTGATAAGGCATCAATGCTGGATGAAGCCATTGAGTACCTTAAGCAGCTCCAACTCCAAGTTCAGGTTCTTGCCTTGTCCCAAATATTGCAATGCTAGCTATTAATTATATGCAGTTTGTCTTGTCATTATAATCCTCGTGTGTGCTGCAAATGTTTTGGGCTTTTCCATTTATATTGACTTGTTTGACGTGCTGGTGGTCTATGTTGTTCTTTGTGGCTTAATTAACGAGATTGGGTTGCATTTAAATACGAGTTTCCGTTGCTGATGTGCGCTTAAGCAAAATTAGATTGCAATCTTTTATATTGACTGAACGATCAATAAGAATTAAAGCATGGACGAGGAGTTTGTGAGGAAGGCAACCATGTTAGTCAATGCTGATGCTCATGATGTGCTTGAGAAAAGAAGTGCAAACTATCAAACAAGATGCCCCAGGATTTTTTTCTTGGATGAGAGGTTTTCCAGGAGAATATATGTGCTGAGGAACTAGTTGTTTGTTTACTCGTCTCATATCCAAGCAAGGGTTTGATGGTGGAAGAGCAGAAAATTCCTTGATTGCTTATTCCTTCCTTAAAAGCTGACTATTCCCCTTTCAGGGACTTGAAGTGGTTAGACTCAAGCCTTTCTACCGAAAATAATCCGTATGTAAGATTGAGCATGGGCAAGAGAAACTTTACTCTTTACACATTTCTGAAACTGGTGAGGATGTGGTATCCAAAGTCAATGTCGCAAGTATGCTCATTCGAAGTAGCAATTTATATCATGGCTAAAAATAAGTAGCAATTTATATCTAGCGTATGATCAATTGATAGAGCTAGGGTTAAATAGAAGTGTCAGGTGTCCGCTATCATACAGTTGCTCTGCCTTTCTCCAAGCTTCACATTGGCTGCGAAGAGGAATGTCTCACTAGCGGGAGGACTAGTGTAGATACCTCAAAGACAGTATATATTATTGCTGCTCTGCTGATCTTTGCAGTGTCAGCGAAAATAATCTTGTCATGCCACCTTACATGTGAATATTCTCTAGATGTTGGAGTGACTGAGAAGCTTTCACTTCATGCTAATCTATTTTTCCTTTGTTGTTTTTAATACTTTACAACAACGAAACTTTCTGAAGTAGATCAAGCTTCACGCAAGGCACCGACAGAAATAACAGTGCTTCGTTTCTTCTCTCGGTGCAAGTTTTATCTCACTACACTGAACAATGTTTATGGGAGGGAAAAAATTTGAAAGATAAAATATATTTTAACTGTTCATCTATCTTTTCATTCCCTCTAGCAAGGTGTGTGATTAATATGCCCTAATAGAATTTGCTTATACCTCAAACATTGGAGACAGTTGATTGCGATGAAGGTTATGTTGAATAACAAATTCAAGGTAGGTAATTAAGTATGTCACATTGGAGACAGTTGATTGTGTCTGCAGGGACGGATCTAAAGCTATAATAATGGGGACTGGGGCCAGATGTAGGAGAAAAGATTTGAGTGTACCCAAGATATAATGGACTGGCTATTTTTACCAAAATAGATTAATACTTAATCTGTATCCACAGGCACGGTATAGATACTATGCTTATTTTATTTGACTTTGTGATTTTATCTTCCTTGCATCTAAATCAAACATTTAGTGAAGTTCTTCAACCTGGTGAAGAAGCTAACCTTTTCATGCATATTGCACCCTCTTTACACAATGCACTTTGCACCATGAAATTTCGAAGGCCTTCAGGAAAACTACAAACTAGAGGGTGCGATGCTTGATTTTATTTTTTGGGTGTTAGGGTGTGAAGTGCAGGGTTTTGGAACTAGATGGTGCAAAGTGTAAATTTCAAAACTAAAAAGTATAGCTAAATTTCGACAGATCTACACGCTTAACCACTTGGAATCCGATGCCTTCAGAAAAACTAGAAACTATAGGGTGCAAAGCTTGGGGGTGAAGTGCAGGGTTTTGGAACTAGATGGTGCAAAGTTTGAGTTTCAAAACTAAAAAGTATAGCTAAGTGAAAATTTGTGAATGATTTTGAAAATTCCCTGATATAATATGCAACAGCTAATTTTGTGGAGGAAATCAAGCAACCATTTCAATATAATAACATGTAGATGTGGAAGGGAATTGCAAAAGTCATCTAAAAATGCGTTGCTGAATGATAAAAAGAGAGACAAATAGATAAACAAAGGAGCTTAGGGTGCGTTTATTTCGCGGAAACAAGTGATTTGGAAATCATTTTCCAAAAAATGATCGCTTGAATCGCACATAAAAATAAATGAACGAAAAATATTTTCATCGTCCACGAAATTGTTTAGACAGAAATTGTTGTGGATAATGAAAACATTTTTCATTGGCTAATTATTTCAAGTGATGTAAACGATTATTTTTTCAAAAATGTTTTCCAAATCATTCATTTTCCGTGAAACAAACGGAGCTTAGAGTTGAGTGAGAGTTTGTGTGTAAGATGGAGAAATTTGTCAGTATATATTGAAAAGTTACCTTAGGCTAATCTTGCATAATCATTACTCTGAAAGAAAAAAGCCCAGCAAGAGGATGGCGAGGGCCTTCTATGCTCAATGGACCGTGGGGCCAAGGCCTTCGCTATGTCAAGTGAAGAATGTGCAAGTGATTATAGTACATTGTTCCTCTTTCACTGTTTGACTTAAATCTACTATTTTCGTTCAGGAAAAAAAATTAGTAGATTAAGATGAAAGAAATTCTTGTAAGGGCAGGAAAGCTTCTTTAAGGATTGTGTAGTGGGAAGAAGTCATTTCTAGTCGCAAAAGCGGTTACTTTGAACGTCAAGACGGGATGTGCACTCGTGCCAACTGATGCTGGACGTAGGTCTATTGCCTCTTAAATTCATTTCGCTCATTCGAAGTCAATTCCAGCTGTTATGAAAAGCTTGAAGTCTAAGGGTCTCTTTTGACAGACTTATACTTTGAACTTATCAATCCGTTTCCCTTTTCCTTCTCTTGTAACTTTTGAAATTTGACCTCATTTCATGTTCAACACATGCTTTCCTGTCAAACATACAACAATTGAAATGAAACAGTCGTTATTGTTTTTCCTAGTTTTTGAGCGCTTAAGATATATATCTTTTGTTGTTTTTAAAATTTTGGAGGGTGAAAGAAAATCGAACTGTTTTTAAGACCCAAAACTTCAAGCAAAATTGTTTGAGCCTCGTAGAGGGGAGACGAAATGAATTCAAGGAAGGCTATACCCGTGATCATAATTATTGGAAGAGAAGAAAAGGAGATGCATAGGCTCGAGTAACTCTATTTCAATATCTTAAGCGTAATAACAAACATTAAACTAAGGCAAATATAAGAGTTCCGCAGTGCCGGTTAATATGTTTCTAAAGTGACTTTGACATTTTGCTTTTTGCTTTTTGCTTTTTCCAAATCTTATGGGGCACGTGCTTTGATTTTTTCAAACTCAAACATCTGAAACTTTCACTATTTTTTATAATTTTTTAAGAAGTCAAATAATATTTTGATTCTGGGGGAATTCAAAAAGTTACTTTTTACTTTTTATATTGTAGACAAACGACCATACTCTTGAGGCAAGAAAAAGTCGATCCTACAAGATATTTCAATTCATCACAGGATTGCAAATATACTTGCATTAAGGAAGTGTGACAAAATGATACACTCAGCTCTAATAGCTGCTATGCTATGAAGTTTGATAATGAGAATCCATGTGGAGATTTTTTATTAGGGTGTGGGAGGAGAAGAGAATTTGTTTACTAGTTTACCTCAGCTGATGTACATAGGTTTAGTGAATGTTGTTTGGAAGGTTATGCATCTCAGACTGTGGACATCTTTGTCATGCTCGCCACACGACATTCTGCTAGCTATTCTACTACTATCCCCGGACACACTTTGATCTGCAATTTAGGCGTGATGTTGATCTTGTTCTCAGTGTGGACTAATGCGGTTATTTTCCTTTCTTTATTTTGTTGGCTGACTTCATTTAGTGGTTCGGTGGGAAAGTTTGTCTACTTGGAAGTTAAGTTCTTGAGGCGTAATTCATACCGTTCTTCTTCATGTGTGTTTTTGCCATTAGTCTGAAAATTTTCAGGACAAACAACCACCGCAATTTCAACAGTTTGGTATTTGACCATTCATGAAGGGTATATGAGTGACGATAGATGTGAGAATTGGTTCTGCTGATGAGCTCATTTTGTGTTTGCTCGTTTCAGATGTTATCGATGAGGAACGGGTTAAGTTTGCATCCGATGTGCTTACCCGGGGTCGTGCAGCCCATTCAACTTCCCCAGATGAGAATAGGCTTTGATGAGGAAAATGGCCCCCTTCATATGAACATGGCACCTACTTTTCCAGTCATCAATGAAAACTCGACAGAAAATGTGTTTGGTCTACCCAATGATCGTGCTGTTCCAAGCGAGCCTTCCATGTCAAATATGTTGAACTCAGAAATTTCTTTTGGATTGGAATCCTCCATCCAAATACATCCTGTACCATTTCAACTCAAGCAATCGAATTCTGGGGTAAGTTAAGTATCGTCTCTATGAAGATTGCTTATTAAGTCAATTAAATAACCGGTTACCGATTTTCCTTGCTGCAATTTGAAGAATATTAATCGGGAAGATGTGGCTCGACGTGGCCGGCATCAACCTTCAATTATTGACCGATCTGATGCAGATCCATTTGGTGTGAATATGAAACCTGCATATTCTTTGAGCAAAATGGGTACTTTGCGATGATTTGTCTCAGTTTGCTTTTGACATTTAGAAAACATACTAATGCCAGCATTACGCTCCAACATATTAATTCATCTCTCGCGCTGTTTGAAAAGGACTTGAGATGGGTGAAACAGCCACGCAGTCGCTTCCCTTGGCTTCGCTAACGTCTAATAGGAAAGGTGGATTGCTAGAGTCATCAGCAGCCAGTAGCGATCGTCCTTAAGGTGTGCGATTAGACTTTTTTGGAGCAAAACGTTTCCGCTTCTTGCATGCCATGACTAATTCTAGATTTTGTCAATTCTGCTCTGTTTTCGTCTCAGGCTGAGACTCTGGTTTTCCTCATCATCTTGTCACTGCGTATCTTCTTTGACGGTGTAGTTGGAATTCTCTAGACGGTGAAGTCAAGAGAAGAAAAGGGACGACTCTTTGCATTAGCTGCTGTTGAATTTGGTGAGGAACAAACTTTGCATTCTCCCCATCAATTTCCTCAGGAGCTAAGTGGAGCTGTGGTTGAGATGGAATGGGGTCCTCCACATATGAGACTGTCCATAAAAATAATTGGTTGGGCCTCAGCAGTCTTTTATCTTTTGAGTCAAGTAATTTGACATCATATATCTCTTTAAGTTCTTTTTTTTTACTCTCCCTTTTTGGGTGATGGAGATCTTCTATCTCTATCCTCTTAAGGTTAACATACACTGTTCACTGACATCCATGTCATTCATGTGAAGATCCTATGATTAATCTGGGGGAATGATCTTGGTACTTGGAACTTTACAATTGACCCACAAGGACATTGTGTCCAAACCCAATTTCCAAGAAGTTCCATCTTTCTAAGGATGGAAATTGCAGTGTTCTTTATCTAGACTGGCATTGAATAAACTACATATGACCTATGGTTTGTTCATAATTTGTACAATAACAAGGAAATTGTACCTTGGCTCATGTGGGGTCAATCTGAAGTGACCTTTAGAGAACTCCATGGTCGAATACGTGTTTTCTTTTGGGGCCGAAATTATTGAACATAGTAGAAGTCTGCCGCCCTTTCGAAATGGCCTTATTGATGCTCGCTGCTTGAAATTGACAAGCAGCTAGACAGATGATCATCTGTCGAAACCCTAGCTATTTGATAATTCAGCTTGTCACTTTCCAAAGTGACACTTGAACAGGTTCAATTTCGAATTCCAATTGCAGTTCAACTTCTGGGTGGCTTCATTCTATTGTTGCTAGTGGGCAACATGATAAAAATGTGGAAAATTTGAAGGGAAAAACCAAAGGTTATTACCGTGAAAAATTTCAAATTGATACATTTGTGATAAATTTATTCCAAATTTTAGGGTTTGTCGGAGAAGATGAACTGAGCCATGTCGCTAGAAAATGAGCTAACTGAAAAAACGTCAATAAAGTTATTATTATCGTTTTTTTAAAAAATAAATTTGAGGTAAATTTGTCATAGATGTATCAGTTCGGGATTTTTCATTGTATTAACCAAAACAAAAACATAACAGCCACATCCTAGCGCTTGTCGATGCATTTAAGCTTGCGCAACCCAAATTGATCGAACTGGTTCTTAAATTAATTAGAACTCAGCATACTCACTCTGCTCATTGACGCACGTGATGCTGCTAAGCTATTGTCGCCACCGCGGCCATTGCCGTCGTCGAATTATCTGTGATGTCCTTCTCAAAAGAAAATGGCGGATTATGGGCTGAGACAGAGCTTTTCTACGTGCTCCTTTCCTTTGGACTGCAAGAATAGACAAACGCTAAGAGCTCATCAAATGCAGGGAGCGAGTTTAATTGAAATCGCGAGGGTCAATTCAATCTGACGCACCATGTCCCACGAGCTCCTTTGAGGAGATTAGTTTTATCTTCATGGTTGCGGCTCAATCCAACATTTCTATTTGTTTTTTCCGTGGACAAGCAGAAACAATACTCAGTTCGGTAAGTGCCAGAACTAAAGTGTATCATGTGACCAGTCCCGACCACTTTGTATCTTAGACGCTTACTAGTTATATGAAAATAAAAATAAAAATTATGACTTTTGAACACGTCAGTAGGGCTACGATGACGAACTCGTCGACCTCAAACCTTCGGGTTATGAGTGGATAGAGTAATTATGATTCAAACTAAACTTTTTTCAGTTATAGGTGTGAGACTCTTTAGAGAAAATTCCACAGTTATAGGTGTGAGACTCTTTAGAGAAAATTCCACATACGGGTCTGAAGTGCTCTTGTTTTCTCAAATAAAGGCTTAAAGTGCCCACTTTGTTTTAAAGAAGGGTTTGACCAAAGGCATTGTTGTCTTTTACAATTTTTTTCCCTTTTCCTTTTCCTTTTTTTCTTTCTCTTTTCCTTTTATTTTCCCTTCCTCCTCGCCAGCCACAGGTGAGGCTATCCCTTGCCTCAACTGCCACAGGTGAGGTCGGCCTCGCCTAGGCAAGGGGTGAGGCAAGGCGACGCCTGCCCTCGCCTAGACGGCCGCAGGTGAGGATCACCTCGCCCGCGGTTGTCTAGGCGAGGTCGGTGCATTGCCCGCAGCCGGCAAGGGCCTAGGCGAGGGTTGCGACCCTCACCAACCCTCACCCAATGGTCGCCGAGGGTCGCCAGGCCCTTGCTGGGCACCGGCGAAAAGGTAGGAAAAGAGAAAGGAAAAAAGGAAAAAAAATCAGAAAATGTAAAAGACGAAAATGCTCTTGGTCATGTTTTTAAAACAAAATGGGCACTTCAAGCCATTATTTAAAACAATATTCACTTTAAGCTATTATTTAAAATTTTCTCGACTCTTTATGATAATGCCCTAGTAGCTATGTTCGTTGTTCTTCCTCACCCTTTTCTCTTTTATTAGAAGATCCATATCTTTTGTTGATACGAGCAATCAAACCTTTTGACTTCATGTAATTTGTTGTTATCGTGGCCCCCATGGCTACTACACGAAGGAAATGGAACTATAGGGGAATTTTCTTCACGTAGTTCCTTTCGGCCAGATGCTGAAATTTACAGTCAAATTATTGAAAAAGCATCATAAAGTCACAAGTTTCATTGAGTAATGCCCGGGAGGTTAGTATTATATAGTCGGAGCCGAGAGAATGCTCGCTCCTCTACTCACCAAGTAGAAATTTACATTACTACTACGTTTTCCATGTGGCATAATGGCCAGATGTTAATTCATAATCAATCAATTAGCAATTTGTGCATTAATTTGTCATCTTCAAACTTCTATCACTTATTAAATTTAAATTTAAAAAAATGGGTAAAAGAAATATCTTCAAATATGTTCTTAAATTATTTTGAAATAAGTTTCTATCGTCCTTCTCAAAATCGACTTATCTCATTGATTTTAAATTTGAAAAAAAAAAATCATCTATGAGATAAGTTCTAATTTCTTATCCGACTTACATAAGTTATAGTGGCATTTATTCAAATTAAATTTGACATAATTTTTTTTTTTAATTTGAGATAAATTGAATGGTTGTTTTTTTCTAATAGATTGGATGTTTGTTTCTCGGAGATTAAAGTTTTTGGAAGAATGCGAAGCTCTGCCGGGCTCAGGTTATCAAGACCTCAACTGTCTTCAACAGGATTCGTGAAGAGGATTCGAAATTCGTGATGTCTAATTTGAGATTAAGCCATTCAATCGTGCTTGAGAGAAAAAAGAATCAGAGGATTTTCACTATTTGAACTGTAATCAAGGATCGTGCAACATTTATTGAAATTAATACAACTTACATATATTGTTAGATCCAAATTTCAATTATTGGAAATTATATTCATGTACAAACATGTCAAGATTTGTTAAAAAATATATGTCCGTGCAAAGCATAAGTGGTAAGAGAATGTCCGTCAAGACTCGTGGCATCTTACTATGCCTTTGTGATTATTGTGTAGCAAGACCCATTGCACAATATGGAGCCTAATTCAACCTATAAGGATATTCATGACGTCGTTCTACAATTTCTCCGAGATTAGGCCGTTCTCCATTCCTGATTTAAATTTAGGTCTAGATGAGGTTTTACTCTCCCGAACTAAATACATATATAGATTTATGAGTTCCTTACATGTATTTGATCTATATTTTCTCAACATATTGATGTTGGTGTCATCGTTAGATGATGGTGACAAAGACGTCAAACCTAAATGCGCATCACAATCGTTTGCAATTGGAGTGGGGGATCTCGACGTGTATTCATTACTGATTTTAGTGATCGACTGTTGAACGTTTACAGTTGCAAATCTATTCTTGAGGGAAGAGAGTATGCATTTAGCTGCAAACCGTGTTTTGTTATTTGCTTTTTTGCATTTATTTTGTTATGCAGTTATTTTGGATTTACTAGGCTTGAAATACTTCTATGTACCTCTCGAGTATTATTCTGACTAATGAATGGAATCTTTCTTTTGAAAAAAAAAAAACCAATAAGGCTATGGATTTATCATCCCAAAATGCTATATCTTATTAAGTTCTTATTTCAAAGTGAGAAAGATAAAGAGTAAGTAACTTAGAAGGACGGGTTTTATATAATTCAACCAAATTTGTTTAACTAAGAATGAAATAAATGAATTATAGTCAACAGAATTTTGTGGGACCACTAACAATTACTCTAAAAGCTCAAGCTAAGCGTGAGAATATATCATTGGGGAGGCAAATAGGGACATGGAAAGATTTGAATTCATGTTCTCCTGCTCTGATACCATGTAAGATTTATTTGGACCACTGCTAACTATTCTAAAAATTTAAGCCGTTAGATAAAGACGTAATTTAATGTTTAATTACTCTAACAATACTAAAGATAAAATATATTCACGAATGCTACAATTTTTCAAATGATAAGTTTTTCTTTAATGCAATGAAAATTACTTAATTAGGAATGAAATAAATAATATAGTTTATTTAATTTAGCAAAACTTTAAGAAAATTATTTAACAAGGAATGAAATAAATGATTCGGTTTATTTAGTTAAAAAAATCAAGAAAATAAAGTTATGACTTATTTGAAACATATACACTTACATCTCATTTATTTATTTTCTCCTTTTGAAATCAACTTATCTTAAATATCCAACAAAAAAAAAACGTACCTCAAATATGGCACATCTCATTCAAAACAAATATCTCATTTATATATAGCATATTTGAGACCACTCAATTCAACATTGTATTGAAAAAAACAAAAAGAAAAATAAGATTTATAAGATTTGTTATGTAAATATAACTTCTTTAATGCAATCGATTATATTCGACGTTGAGTGAAATAAAATATTGTTTATTACATTAAAGAAAACTTATCCAAAACAACATATTGGTGATTAGGATTTCCCTTTTTGGTTGCATAAAAGGTAGAGAAAGCTTATGGATAGGAATTACCCATTAATGCTACCATAAATAAACTTATGATAGGATTCATCTAGTTGGATCCAGTAAACTAAATTCTTGCTACTCTCGCAAGCTATTCACATCTTGTTTTTCCTTTTCTTTTCTCTGGCTCAAGAAATTCACCACTCATTTCCATAATCTAAAGATTTCCTCTTTTAGCCACACACAAAAAAAAAAATGAGAACCCCTCCCCTTCCTTTTAATTGTAACTATTTTTATTTTCTCTCCTCATTTGATCAAGAAGGGTCTACGAAATTACTATAGAAAAAGTAAATAATTTCTGTAGAAAACTACAAATATTTATATATAACAAGCTGATAATGACCATATAATATTAAAAAAAATGGTTAAAGGCATTATTTATTTATTCGAGAACAAATAACAACCGTCCTCCTCTTGTCCTCTTCTCTCGCTGCAAGTTCTATGCTCCAACCCCTCCTATTTTAACCCCCTCTCTCTCTCTCTCCTCCTCTCTCTCTCTCTCTCTCTCTCTCTCTGTGGACCTTGAACACCGCAGCCTCTGGCTCTGGTTCATTCCTCGCAACTTCCCCTTTCGTCCCGTCGTCACGTTCACGTTGGTTTCGGCGAGGACGTTCGTGTATATATCTGTGCCTAAACGGAGAGAGGGGGTGCAGACAGACCGGAGTCGAAGCGCCTTCATCCGTGAACACTAGGAGTTTTCAGTACCCGTAGAATTTCTCCGGCCATGGGAGAGGAGGTGAAGGAGACGGCGAATGGCCCGAATGGGGACCGCTCGGGTCCGGCCATCGACGGCCCGACGAACCCGATGGTCACGCCTCTGCTCACGGATCTCTACCAGTTCACCATGGCCTATGCCTATTGGAAAGCCGGGAAGCATCAGGAGCGGGCCGTGTGAGTTGCCTCCTTTTTATTTGCAGTTGTTGTTTGGGTCTGTTTGGATTGGTCTGCGTAGAATCTGACTGTCGGCAGGGAGTTTGTCGTTCTCCCGTCCTGGAAGGTTCGCGTTCCTGCGAATTCGGTGGTGTTGGACTTTCCTGTTCATTTTTATGGCTGCCCTTTTTCGCATTTGGAAATCATATGTCGTTTTGCTTAGGTATGGTCATTTTCAGTGAATTGTGTATGACAAAAACAGATTCTTTTTTTACTATTGGGTTCCCACTCATAATGATGTGGGGTTGCAAATTCCTAATGCTCTGTCATTGGCGCCCCCTGTCTGCATCCTTAGCTTCATGAAAGCTTTGGTGCCTTTTTGTCTTGGACACCTTTTTCTGTTTTGTGCGGTATAGTTACGAATGAGCAGTCTTTTTGCTTTTCTTTTTCTTTTTCCCATACGATGAGAGTAAGTTCCTGTCCCATAAAATACCCCATTAGACTTGAGGGTCAAGTATGACGTGATTCGAAGCTTGGTTGGATGGCCTGAAAGAGGGATTGTTTGTACTTGAGCGCGTGCTGTGCAACCTGATTTGGACGCATATATATCCACTTCTTGCATTTCGTCATTAATGCATGAATTAAATCACAAGGCGATGGGTACTGAACTCCTGAATGGAAAAAAAAGTACTTGCTGAATGTGATAATGTCAAACTGTCATCAAAGATTGCAACCTCGCCATCTTGGAGTTGAACTATTTCTTGCGCTGTAATGTTCCTCCCCTTAAAGTGATCGCCTATTCTTCAGACTAGCCCGAGCAAGATTTGCATTTTCAAAATGCACAGAGCACTGCTAGCAATTTGTACCTTTACGTTGGCAATTTTTCCATGCTTTCTATCGGAGACTGTCATTCTGATCTGAATTTCCTGAATGACAAAAAAGCTGCCTTTGTCATGTCCGATAAGCTGATTTTTTGGGTTTAGAAGCTTCTCTTATGTGAACTGAGATATGTTTCAGGTTTGATTTATACTTTCGCAAGAACCCGTTTGGTGGTGAATATACCATATTCGCTGGTTTGGAAGAATGCATAAGGTTCATCGCCAATTACAAAATCACTGAGGAGGAGATTTCTTTTATTAAGCAATGCTTGCCACCTTCATGTGAGGTAAACTTATTTGGTGCCGATTGATTGTCTGGTTTGCATAAAATGGTCATGTGGTTATGGAGGTAACATTTTACTACTGCATTTAGAATTCCATTGGTCAGTTTTACTTGGCATTTGGTTGAGTTAGATGCTCTTTCAAATTCGACAATTGTTTGTGAGAAGCTGGTGGACTCTTTAAGGATGTGAAAGATATACATGATGGTGCATTTTTTTCCAAAGTCGGTGGTTTTGGTCATAAGGACAAACGCATAGTGTATGTGCTTGTGTTCGTGCCCGAAAGTTGCTGAAGAGCTCCCCTGTGATGGGACATGCTGGAGGTTCCCTAATCTGCTCCAGTTCGAGTGTTCTGCAGTAAGACTTCTATAGCCGAAATTGAGGACATTTGGCTGAAAACATAGCCACATCTATCAAGCTGCGTAGTCCTTTTCTCTTTTCAATATTTTCTTGTTTGTAGGACATTATTGCAATGCTCAAGTGAGTGAAACCCAAAATGAGTTTCTTCTTTAATTTGTGGATCAAATTAAGCATATAAACAAGCATTCCCTGGAAATGCATTTTCACTTGGATGCCAAGTAGTGCAACTTAGGGCTTCGCTAAGGAAAAAGAGCATGTGAAACATGAATTAGCAGGTTTTCTTATATGAGGAAATGGTGATAGTCTCCTTTCTTGAAAAGTGGAATTTAGAATGTGGAAAAAAGAGTGCTTGCCCTTTCAGACTAATGTGTTCTTGTGAGGTTGCCTCCTTGAATTTATATCACACCAGACCAGCATAAACCATCATTCCTCACTTTCATGGGTAATCTTTTATTGGATGAACAAGGTTCCCCAACTCTTCCATGGTATGTTGAGGGACTCAGAAAATGCTCCCTCCAACTGGCCAAAGATAAAAGGGCATGGGATGATTGACCAGAGCTCTCATTAACCTGGGAACTAGTTGTCATTAATGTTCATAGATGTGCTTATATCATAGATAATATTGAAGAATGTAGAGCCAAAAGGTGGACATGCCCAAAAGTTGTCATGTTTGCTCTACTGTAGTCTCCTGTAGACCTGCCAAATGCATGATTTGTTGCGCTGGTAAATCAGAATTAGCAGAATTTCTTTGTCTGATGCGTATCCGTATTTCTGCAGGATGGATTTTATGATTATCTAAGAGAAGTCGACTGTTCAGATGTTGAAGTTTATGCCATTTCAGAAGGGTCGGTAGTTTTTCCAAAGGTTCCCCTGCTGCGAGTTGAAGGGCCAATTGCTGTGAGTGTAGTTCCTCTTATGTTTGCTTAAACGTTCTCCTATTCGAATGTCTTAAATAATTAATCTTCTTTGTGTCACTGAATTTTCTATTTACTTATCTGAATAATTACTTCTTACTTTGATGCTTGTAAATTTTGTCCTTAGGTTGTCCAATTGCTTGAAACGCCATTTGTGAACCTTATAAACTATGCATCACTAGTGACTACAAATGCAGCAAGGCACAGATTTGTTGCAGGAAAAAATAAAATGTTACTTGAATTTGGGCTTCGACGAGCTCAGGTTGGGAGTTATTTGGCAATTTCTTTTACAACATTTCCTGTCTTTTATCACGAAAAATTACCTTTTCTTCTATTTTAAATCTTAGGGGCCTGATGGTGGGATAGGAGCATCCAAGTATTGCTATATGGGTGGATTTGATGCAACAAGGTATCTTGTTTTCCTTTTAAGATAGAGATGTTGTGTCATCGCCAGTCAGGCATCATTGCTCTTCTTGCATGTTTTGTTGATGAATGATCACTTCTCTATCTTTTCTGATTATTAATGGTCTCACATGCATACTGCATCAGTAATAAATGTGTGGACTACATAGCATGAGCATTAAGACTTGCAAAGCTCTGATATTAGGTATTTTAGTTTGCTCTCCTACCTAGTATATTGATACCTAGATAATTCATAAGTGAATAGAAAAAAAGAAGGAATGTGCATTACTCATTCAGATTATGTTGTGGTTTTTGTGTTTTCCAATAAAAAATGGTCCAGTCATCCTTGCTGATAAGAAGGGCCTTGCCTATTGTACATGAAAAGAAAAGGTATAAGGTATATTTTAATAAAAAAGCTTTACTGTGACAGACTTTGTGCGAGTTTTCATTGATACATAGTTTGAGGAGTTTTCTAATGAATTTATCTCTAAATGCTCCTCCACTTTAGTTTTTCAATTTTCCTTTGATAACTTATAGACACCACTTACTTTTTAAAATCGATCCAGGCTCCTCCTAGAAGCAATCTCTGTAATCTGAGTCAATTCTTGAGTTTCTTCTCTTGACAACTTGAATGTATACTAGTATAATGTACTTTCTAATTTTGTATTGACAGCAATGTTGCTGCTGGGAAGCTGTTTGGCATACCGCTTCGAGGAACACATTCCCATGCTTTTGTTAGTTCATACATGGTATGTAATTTTGCAGGTATTTTTATTTGCTTTTACTTGAAAATTGTCATAAGCTCAGCCAGAGCGTACAAATTATGATTGTCATCAATATAATGTACATTTTTTTATCATCACCTCTTTTTCGTCATTTCACACTGAAAGAAAATCGCCGTAAACTTGAGTCAAGTGGGTACTCTTATACTATATTCCCTGAAACTAGATAATTTTCTGTATATGTGCTCACTCGATCCTGCAGTTGGAAATTACCACCAGCTCACGCTCTTTCAGCTCATCTGTATTATTTGAAATTCGGAATTCCATATCATCTTCTTCTTTTTTGGCTTTTGAATTGTAATTTTCTGGCAGTAATGCCATGCTGCAACTTCCCTGTTCTAATATGCTTGCTGATCACAGAGTGTAGATGAGATAGCGGAGAAGTCTCTATGCAGTTCTGATGGCTCAACTACATGTGAGGATTTTGTTAGCCTGGTTCAATCATGGTTGAGAAAAATCCAGGTGCTTTATTGGGAATTTATTGCACTAGCAGTAACAATTTGATTCATATGCATCCAATTTTGTTTTAATTAGCAGGAAGTGAACCTTTGTTAGAGAACCAACTATACCCAAAGTTTCAATCCTTACGTAAATCATGTCCATAATGTGAAACAGCACGTGGTAGAGCTCTCCCTCATAAGAAGATACTTATAAATTAATTTTTTGATCCATGAAATATAGAGTGTGGACCATACTGGCTAGACTGGACTGTAACTGAAAGCAAGATGGGATGCAGTCGGATTTGGATGACAACATTGGGAAGCTGCTAAAATGCTGGATGGCTTTTCTAACCCAAGAAATCTATGCAGTTTGGGGAAATAAAAAGAGATGTATACCAATATTATTGAGCTGATGGTAGTACATAAAAATAGTAAATTAGAAAATAGTTCATATTTAAACAGTAATGATATGGAGAAAAATACTAATAATAATTTGTCTCCACCTGCAAGGTAAAGGTACCACAATATTGAAGGTGACTCGTCTGGAATATGAGTACTAACTTGAAATTGTTAAGTAAGCTGGGTAAGTGAAACTACTGCATTTGACAGGAAGCAAGAGGAGGGAATCTTACACGATAAATATTAGATAATGATTAACTTTGTAAACTAATTGTTTAAAAACAAGAGAAAATGGGCAGCCCACCTGATTAGGTTGACGGACATGAAATTTCAAGTGCAGCATCCCCGAAAGAAATTTTATTAGGATGTTCAGAAAGGTGGTAGGACTGCTGCAATTTATTTCGAATAAGTTAGAATACGTAACTAGTGATCATAGCTGAATGGGTGGGGATTATTGCTTTTTTCACCACTTTGAGAGACTCCTATAGTGTTGCTGTTCAGAATCTCGATTTTTTTCCGTCAATCTTTATTTTTGTCTTCTGCATGTCTTACAGCGGTCAAAATCGTTACATGGCATATTTGGTGAGACCAATCAAAGTGAGCTAGCAGCATTCACTTCATATGCCTTGGCATTCCCCACCAAGTTTCTGGCTCTCGTTGACACATATGACGTACGTGAATAATTTACTTAACAATTTTCTTGCATCTGGCTGTTTTTTTTTTTTTAACTATATATCTAAGGCAGCTTTCCTGTTATGTTCTTTCTTTGCATTGTCCATGGCCTACATCAGCCTAATATGATTCTCACTGTTAGATTGACAAATTTTTTTCTGCTCATAACATTGTTCTTCTGATATACAATATAGCATGTGATTTTCTTGGAGCAGTTTGTGAACATTGATGTCAGAATGCCAAAAGCCCATCTTTTTCTCTAGTATTTTGCATTCAAGGAATCTGTAGCCTGGTCACTTTTTGCTCTTTGTAGAAATTGCGTAAAAGTTTTTAGAGTAAATGAGGAACAACTCTAAACATAATGGTTATTAAATGGTCTTTGGTTACTCCATATGAAGCAGAGCTGGATATTAATGTATGAAATTACAGAATTATTATCCGATTCATTTTGTAGAAGTTGTCCATTCTTGTCCACTTGCAAAGTTTTGCTCTAAAAGTCACAATATAATTGTCTTATCTCTTCTTCAGTTGAGTGTTCATGTACTGCTTTCATGATGGCAACTCCTTCTGTCTTGTACATGATACTTTTCTAATCTATTCACACTTCTAGTAATCATTTTTTTAAATAACAATGTGTATTTCGATTTCATCAGGTTATGAGAAGTGGAGTTCCAAACTTTTGTGCAGTGGCCTTAGCACTCCACAGTTTGGGGTATATAAAACCATACTCCATGTTTTGTCATTTTACTTGGAGAACCAGTTAACTCAGTTGGAAAATTTTCATTTCTTCCTTTCTCGTTCCAATAAAATAGTCTGGTGATCATCGGGACATGCAATCGGTGTGTGAGAAGTTTATCAACATGCATCATTAGCAAAAATCTTTTTTTTTATTGGATCTAGAAGCACTTTAATGATGAAAACACTAAGATGAATCAATGATGAAAATGAAGAGGGAAGAAAGTCACAGTATGTGATTGTACTTGCGCCCTATAACAAGGTGGTGAGAAACATCGGACATTTCATGAATTTAAAGGATTAGAGTTATGTTTGAGACATTAGTAGTTGTGAGCGTCATTACAAGCTTGCCTGCAGATCCAGCTACGTATTGATTGGTCAGATATGAGCTAATGGGAGTGAGGTGTAATGCGTGAGTAGAAATTAAATTGACCAACTTATCTTCCATTTCCTTGTGATTACTCCTCATCTGTCGTGTTGTGATTTTCTTTATTACCTATGCGCATCGCATATTGAAGAATTCGGATGCTTATTTTAAATCAGATAATGTGCAGATATAAAGCAGTAGGCATCAGGTTGGACTCTGGTGACCTTGCGTATTTGTCCTGTGAAGCTCGTAAGTTCTTTCACAGTGTTGAGAAGGAATTCGGTGTGCCTGATTTTGGAAAGACAACTATCACTGCTAGCAATGATCTTAATGAAGAAACTTTAGATGCCCTAAACAAACAGGTAACTATCTCATGAGAGGCTTGTTTGATGAAGAATCATAGTAGATTGTTGCCTTGAAGTCTACATACTTTAATAGCATATTCTAGAGGTTGCAAAATTCAAAAAGTAAGTGGAGTGTTTGAAGATCTCTTTTTATGTTTACTGTATCAAGCATGTGAACATGTAATGGCTAAGAATATTATTTGTATCTAGCTTTTCAGGTGACAGTTATCTAATTATTTCTATTATCAGCGCTCTTCTTTAAAAGGCTGTCAGCTCATCCATTTCCTGTGTTTTCTTATGTGAAAAGATTTGTCAGCCAATTGTATGCATCTCTTTCAGATGTCTGGACAAATCTAGACTTGAGAAATTCAGGATGGAGAGCTCTCAGGGAGCCTAGTGTAAATTTTCTAAGAAGAGGGTAATTTGCACAATCTAACTATTTACAGGATTGTATTGTAATTTCTCCTATATCTAGACAGTTGATTCTTGGGTCACTTAGCATGGTACTTGTTAGAAAATTGAGGAAAGAATAGGAAAATAACAAACTAGGTTTACGTGGTTGGGCATCTTGTGAACTAAATCGACAGAAGCAGGAGACCAAAGGTCCGGTAAGTCAACTGAAAGATTGGGTATTCTGCTTCTAGGCACTCAACCTCCTGTAATGCCTATATTATATTGTAGCAAACTGGTGGGTCCAAACAGCAAAATACAAGAGAAACCCCACATGCTGTTCAGACTTGAATTATATACTAAAAGCTGGTTTGGTCTATTTTGTGGGAGCTTCGCTCACCCAACACGTGTATGCTCAGACTCGTCTTTGCTCTGCGGTCTGATCTCCTCTTCTACCAACTTGGATCTCTCTCTAAAAAAAAATTCTTGTTCTAGTGTTTTTTTTTTTTTTTTTTTTTTTTTTTTTT
>BCNH02000009.1:9997293-10032384 GCA_001662345.2 Metrosideros polymorpha var. glaberrima
TTTTTTTTTTTTTTTTTGCTTTTGTTTATTGGGTCCCATTTGTCAAAACAGGCTTCTTCTCAGGACTAAAGAATTTTATAGCTGATTGGTTGTAATTCTTTGCACATTTTAACCCAACCAAACCGCTTTTGAAGAGAGAAAATCTTCAAGCTTGCAGGAGGAAAAATTGTATGCTGGGGCAATCATTTGCTACTAAGTGGAATATCTATTTCTTATAGGGTGGATGTCATAGGCGTTTTTTGAGTGTCCCATGGTGTAAGCATGAACTCACCATCTGCTGGCACTGAGCTTTTCTTGCACAGGGTCATGAAGTTGATGCATATGGCATTGGAACCTATTTGGTCACCTGTTACGCTCAAGCTGCTCTTGGTTGTGTATTCAAGCTTGTTGAGATAAATGATCAGCCACGCATCAAACTGTCAGAAGACGTTTCGAAGGTATGATCAAGATTTTGAGAAATCCACTGTAATTAACTGGTATTTAGTGGTTAAATTAATTCCTTTTAGGTTGCAGGTATCTATTCCTTGTAAAAAGAGGAGTTACAGATTATATGGGAAAGAAGGTTATCCGTTGTTGGACATAATGATAGGGGAAAATGAACCGCCTCCGAAGGTACTTGATTGAAATGATGCTCCACTAGTCTCTTTTTGTTCCGCCCTTCAGAGTATATTCTGATTGGATGCTGGTTTTGAATGATTTACGTTTGGTTAAAGCCTATGTAAGTGATTTTATTTGGAAAAAACTTTCAAAAATGGCATTTGGTAAACCAGCCTCCATCTAAAGTAAAATGTTCTTTTCTCATAAATCAACATAAAGATGGAGCCCATTATTGTTAATGTCCTGCATGGGTTTCTTTCTGACTACCAGGTTGGAGAAAGGATTCTCTGCCGTCACCCTTTTAGTGAATCAAAGAGAGCAAATGTGGTTCCACAGCATGTCGAGGAGCTGCTGAAGTGTTATTGGCCTGGATTATCTGGTAAGAGACTCAAGATGCTGGATGTTCTTGCTCTCTGGTAGTGAAATGGAACGGCTCTATGTAGACGGTTTTCTGGCATTTTTCAATTGTCCGACGAATGATGTTTGATTGTTTTTGTTCTGTGTTTAACACTGTTAATCTCAATGTTAGAGTAGATTGCTATCTGGTCCCTTTTGTATCGAGCAATTTTTTAAGTGCGCTGATGATTTTTTTGACTTGGGTTTTGTACACCAAAGAGGGATCATATGTAATTTTTTATTTTTTTGCTTGGTGAAGGTAAACGAAGAGAAGAGTTGCCGCCTCTTAAGGAAGTGAGGGAGCGCTGCATGAAGCATCTAGACCAAATGCGCCCAGACCATATGAGGAGACTCAATCCGACGCCCTACAAGGTTCGGCAAATCCACCCTTTATCTTCCTGTTACTCTGTTTTCCAAAGCTCACGCATATCCTGATTTAAATGGTCAAACAGGTGAGCGTGAGTGTGAAATTGTATGATTTCATTCATTTCCTGTGGCTCAACGAGGCACCCGTCGGAGAGTTGGAGTGAAGACAGTTCAGTGTCTTCGGGGCAGTGTCGAATTTGCAAGTCGGAGGAGCGCTTGCTGGTAGTCAGGATCTACATGTCATTCCGAATAAATTCGCCATTTTACTTGTTGGACAATAAATTGGTTTCCATTGTTTAATAGGTGTTGCGTGCCTTCCGTTTCTTTTTCTCAATGGATATGATTCACCTCCAAATTTCTGTACATATATATGGACTCCTCCTTATTTGCAGTCCTAAACGGTGGGCTCTGGTGGATCAGTATTAAGAGGCTCAGCTCAGAGAGCTACTGGAAAGATTCCGGGCGTGCTTCTGTATATGTGGTGGTGTCCATCAATTTACAGAAAAACGCATAAAATTTATGTTAGTGAACGGTGGGTCGGGTTAGGTTTGGATGAGTCGTAGATGAGTCTGGACCAAATTGACCTGTTTAGCTCGTATCTATTTACCCGTTTTCGAGTCCTTGTCTACTGACGTGTGCTCGACGCACCCTTTCCCCACATCCACTCAAATCTTCCTCTCGGCTGGAGATGTTAGGTCCGCATATAACAACCAAGAGGGGGCGGACCCGATTGAAGCGTGACAAAGCGTGATTTCTCGAGCTCTTTTCATGCAAGGCGCAGATTTTAGAACTTTCACAACCTGCAGACGTCGAACCTTCTGCGAAACTATGTGAGCGCAATTGCGAGAGAGCAATCTCAAACAAGTAAAATGCAATGACGAGAGAGAGAGAGATTGGCCGAGCCAACGCTTCCGTGCAGAACTTGTTTCTCCGACACTCCACCTTTTGGCAAAACTAGTTCCTATGTTGACAGTAGAATCAACCCTTTCTTTTTGCTGATGCCCCCCTCACAAACTTAAATTCCCTTGAATAATATGAGCCGTTGATCTACGAAATCGGCTATCAAAAGTATCTTCCAATCTGTCCAGTTACCACACCTCGTAGGATGGCAATTTATCTCATGATCTTTGAATATTTGAATCCCCACAAGCTTGATTCATATATGGAACATCCAGACATGATCTTTCTGCAATGATTATGTAGAGCATTTGTCTCCTGCACCTCTGATTTTCAAAGTATTTCGAAGTAGATTGAAATTCATATATCAAAGTAACCACTAGGGTCTTCCCTTAGTGGCCACCACTCCCACGCGGGAATGGGGAGGTGAGGAGTTTAAACTCCTACCCCAAAGTCCAGGAATACACCTGGCGGACCTATACATATCAAAGTCATGTTGGGTTTTTCGTGTGTTCTCTTCCTTTTCAATAATGAATTTAACATTCGGAACACGAATATTTACGTTTGATATCTACATAGATGCGGAACATTTGAGATGGTATAAACTCGTGGGAAGATCTCTAAACCGGCGGTGCTTCTTCCGCATTCACTCATAAAACTCATCAAGTATTTTGATAAGGTTTTGTGATCGTTGAAACAATCTTAGGGATTCCAACAACGTTGATTCTGAAATAATCCAGCCGGAGAAGAAGAAGCCCCTTGATTCACACCAGGCCCGACCGCATGAGTATCTACTTCAGTCTGTCTCAATTCCTCCTGCTGAAGCACGTTGAGAGCAAGAAGGTTCAGAAACCATTCGATCGACCTTTTCATTGAAGCCCAATATCAAATCCTTTGCCCACCAACATAACCTGACTCGTAAGTGTTTGTTGAGCAGAAACAGGGTCATAATACTCTTTCGGGAAAATGATGATTCCTGAAATTTGGACTGATGTGTAGTATTGTCTTTAAACTTTCGATTTTTTCAATGTGGTCCCTGAATTTTAGCCACCGATCGAATCCCTATAATCCCGAATCCTTCTTGATGGGAGTTTAAGGTTATGATTTGAGCCGGTGTGTCTGATTTTACCACACATGAAACCAAAAGGTTCGAGACATTTTCTTGCTGAAAATCAACGGTGTCAATGTCAGCGGTTGGGATATATATGATACAAAGGTGGCGTGAGCATCTTCTTTAACGTGGTTGTGACTTGTGAGGTGATGACTTAGCAATCGAATTATTTTCATTTACAACATTATGATCCCAATGGCCGATTGGCAGAAATTTGGACTCGATGAACCGCGGCCTTGAGAGGGCACTTCGTGTATGTCTATACTACGTCTAGATGCGTCGAAACGAAGCCATTCCCGAGATTTGTTGGATGGAGAAGCCCTTCAGGGCGCCGAGTGCCTTGCAATCGGGAAATGCTTAGGATCAACTACTCGGGCAATCGAACGGTCTTGTCATGGGCGCAAAGTGTGATGTTTTCCTTGGGTTAGAGCGAGAGACAAGTCCAAATCCGTCCTTGCTGCCGGAGAACGGGGATCGCCCGTGTTGATGTCGGAGCGAAAACCGGCCTGCTGAGGGGAATGGAACAAACCTTACTACTGTGTAAGAAAATTGGAAGGGTTGGTTACAACGCGATTGCAGGTGGGCAATGGGGACAGCGTGAAGAGAAAGTTTCAGGAGGCGCTTGGGACACAGTCTATTTCTTTTCCTTCTTAGATCTTGGCAAGTGATTCTGCCGATTCGAGACTTCCCTATAAGGAAAACAAAGTTAGATTGCCCGGATACAGCAACCCGGTAATCGTAAAATGAATTCGAGTTCTAAGTTCGCTCTCGCTAGGGAGAAAAAAAAACGGACTTTTCCGATTACAATCATCTTGAAAGTTCACGAAATCTCTTAGGATATTAACTAAGATGGAACTGATGGTGATTCTCAGCTCTCAAATACAGTCGAGGGGACCCAACGACGGGGTAGCTGAGTATGTTAACGCAGACATAAGTTAGCCGGGCGTATTTAAGGTATTTGAGAATCGATTTCTCTCAATCGTTCGGCATAGTATCCCACCAAGACGGAAGGATGTCTTATTCAGAATGAAAATGGCCGAACACAATGTCATCAATTTCGCCCTGTATGGAATTTATTCTTAGATACAATGTGGAAAAGCTGAAGGGCGACGATACATCTCTCATCCTCTGGGTTTAAAAATTAAATAATGAGGTAAATGCACAAGATGGAAACAGTGAAAAAATCTTTTCATGATAAGGAAAGGAAAGCGGTGACGGAGAACAACCCAAACAGCCACCGCAGTCGAGCCGGCCTAGCATTGGAATGAGCAGAATTGGTGCCTGGGGAGGATCCTCCGGTGTCTGTGGAGGTTAATGCCGCCGGTGGAGGAGGCGCTAGTTGAGGGACATCACAGGTTCCAAAGGTTGCATTTGCCTGCTCATGTGTGACACAACATTATCTTTTGTTAATGTCCTCTCTCTCTCTCTCTCTCTCGCGCGCGCGCGCGCGCACACACATATGACAATAAAGAGACTTCGATTACAGCCATATCCCCTTGCAATTCATTAACCAAAAAGAAGTTTTTGAAGGATGATGAAATAATTACCTTGCAATATGAAATGCTATCACACCCACAAGCCAAATGGCCATTTGCTTCATCTACAGCTTCTGGAGCTCCACCTCCATCACTTCTCTACAACAACAATGGAAGCCAAAATCAGCAATAGACAGACAACTACTTTCCTGTTACAGTATCCTTGTACAGAAGAAGCTACTCCTCAACTAAAAAATTAAATTCTTATGTAAAAGAGGAGAGAGAGAGAGATCTAGGAATTCCTGGCACAACCTGATAAAAGTCGATGGCAATGAAGTTTGGCCACCTTTTACTGTCCGCTTCATAACAAGTATTCATCATGCTAATCAAGGAAGCTGAATTATCCATACAGGCTGCTGACATGTTTGGATTATCAGGGAAATAGTTCTCCAGAACCAGAGATATCGATGTGGTGTTCATTGGTGAAGATTCAGCACGATTTGGGCACGAACCAGCCACCATTCCCCCATCTCCATCTGAAAGTCAGCGTAACATAGAAAGGCAAGAAAACATCAACATCTGAACAAGATCGCGTCATCAGTATTGAACGAGTTATAGACCTCCCTTACATTAATATACCCCAATTGTAATACTCATAAAAAAAGTTCAGAGCAAGTTTCAAAATTTAAAATCAGCTAAATTGGGTCTAGATGAAATAAGAAGGGGAGTCTTACACTGATTTTCCACGACATATGTCCACTGATAGGCAATTCCTTCTGTAGCCTCTTTCGATGACTTAGAAGTGAAAACAACTAAGCGCTGATTCTGCTGGACCATGTCATCCACTGTAGGCCAATCTCCGCCAGTTTTGGGCATACTAGATAAGGGGAACCAGTACTTGGTGAGACCAGATTCATTAAAGACCTTCGTCAATCCTTGAGTGGAAGTCACATAATCCTCGATAAAAATGGTGACTATCTCAGATGGATTTGCTTCCAGGAACGTCTGTATCTCTTTAAGAACATTGATGGCCGGTTGCTGAAGGAAGAAAAATTTGACAAGTTGAATGCATCAGTTATCAGAAAATGTCATTCTTATATCTATTGTTACAACTTATACACTGTGAACACTTACAAAGGCAGTATAATTGTAGCAATTCCCCCCGAAAGAGTGGCACAACCATATGTCATTCTCGAAGTCGTACATGTCAAGCATAAGACCTCGAACTCCATTCTATATGCACAATCAATCAGATTGTCAGATCAAATAATAGATAGAATTTTGACCAGAAAGCGAGGGAACAAGAGATTGGCTTTTCCAAAAAGAAAAGAAACTAGAAACAGAATGGAAAAGTTGACCATAATTAGAAAAGAAGACTAAAAGGTTCCCATGATTATCTCAAATAAATTGAAAATCCTTTCTGTACTATCTGTTATTCAACCTGTGATTTGAATGCCTCAACATCTCAACTTCATATAAAACTCTCAGACTACCGTCATCGACTGATTTCCTCACAAAGTTTGTTCCTTATTACTCAACGGAAAGAAACATGCCAACAGCAAGAGCTCTCTTTTCCTTTTACTATAGGACAATCATGCCTTTTTGCTTGCTTTGGCCATCCCGTAATGCAAGGTAAAGCTACATGAAGTGTATCATAAAACAGACTAATCGTTTCTCTTGCTGCACCCCTCGCAAAGATTAGAGGTGAAAACAAACCCAACATCAGCAAATCTGGCAGAGAGAAAAATCAGTAAGCATTAACCAAAATGGCAGGGAACAAAAACTAGAAAAAGCCATGGGAGTAAGTTTGGACAAACATATGGCCAGGAAAGCAAAAGAGAGAAGGCATAACGAAGATAAGTGATCTTGACAAACCCTGGGAGCTGTCTTTTTCTTTTAATCTTGCCTGCACTGAAGATATCGTCTTGTGACAACCTTAAGCAGTGACCTTTCCATGATTTTGGTTAAGTGATAGTGAAAATTGTATAGGCATAAAGGGATTGATATTGGCAGAGGGACTATTTCATGCTCATGTTTGCTGTACAACCTTTCTGTCCAGCTATGTGATACTTGGGCTGTTACAAGTACAATGTCTATTTCTCAAATGTTGGATAAAATTTTGAATAGTTCTGCGGCTGCAACATTAGAATGCCATCTGTTGCGTATCCTATTAACTCCGTGAATACTAATCACAAAAGAAATCGATAAACGGGATCCGGACGATAGAAAAACATATGGAGGAGGTTAATTGTTCCCATTCACGTCAAGGTTCAACCCTTCAAAAAGAGAGCGAAAACATAGAGCATTCAGAACCTAGAATTACAAATGTCAAATGCACCCAATAAAAGACTTGCTCCGTAGCAGACACGTATGGCCGAAAATCTCATCCTCGCTCAGTTCATGAGGACCAAGAAATCGCAACCGTTACATTTGTCAAGTTCAAATTAGCCCGCAATGACCAGATACCAAGTCAAGCCTTGCTAGTCAAGATCACAGTCACCCAGAAGCATCCTACGGAAGTTTCACATATTGCCTATAGTCCATTGTGATTTTGGCTGTCTTCTTGTTTCTTGGAAGGTCAAAGTTATGGTGCTATACACGCAACAATCTCAACATATTACTAGTCACCCAACACAAGTCAAACTAAGGAACCTAAAATCTAATCACGAATTAGCAAGAAAGAATTGCAGGCAAGAAAGAGGCAAAGTACGTGCATTTAGTTGACTGGTGACGGTGTCTTCTTGATTGGTGGGAGAGAGGAGAGTCGCGCCGGTGTCCGACTTCTCACCGGAAAGAGCGTACGAATTGTGGGTCGTCAACCACGAGTACTTGTTGAACGGCAGGCCACTCACCTGTTAAACCCAAAATTATCCACCACAGAAAAAAGAAAGGAGAAACAGAATTCGACGTTCCAATAATCGCAAACTCCATCGTCGTTCGAGACGAAAGCAAAAATCCAAGAAACGCGAAAGAGCGTCATGGAAATTACCTTGGAGGTGGGGCTCAGGGGTTGCACCCGGGTGCATCTGGGTCGGGTGTTGCCGTTCGCAGGGCAAGTCTCGCACTTCAGGCCGGCGTCGCAGGCGCTGTCCGACGAACACGTATTTCCAATCTGCGATCCGACAAGCAGACATTCAAAACCTGCGGCGATCTCATTCCCCCTGATGTTTCATAATGCCTTTTAAAATTAGGCGTTAGAGATAAAACAAACACCTCGAGGGTGAAGCCGCGAGCGAAGAGGCCGAACAGAAACAGAGCACCAAGGACGCACGAGCTCGCCCCCTGAAACGGAGAATTCGAAGCAAACGGAAGGAAACCGTTGCGGGGTTCAGAGAAACGGTGGAAAAGAAAATGCCCAGGAGAAAAAAATGAATGGCGGGGGATGGAGGAAGACGGGTTTACCTTCATCTCGCGGCTACCCTGTTTAGAGTTTGAGAGAGAGAGAGAGAGAGAGAGAGAGAGAGAGAGATGGAGGTGGTTGTGGTTGTGGGAGAAGAGTAATCGAGGTGGTGATGAGTACTAAATTGGGAGTGGTTAGAACAGAAGAGGCTGATATATGCCAATATGTTGGCGGGTTTGAAACCATTTTCTGAGTTTGACCTTCCCCCCATCTCTCTCTTTTTCTCTCTCTGTCACCAACTTCTTACGCCTCCATCGTCGTTTCTCATCTTGCTTTCACTTTCGGGCGTGAGAGAGAGAGAGAGAGACGCGTTTCGCTTTCAGTAGCCGTTGTTGCAGTTGCCTGTCGTCGCTTCGCTTCCTCCCCTGCTCTTTCTTTTTTTCTTCTTGTTTCTTCTTTCTTTGCGGCGGATGCCCGAGGGTCCAATGATAATAAGAACGTTCCGTCCAAGAAAATATAATATAAGGTCGTAATTCCGTCCAAGAAAATAAATCTTCATGCCCTTTCTTTCTCTTTTTTTCAAATTACATTACTATAACACGACATTGCCACGCTATTGGAAAAAAAAAAGATTGGAAATAAATCAGGAAAAGAAAAAGAAGGACAGAGGAAACTGTAGCACGATACTTGTCTTAGTAATTCCATACTTTTCTTCGATAGATTGAAGAACCCTTTTCTTTTCTTTTTTTCTTTTTTTTCTTGTGGATTTTTCCGTACTATTGATGTTCTAACGTGAATCCGTTTGGATTTTACTACTGCCGATCCGAATTGTTATGAGTCGTTCTTAGATTGATAAAGAGAAAATGTCTACTTTTAGTGCTTGAAATTGGATTTTCGTTTCTCTAATTAAATCCTTGAAAGTTTTTCGTGTTTAGGAGGGGTTACCCCCACATCACTAGGGATAAATAATCCTCTTAATTTATGAAAAGCAAATCGACCGTATGCTCTTGAAACATGACTAAAAAAAAATTACAAAAACTAGTTTAGTCAAGATCTGTTTCAAGATAATGTTAGGAATATGACAATATAAGTGTCGTAACTTTTGTACAATGTTCGCTTGAATGTCACGATTTTTAGAAAACATTCACTTGAGTGTGAGGGACATGACTTCTAAAAAAAGTTTACCATAAGTGCCTTGCCACATTGAATTTCTAGCACTTGTGGCAACTTTTTTGTAAAAGTTATGATACTTCAGTAATCGATTAAAAAGTTATAGTATTCAAATGAACGTCGTACAAGAATTACAGCACTCACATATGAAAATTATGGCAATTGTGATTTCCTTTTTCATCAAAACAATGTAGCGATGTGCTAAGTGAAAATTCAATTCAATAGATAGGAAGGAAGTCAATATTAGGATAGTTTGAAGAAGCAATTTAAAAACTTCACGAAAGAAAGTGTGAAAGGTCGACTTCTTCAAAGTCTCTAGAAGATTGAGATTTAATTTGACCCATTGTTCGATTAAATAATCTTCCGAGGATTAATTTCTCTTTCTCTTTCTCAATTCTCATGTATATACATAGAAGAAGGTTCTACGGCTGACAAATTCACAATGATGTACAAAGCAAACCGCGTGGTTGGTCCCTCTTTCTTAATGACTTTTCAGTTAGATTGATATTTCCTAGTATGCTCGAATTTGTAATTTTTTTAATATTGTCGGACTAATTGTTTATTCTTTAATAGGATATCAACTAGGATCACGATGTTGGAGCTCTAATTTGTGTTTTTTTTGTGGGGGTAATGACCATTAAACTAATAACAAAATGGGAGTTGTTGAACTAATCGGATAGCTGCGTAGACAGTTGTCAAGACATGCACGTGTAGCCACATTATTGTCGATTGAAATGTTATGTCGGATGCCCTATCGAGACTATAAACACGATAAAGTATATATAGAAGGTCGAAATGAACTGCGTATCATGGAATTCTAGTCCCTCGTCATAACTCCAAAAAGAGTTTTGTGATTCTCAAGTTATCACATAACATCATAAATCATCATGGAATTGCGCATCGACAAAAACATATATCTACACATGTATGTACATTAAAAGGCTAGGCCTCGACTTGGCTACATATTGATGATTGACATATACCAATAGCCGCTCCCGAGTGCGAGAAATTATTCGATGAACTTGGTATATATAGTAAATCAAATATAGATCGTTGTTGCGACCCTCCCTTGGAGATAAAAACGGGTTTGGATTCAGTTTCGTCTTTCGAGACTAAAGGATTACTAGATTAATTAGCTTTGGGCTAAACTAATCTAGCTCAGACTCTCTCAAATCCTACTTATTTGCAACTTGAGTAAAAGGAAGTTAAAATTTAGAGTCGTCACTAATCGTTTTAGGGTAGGTAAATTAGACACCCAATCGAGTCGATGGGAGAACCGACTCAATTCTACGAGACCAAAGATTCTAGGATTTGAGGATTTGCTTGCACTAATGATTTCTATTAGCGCCATTTTGGTACCTAATTGGTCGGGATATTTTCTAAGTATTCATGCAATCTTGATAACATTTTAATCCTAACGGTCAAAGCCATTTTTGTAGGTGAACATGCAAAATGTTTTTGTGATTTTCCTTTTTAAAGATCTGAGCTAATTCTGCCATAAGAAAGAGAATTTAATAATCAATGTATTGAAGTGCGGTGCATAAAGTAAACAATCGAGCAATTTAAAGCAAGCTAATCTAAGTGCGAAAAAATAAAGCCCGCAACTCATCAGGCATTAATGATTACAACCCTTTACAAAGATGGGGGAGAGGGACCGGAATGGACATTGGTCGGTCGCCGTCTTCAATGTGTTGGCTCATCGGGACATAAGAAATGACAAATCATACATCTAGCAACCAAGATCAAGCGAATGCAATCAAATGGCCTTGGGATCGACCTTTGCAAACATGCTATTTTGAGATTCACACCTAAACGAGTTGTTATGATTAATTATCATTGATCGAGCCCATTGACTCTCCACTTTGCACAAACACCATGAGAGCGTAATGGTATCGATCCAAAGGCTTGACCAATGTAATTTGATACCCTACACGCCGAGCATGCATCGAAAGGGTTGAATCAAACATTCAAATAAATGACAATGATGAGATATTTGAAGCACACGAGATAAAAGACACGAATTAAAAGTAATATCCCAATTTTCGTGCAAATCATGCCCAACAACCATGGAGTGCAAAATTTAATCATTAAGAAGTGCCAAGAATGAGATTTGAGGATCCAAATGTCAATTTCGGCCACATGAGTCTTAAATATTTGATAACATTGCAAACTAGACCCATAAGTCGTAAAGCAAACTGACTTTCCCCTGGAACTTTTTGTGTCTAGTAAAAATAGCAAATGACCTTCAATGGTCACGAAATTTGACAGAGACACAGATCAACATATTTTGAGAAAGTTTCATATTTTAAGTTTTTCCAAAAAAATCTTTGAAATCAATGAAAAATAACAATTTTTCCCCAGAGGTCGGACAAAAGCCCATTTTTTCCTGGTACTTGAAAGGATTTAAAAAAAAGAAGGAAATGACATCCTAAAATCACGAAAATTGGTCGAGACATAGATCAATATGTTCTGAGTAACTTTCATATTTTAGGGTTTTCCAAAAGAGCCCTTCAAGTTGGTGAAAATTTACAGTTTCACCCTGAAGGTCAAATTCATTGCTTCAAAGGGACCAATTTGCACACTGTTTGAACTTCAAGAAATTAATCGACTGAATCAAATACCCATGACATGAAAATTTTCAGGCCACTATATAAGACCTCAATGAACAACTTTCATGTTTTGAGGTTTTGCAAATAATGATTACAACCTCGTCGTTTTGGCAAAATAAAACAGAACAGATTGTTGTTCTAGAATCTGGAAAATCGACCTAGAAAGATCGGTAATGTAGAGGTCAATATAACCAAGTTATAAAGTTTGTATGGTCTTGAACTTTTTTCACAGAATAGCCATGGATGTGGTCTATAAATTTTGTGTAAAACATTTTCCCGAAATCTGTATGGAAAAAATCATAAAAAATAGGCAGACCACGAAGGTCGATCAGAAAACAGTAGGAAACAGAGAAGAACAGTAGAAGTTTTCATTTTTCCAGATTTCAAAGCGAACTTTCAAGACTCGATTCACATAGCAAACAACGTCCCCTCGAGGCCCACAAGTACTCAAATCGAATCTTGGGACGTCAAGATCGGTTAACTCAATTATGGCTTTCTCGAAAAAAAAAAATGTCATTTAAAGGGGCAAATGGCTATTGGAAGCGAGAGGGGTCAGAAAAACAATTTTTACACAAAACTTGGGATATCATTCAACAACAACCAGCATGCATACAGAAGTTATTCGCAATCATTTTAGTCTCAAAGGTAGCAATACACAACAGCAAACTCATCCTAAAAATATGGCAAGAACATGGAACCAAACGATTCCTTATTTGACCGGCAAATGTCAGGTTTCAAGTCAAGATCAAACCTACCTTTGTCAATGGGTGCATGGAGCTCAAGCGAGCTATTTGGCTACCACCAAGGTCCAATGGATAGCCAACAGAGCCCGGCAATCTCTGATTCAAACGAGAACCAAAGGTATTAGGAACGGAAGACAGTAGAAACATGAACACTAAAGAGAAAAATTGAGAAATGGAGGGCTCCAGTGGTGAAACGGATGAACTCTGAGCATGGCGAGCTCAAGGATGCGATGGGGGTGTGGTCGCTCACCAGTGATGGTCGCTGGTGAGTGGTGGCGCACGGTGGCCGGAGGAAGGGTGCCAGCAAGAGGGAAAGAGAGAGCTCTATCCTAATTTGAAAAATGCAACCCTCATCTCCAAAATGATTCCCCTCTTTAGGGTTTTTGGGATATGTGCTATATAAAAGGATACCAAAATGATCTAATCTTGGCCATTCAAAATCAATGATCAAGATTAGATTCATTAATGACATTTTTGTAATTTCTGGTTCAAGCATGGAGGGTGGGCTTTGTCTTGAGAAATGGACCACAAAATGGGGTAGAATGGCCTACAAATGGCCGGAAATGGCCAAAATCTGGCCATTTTCGCCAGATCTCTGGCGAGCCGGTCGGATCGGGCACGTTCAAGGGCTAAACAAACTCCGATTTTGATAAAATTTTTGCCAAAACTTTCCTTTTTTTCCTATATTTTCTAAATATGAATTTTCCAAAAATTTTCTGGACCAAGATTTATTTATTTTTTAATTTCTCGATTTGATTTTTATAATTCCAAAACATACTAATTCCTCTTTTTTTTTACTAAGACTGCTAGGCATTTTAGACATGTTGGCGTAAGCTTGATTTTCTTAGACAAATTGAATGTCTAAGGATGTACTATGCCTAATTGGAATGGGTTAAAATGAATTAGGTCATTCAGAATAATTTTAACTCGATTTTAAACCTAAACCACTCTCAATATGGCCAAACTAATCTCAAGATGAGTAAATTAGCCAAAATGGATATTAGATTCTGGTTTGGTTTAATCAAATGACTTAAATATTGGTCTCGTTTCACAACTCATGAATTAATGGTTTGAGACAACCATTTAGGCTCGAATTAGGACTAATTCTCTAATATGCTCAAAAATAAAATTGATTGAAGTATTTGATGTAAAAAATCCTCTAGATCAAATGTCTTGGCAACAATAAATTTTAAAAAAGCTATCTAAATGGTCAATTTTGATTTTTGGGCCAATCAAGGCTTATTTTTCCTCATATTGGGGAAAAGTAGGTTCCTAATTTATTTTTGTGAAATTGAAAGTTCATAAACTCAATTAAAAAATAAAAAGGATGTTTCGTAATTTTCTCTAATTTTTATGAAAAAATTATTATTTTTTTCTGAATTTAGTCCAAAAAAATTCATTTTTCCAAAGGAAAATCAATTTCTATGGTTAAATTCATGAATTTTTGAAAACCGAAAGCAGAAAAATTCAAATAACACAATTTAGAACATATTCATGTGAAAATAAAAAATTCATCCCCAGGGTTGATTTTCGACCTAATTCTGGTCAATGGTTTGATCAAAATGTCAACTCGAAAGTCGAATTTTGACTTTTTGAGGTTAAGGTTCAAATGCATCCTAAATGCTAGGCTAAAGCATCTCCAAGTGAAAAGTGACTCGTTTTGGTTTGAAAAATTATTTTGTTGCAATCAAAACTCAAATTTCAAGTTTTAACTTTAAAATGATTGATCGGCTAAAATTAGGTGTCAACAATCGTCAAATCTGGTAAGACCTACGAGAGACCCATATGAAACTTACTAAAGTTAAGTACAACAGAAGTGTCCAAAGATGTGTACGGAGCTCACTTAAGTGCCAAAAGTTTTCGCTAGCTTACTTAAATGCCAAAATCGGAGAAAAACGATCACTTAAGTGCCAAATCGAAGAAATTCCGACCAAATTTTACACATGTCATTTATTATTAATTTTTTATCTAATGTCGCAAATTTTTTTAAAAAAAAAACGCAATCCATATAGGCTCCACGTGGATTTTTATATTCATTATTAAGCTGAAATTTTTTAAAAATTAAATTAAATTTACGAATAAGTTGAAAATTGAAAAAGGGGGAGCTCTTTGCAGCAGCGAGGGCTTGCTGCCCCACCATCGCCAGTAATGGCCGACAAGAGTGGGGGATGGCTGGCGGGGGTCGCTAAGCCCCAACCAATGCCTGCAAGCGAGGGCAAGCGAGGTTCGCCGACCCTCACCCAGGCCTAGTCGAGGGCTGCCACTAGTGAGGGTCGGCAGGGGTTCGACCACCAGTAGTTCGGTGAGAGCCGCGACCCTCCCCCACCCTTGTCGCTGTGAATAGCTCCCCCCCTTCCCTTTTTGTTTTCAATTTTCAGCTTATTTTTAAGTTAAATTTTAACTTTTTTAATAGTTTTTTAAAATTTTAACTTTTTTAAATGCTAACTGGATCTCCAGTGGCTCAAAATATTAATAAAAAATTGTCACGTAAGATTTCCGACCAAGCTCGTCGGAGTTAGCACTTAAGTGATCGTTTTTCAAAAAAGTTGACACTTAAGTGATTCAAAACAAACTTTTGACACTTAAGTGAGCTTCATACACAACTTTTTGCACTTCTGCTATACTTACAATATATATTGCTATATATTACACTAACAAGGTAGTTGGCCTGATGTATAAAGCTAGGAGATCATTTTGATCTCTCTCCTTTAATATTCATATGTTCAATGGTCAACCTCGAAGCAACAAAAATAGTTTTCTACGGCAAAAAATTTGTCGCCTTAGGGTACTTTTCTTATAGAGCGAAAAGCTTGTCTTTTAATGGTGTGAAGTTCAATCCCAAGGAACTTTAGGTTCTGTTTGTTTTGTGAAAAATTAATGATCTAGAAAATGTTTTCCTACAAATAATCGCTTATATCGCTTGAAATAATTAGTCAATATAAAATGTTTTTATTATCAACAATAATGTATATCTAAACACTTTCGTGAACGATGAAATTACTTTTCATTCATTCATTTTTGTAAGCAATACAAACAGTCATTTTTAAGAAAATATTTTCAAAATTATTCAGTTTCCTCGAATCAAACAGAGTCTAATGTAAATTTATTTTACATGCGTGCATAATGTAATCTTAGTACATAGTTTTGAATATAAGACAGCTCTTCTAATCAACATTTACTTTTCTTTAGATGACTAATATCGTTGGAGTCCGCTCATAATTTACTGAAATTACAGAGTCCAAATGAAATTCCAAAACTCACTTCTAAGTTATTGGAATGAAGAAAGACTATGATGACTAACATGAAGGTGATAACTTAATCTATTCCTATGATTCTATCGAGTAAAATTTCTATAAAAATGACGATAGAAAACAATTATATTTAAAAACCGTGCTCAGTATATTATACTCAAGAAAGACCGAGATCGAGTTGAATTAAATAGAACTAGCTCTCGATAAAGGCAATTTTTGTATAGCTCTAAGCTCCTCGATGCACGTCTCGAAGAACTCTGGGTGGTTCTTGCTGCTTTCACGAGAAAGTTTCGCCATGGGACCACCACAGAGCTTTTCCCAAGCAGGGCTAATGATGAAGAGAGCTCCCCAGCTTCAGATATCAAAGGAGAGCAAAGCAAGTGGAAAAAGTAGTAATTTTTCCCAATGAGGTGTCTCCCACTTCCCAGCATTGCCTTTGAGAAAGAAGAACTGAAAAGTAAACAGCAAAAGCTTCAGCTAGAAATGCGGAGACAGCACTGAACTTTTTCATTCAGTTCGCGTTCGAATGGAGCTGAGAGATTTTGGAAGGAAGAGAGCAGATCGAACATAGCAGAGAAGCAGCAGTCGAGGCCATGTCCAAGGTAGCATCCACGCTCTGCTTTGTGATCTTGCAGCTTTTGCCTTCTTGTTGGTCATCACAACCCAAGTCCGAGACATACATCGTTCACATGGACACTCGGTCCATGCCGAAAGTGTTCCCTGACCAGCACAGCTGGTACTTGGCCACCCTTTCTTCTATATCAGAGGATGGAGCAATGTCGAATCCTCTCCGCAAGCTCATTTACACTTACAGTAGCTCGGTCCACGGCTTCAGCACGACTCTCTCCCGGCCGGAGCTCGAATCTCTCAAGAGATCCCCTCACTATGTATCCTCCACCCGTGACCGCCCCCTCAAGCTCCACACGACGCGCACTCCCGGCTTTCTTGGACTGAACTCTGTCTCCGGCGCTTGGCCTGCTTCTGAGTACGGCGATGATGTGATTATTGGGTTCGTGGACACCGGGATTTGGCCGGAGAGCGCGAGCTTCCACGACGACGGGATCCCCGCGGTTCCCTCGAGATGGAAAGGATCGTGTGTCTCTGGCCGCGACTTCAACACCTCCTTGTGCAACAAGAAAATCATTGGATCCCGGTTTTACCACCGGGGCCTGCTAGCAAACAATCCGAAAGCAATTGAAGATTCGATGGACTCGGCACGCGACACTGACGGCCACGGGACACATACTTCTTCAACGGCTGCCGGCAACTGGGTGAGAGGCGCCTCTTATTTCGGTTACGCTCCTGGAACCGCTGTAGGAATGGCACCAAAATGCCGAATCGCCATGTACAAAGCGGTTTGGAGAAACAGGGTCTATGCTTCAGACGTCATTGCAGCCATAGATCAGGCCATAGAGGACGGAGTCGATATACTGTCTCTGTCCTTGGGCTTAAGCTCGGGCGACACCAGTTCGCTCGGGCAAGATCCGATAGCAGTGGCAACTTTTGCTGCTATCAAAAGGGGGATTCTTGTGGTGGCATCAGCTGGGAATGATGGGCCACTTCATTGGACATTAGTCAATGGCGCGCCGTGGCTATTCACTGTGGGTGCGAGCACCGTGGACAGAGAATTCCTTGGAACTTTAACATTGGGAAACGGTGTCCGGATGGACTTCTCAACCTTATACCCAGGGAAATATTTCTCTAGCCAACTTCCTTTCACATTCATGGACGCTTGCGACAATGTTGAGAAATTGGAGAGATTTCGGGATAACATGATCGTGTGCGTCGCCAAACTTATTAGCATCGGTAAACAAATAGAAAATGTGTTATCTGCTAGAGTTTCCGCAGCTGTTTTCGTTTCCAGCATATACTTATCAGAATTCTACACCAGAAGCTCATTTCCAGCTGCATTCATTGGTGTACAAGCTGGGCAGGCCTTAATAGACTACATCACTAATAGCAATGATCCCACAGGAACCCTCGAATTCCGAAAGACCGAGCTAGGAAAAAAGCCAGCGCCGCGTGTCGAAGGGTACAGCTCAAGGGGGCCGTATTTGAGCAGCCCTGACATCCAAAAACCTGACATCATTGCCCCAGGAACACTAGTATTGGCATCCTGGACTCCAATTAGTTCTGTTGCCAAGGTTGGATCAGACAGCCTTTTGTTTAGCGATTTCAATCTCATGACTGGCACGTCGATGGCAGCTCCACATGTGGCGGGTGTGGCGGCCCTAATAAAGGGAGTGCATCCAACATGGACACCTGCGGCCGTGCGGTCAGCGCTCATGACCACGGCCTATGCCCTGGACAACACCGGGAGCCCCATAAGAGACTCTGTGAACTTTGACCTGCCGGCCAGCCCTCTCGCCGCAGGGTCAGGCCACATCGACCCAAACAAGGCTCTCGACCCCGGGCTGGTCTATGACTTGCAGACTGAAGACTATCTAAACCTTCTCTGCTCAATGAAGTACAGTCCAAAGAAGATCAAGATCATCACGAAGTCCAGCCACAGCTGCAGAGATGCCTCCAACTTCTCTCTCTCCAGCTTCAATTACCCATCTTTCATTGCCCTTTTTGGCGATGGTGAGGCTGGTTCAGGAACTGTGGTGAGAGAGTTCAGGAGGGAGGTGACCAATGTTGGGGAAAACCAATCCAGTTATAGTGCAAGAGTGGTGGGCATGGAGGGGTGGAAGGTGAGAGTGGAGCCACCAAGGTTGGTGTTCAGGCAGAGGAATGAGAAGCTGAGGTACAAGCTCACTGTTGAAGGGCCAGCGGTGTTGAGAGATGGGCTGGTCCATGGTTCTTTGAGTTGGGTGGATGATAAGGGCAAGTACATTGTGCGGAGTCCCATTGTGGCCACAAGCCTAGTTCAGGAATCCGCTTGAAGGGCATAACTGCAACTATATAAGTATGTATGGTCTAATGTAATCTATATTATAATGATGCATAACTTTGTGCCACTCTTTTGATATTCCCTTTGATATTTGTGCATTTTCAACCCCTTAGGTTGTCTTTGGTCGTCCGAAATTGAATTGAGATAGGATAAAATAAGGTGAGATTAGAAATTTTCCGAATATCCTCCGGATTATAGAAAAACCCCATCATATGTTTAACGCAACCTAGGGTAGGATTGAAAATCTTTCAAAATACGGCATCATTTTAAGTTGCTTCGGCCTCCACCCTGCCACTTCTAACACTCCCCCTAATGGCCCGAGTCAGCCGTCCTATCCATTGCCTTCTTGATCGACTTCCTCGTCGTAGATAATGTTGTCTATGCAACCCTCATGCGGGGGTGGTGACCTCCGGTCTACATCATAGAGATGGAGAGATAGAGCTCAACGGGATTGATCTAGGTTGCCAATTGGTTGAACTAACTCAAGAGACTATGCAAGCATGAATTAATCCTTGTTTGCTGCGAAGGTACTCATTTTCCTCTGTTTCGCAGATTCACAATTCTCCAAAGTGATTAGCAACCAAGATATTTAGTAATTGCTAGAGCCATTTTTTTTTTTATTTCATTGAGTAAAATGTCGCCTCAAAAGACTGTTATCCCAGAGTCATTTCTTCCCACTTGGAAGAAGAAGAAGAAGTGATGCATAAACAAGCAGAGAGCAACAACAGCAAGAGCAGTGAAGCACGGACCAAAATCGACGTCAGATTACTTTTCACCCTCAGTCATTGGAACTCAATCGGCGGCGGTCAGAGGCAAGAACGGCCACACAATGGTCGGAAGTGACGATGATGGGTTGTCGTCATGGTGGCCGGCGACGCAATGTCATACGCATCACTCCATCACTCCATTGTTAGAAGATAACATGGTTTGCTTATTCTTCTTTTTTATAAGTTTTTTGTTTTTATTATCCTGGTTTGTCCCTTGTACCGGATTTCTTATACGGCATTTTATTTGGCTATATCATGGTTTATCCAATTATGAGAATATTGTCAAATATTGGATAGGAGAATTTGTCATCCTATCTAAACTCAAATGCGGACTACCAAACTTTTGCATAAATTTTAGGGAAAAAAGGCCAAAAAACTCCAAACTATACCCACTGTGATACATTGAAAAAAGTGTCAGAAAAGTCATAAACATATTGCATTTATGTCAATTTAGTCCTAAACCTTTTAATATTGCCAATTTAATCCTAAACCTTTTAACCTAGAGCTAATTAGTCCTTCCGGTTAATTTTGGTCCGATATTGCTAACATGAACACCGGCCGACCTACGTGGCACTGTCGGTGTGACATGGACATTTTTTAATAATATTTTAATAATTTTCGAATTTTTATTTTTTCCTTTATTTTTAATTTTTTTTCTAATTTCTAATTTCTTTTTCTTTTTCTTTTTTTTTCTGTCTTCTTCTTCCCCAAGACCTCTTTCACCTAGACTCCTTCACCGAGATTTTAATGAGAACTTAAGCCTTCGCCGGAGAACTCCTTTAGCATGGCCGTCGTCCATCTATTCCGGCCATCAATTCTAGCCGTCACCGGACCATTACCGGCAGCAACTTCCAGTCACCGAATCTGGAGTCCTTCACCGAGATTTTTATCTCTTTTTTTCCTCCTCCTTTGCTCCTTTGGAATCTAGAGTCCTTTGTCCTCCGGTGGCCAACCTTCGTCGGTGAGGAGAAGGAACGGGAGTCGCTATATGCATATTACTCAAGTACCTAGTAATGTATTCGATGCCTGAGCTTTTGCACTTCTCTGTATGTTTTGCGATGTTGAGATTTGGTCGTTGAAAGCAAATACAGAGGTAGTGATTCGGTGACTGGAAGTTGCCGCCAGTAATGGTCTGGTGACGACCAGAATAGATGGCCGACGGGGTGTTAAAGGAGTTTTCCGGCGAAGGCTTAAGTTCTCATGAAAATCTCGATGTAGGTCCTGAAGCAGTCTAGGTAAAGGAGGTCTCGGGGAAGAAGAAGAAGACAGAAAAGATTTTAAAAAATAGAAAATAGAGAAAAATAAAATAAAAAAATTAAGGGAAAAATAAAATAAAAAATCGAAAATTATTAAAATATTATTAAAAATATCCACGTCAGCGCCAGCCATACCTTGTGAGTTTACCGGCGTTCACATCAGCAATATCTAGCCAAAATTAGCCGAAAGGACTGAATTGACTCTAGATCAAAAAATTTAGGACTAAATTGATACCAATGCAATAAATTCAAAACTTTTCTAACTCTTTTCTTGTGATATATTTACTCTAAAAAAAAATTTGTGATACCAAAACTCCCAAACCTGTACATATGTGACACATTTATCTCCGTCAAAATTTCGTCAATAAGCACAATTAAAAGTCTACCTACATGGACGACGGAAGACCAAAAGTGTTGATATGACGCCCATGTAACTTAAATGAAATATCATCTAACGAAGCATTAATGGAGAGTAAATATGTCACAGGTACAAATTTTGAGTTTTTTATGTTATAAAAAAAAGTTTAGAGTAGATGTATCATAGTAATTATATCGTAAAAAAAAGTTTATAATAAATGTGTGGTAATAGATATAGTTTTGGGTTTTTAGTAGCTCTTTCTCTAAAATTTATGTCTTGAATACACTAGATTCTTTGACAATACGTCGAGTTTTTGACCCATTAAAATTTGAGAAGCCCAGTTTTGAAGAGGTCCAAAGATCAAACCGAACATTAATTTATGATCAGCCCATAACCCACCTAAAACTAAATATATCAAAGAAATATAAAAACTAGAGAAAGACCAGCCGAAACACTATCGCATCTAGCATTCTAGTAGTGTGAATGATACCTCTCTCTCTCTCTCTCTCTCATCTTTGAAAACTAGCCAAAGGATTGACATCCGTAAGTGGAAACGCCTGAAATGGCTTGTGAATCACTTGGTCTGTTTGTCTTTTATATCACCAACGAATTAGTTTGTGGCATTCATATCCTTGTTTGTACATTTTGATATGTTTGTGGCTTTAGAGAAACAGCCACTGAAAACCCCAAATTACGTACACGATGTTACTTAGTTTTATGTCATTTAGATGGTGAGATCAATATTAAGCATTGCTTCTATCGAAAGAGAAGAAATTGTATGCACCAAATGAGAATGTGCGATTTAGTCTTTGTTATGTATATCTTGAATTTGACGGAACGACGAGAGAAGAGGAATGTCTATAAGTTTGAAGATTTCCCATCCGATGACGAGTGTGTCACTGAGAAGGAAATCCCGGTTCTTCCGCGTAAAATAAAGTGGTTGAAAACGAAGTGGATAACATTCATATGTCAAATACAACAACAAAATTGAATCATTTGCGCTAAACAGTTGGACCTCTTTTTACATATCGGAAACAAATCAAATCCGTGCAACGCATGGGTCTTTCGCTAGTATCCGAGAAAAGGTACTAGACTTCAAGACACTCACTATATGACATTGGAAACCACCTTTCCTCTTTCGAGAAATCACAAAAACAAAAACAAAAAACAAAACACTTTTTCTCTAGGGCGAATGGAAACAGAGTTAAGAACCCATCGAGGGAAATGTGCCATTTGACTAAAGATACATACGGGAGAAAAAATCCTAGAAATAACCATGGAATGATTCCCTTAAGAAGGAATCGTGTCATTAGCTAAAAATACGATTTCTATTCTACTTACTTTACGTGGAACAAAATTGTAGTTATGACTATAAGTTGGTGACTCAGAGCACTTATATCTAGGGTTAATACCACAAAAAATCATAAATTATGCCCACTATAACACAAATATATAAACTTTTTTTTTGTATCACTAAAAACCATAAACTTGCCCATTGTTGCACAAATACCTCAAAACTTCTTTATGTCGTAAAAAACCCCCGAATTTATACTTAAATCTATAACTATAGAATCAATGTATAAGGATCAGAGGGCATCTATGTTCGTAAGTCTTGGGTTGAATACCGGGCCTAAAAGAACTTATACTAGGCCCGTGATGATTTAAAAATAATAGTATATCGACTAATTAACACGGCGCGGTTTCGATTCCCCACGCCATTATCTACACACACAAAAATCTCTATTTGGGCGGCTCACTTGGGTTTTAAGCCCGCATCTTTCCCGGGCCATGTGGTTAGTGGGATATTCTATGGATCGGGGTTATCTTCAACTAAAATTGACTTCTCTCATGGTAAAGAAAACGGGCATGTTTGAAGCAAGAATGCATTTTGTGACCGAGTGCATCACTTCGTGAGATAGAGTTCTATATATGTAGATGGCTATGGGAACGATAGATAAAATGCGTTATCCCTTTGTAATCGAGTCTATTGTGTATCCGCTACCCTTGCATGGAAAAATTGAAAAAGAAGAAAAAAAAAACTCTTTTTTATCCCTTAAAAACGCTTCTTTTTTTATTATAAAATTTTCGTCTTATTGCTCAGTGCCTGTCCGTTGGGTGCAGTTGGGCAAACTATTAATGAAGTGCTGGTCCCAAAACAGCAGCGTAGAAGTTAATGATGTCCCGTCCATTATAGGCCTAATGAAAGAAATGCGAAGATAGATTGGAACCAGAACTTGGGCCTCGCTTTGCTGCTAGATCTTACCCTGCTCATTTGAATGGACAGAGTCATTAGGGTGTATGTCTTAACAACATAAACATGATTTTAGAATTTTGAGGCCTAATTCTCTAAAACAACCCCAACTTTAGGTTCATTCCCAATTCTGCCTTAAATTTTTTTTTTGTCGAAAAAAAAAAACCCTCAACTTTTACTCTAGTCTCAAATCTGTCCACACGTCCAAAAATTGCCACACGTCCAAAAATTGCCACTGGATTGCCAAGACCCATCGAAATAGATACTTCGTCCCAACTAGTTGCCAAAGCCCCCCAACCTCTTCTGGAATTTATTATGTATAGAGTCTTGTCATCTACGCTTGTTGAAATTGCCTTTGAATGAATGAATTTTCATTTGCTTTGACCCCACAAACCACCCCACCCCCTCCCCCCAAAAAAAGAGTCCAAAGATCAAACAACAGAAACTACTTTTGGCTTTGTCCTAGCCTTTACATCTTGGAAATGCTTCTTCTGTAAGTCAAGTGGCACGAAAGGCATCTGGTAAAACTTAGACCTTTTTTTTACACATCATTCATGAGATTCCGACACAAAGTTCAATGAATCATACTCCATGACAAGATCGGGCGTTCGGTCAAATGAGGGACAAATGCATGCTTTGTTTAAATATAATAATTCGTTTGTTTATTTTTTGTCCCAAACTTTAGTGAATTTCCCTTTTCTTTTTCTTTTTTTTTGGTCGGATAATTCGCTTATAATAGAGGAGCAATGAATGTTTTTGTACGCGGAATCACATAAAGGCATGATGCTCTTCTTGAATTGGTGCACTGAGAAACATGGGAAAAGCCTTTTTGACCTCTGAATTCAGGAACGGACACCGCCTCGAGTCGTGCTTGATTTTATTTTATTTTTTATTATTTACCTTAAAGAACCGAAAAGGTCATTCATGTCCCCAACTTGCCTCCTCCACCAGCACTTATGTCCGGCAATCGTGCCCAATTTGCTCAATCCCCATGTCATTTTGTGAAAAAGGAAAAAGAAAAAAGAACTCACGATAAAATATCAACTTTGTGGGGAGACATGGAAAATATGTTTTCCTTTGGGTAACAAAATAATATAACTTCCGTATGGCTCTCATTTGGTGGCATAACTTTCAAAAAACGCTCACTATAAGTGTAAAAAAATTTAATATCATGTCGGATTTTCAGCACTTAAATGATCGGTTGAAAAATTATGGCATCAATATAAACAATTTTCAAATGTTGTGGCGTAACTTTTAAAAAGCGTCATAAGTTTTAATATCGCACCGGATATTTCGGCACTTAAGCGATCAATTCACAAATTATGGCACCAATATGAATGATTTTTAAAAGTTATGACACTCAGATGAGCGATATGAAAATTTACAGCACCAAAGTAAGCGTTGTTTAAAAGTTATGGCACTTGTAGTCTCCTTATCTCGGTAAAATTGTGTTTGAATAACCTAATTTTCATGTATAAATGAACCATATTTAAACATGAGAACCCTTAGAGATTTCAACGAATTGACATTTTCTCAAATGAGAGCATGAAGTTGACAAGTTAGTCTCAAATAAGAGTCCGAACTCGCCGATCGGCCAATAAATTTCGACGAGTAGAGCAAGGGCAATTTTGTCCAAAATTCGCAATCGGGTAAAAAATGGGTAAAATCCTAAATCCAAAACCCCCCAATTGAAAATTCGATTAAAGGGTTCTTCGTGGAATCTTCCATTCTCCGTATGCCATTGATGGCAACTATCTGTGATCCTTGATTCTTGATCTTTTTTTTTTGTTCGATTCTATCATAATTCTATTTTGCAAGCCACCATGTGTTATGTGTGTTGTGTACAGGTTTACGAAACTCTGCTCCCTCGCTCATGGGTTCTCACCCCTAAGCCCTCCGAGAAAGTGAAAATTCGAACTCCTCACCTTCCCCTTCTTAAGTGAAAAGGATGGCCACTCGGGCAACACCCCGGTGATTTTCGATTCTTGCTTCTTTTTGCCAGAAGATTATGGATTCTCAATTTGGCCTTGCATAGATTAATTACCTAAACAAGAGCCGTGAAGATATTATGGTAGCAATTTCCTCAACAAGATTGGAAAAGAAAGAAAACCCTGAAGGCAACTTGCTCGGGTCCGAGATCTTGGACTCCGAATCCCAAAGCATGTGATGGGGAATCGGGAGGCATCAATTAAAATCCCGAATCTGCGACGCATGAACGAGCCATCATCCATCACCCCCCTCTAATGCTTTCCACCCCCATTAAAAAGAGAAGACAATTCGCCCCCCCTTCCTTTTCCAGTAAAGGCAACAAAATCCTGTCCGCGCCTAATACCGCCAAAACCCAACTTGCGCTTCTCACCCCGCCTCTAGGCGCCAACGAAAAACAGAAATTATTACAATCAAATTAGCAAATTTGCTTCTGACAAAAAAAAATATTAGCAAATTTGCACCTCAGTGATTTTTCTCATAATGCGTGCTTAAATGGATTTAGGCTGGATTTGGTTCAGCATTTTCAATGAGCTTTCGATTTCCAAAATTTCTTGAAAAAATACTGAGGTGTTTGGCAAGCAGCTTTCGGCCAAATTCTAACATTGGAAATGCTGAAAATCTAATATTGAAGGAACTAACATTGAACTTTCAGCATTTGTAAAGTTAAACCAAATCCACCCTTAAGTTGTTTCTTTCTTCTTTTTTTCCTTTTTTAAGTAGTGAGTGATCTTTAAATTTTTTTTACAAGTGATAACGGGTAAGCCGTAAGTTTTTTCTACGAGGCATTAAAATCAAGGTGGAGAATAAAAAATGGAGATATGTCTTCTTCTTTTTTTCTTTTTATTTTTCCTTTTGGTCGGAGAGATATGTCCTTTAAACAGACGGTATGCAATGTAAGAACATAAAAATAAGAAAGAAGTCGCCTTCATGAAATCGCAACTGCCTCACTGCAATCGATGAACAAACAGCGCTGCACTCCCACATGAGTCGCCAATCAACTGAGAAAGTTGGAGAGCAATCGGCCCAACTTGCCCAACAACTAATTGCAGCCGCAAAATGGACATGATTTTTCAATTGCCATCAAAGAGAAAGAGTATCTGTCTGTACAACATCATCTCCAACCGAATCCATATTCACAGTCCACGAAAATAAAAATAGAAAAATAAAAAAGAAACGAATCAATTGGATCAGAACCCCTCGGATTGACCCCCAAAAAGAAAAAAAAAATCATCCAAGACTCTGCTCTGTTCTAGCCAAGCTGACTCTGCTTTCGGAAACTGGAACCACTCCCTTCATCTCACCCTCACCCATCCCTCGGAACGTTCCCAATTTGGCCTCTCCCGGCTCGCCAACTCGCCGATCCGATTGATCGCCCATGAAGAATCCGCCCACATCTCCGACGCGGCGTGCGCTGTGGTGAACGGCGGATCAGAATCCGTCTCCAAGGAGGGCGAAAGCGAGCCCGATTCCCAGCTCGTTCTCGAACATTGCATCGAAACCCAGTCTTGGAAATCGAAGTGGCATCTCGGAGAGGAATCCGCAAATTCGACTCCGCAATCTCTCACAACCTCCTCGTCGTCGACACAGTCGAGGGCAAGGAAGGGGTGCTTCAAGAGCATACGGGCGGTCCACCTCTTCTCCGGGTCCTTTGCGAAGCACTTCATCAAGAAGTCCTTCCCCTGCTCGGACAGTCCCTCGGGAATCTCCGGGATTTCGTCTCCGACCCCAATTCTGATCATAAGGGCGTAAGCGTTCGACTCGGCCCGCGTCCCCCATGCCGGCCTCCCCGTTGCCATCTCCACCACCGCGCACCCGAGTGCCCAGACGTCGGAGGGCGGCTCGTACTCGTTGTGGTTCACCGACTCGGGCGCCATGTACATCAGCGTCCCCCGCCACTCGAACCCACCCTGTTTCCCGCCCTTCGCCGCCCGCTCGCCCGCTCTCTTCGCAAGGCCGAAATCGGCGATCTTGACTTCTTCGCCACAGTTGGGGAATACGAGGATGTTCTGGAGCTTGACGTCGCAGTGGACGAACCCTTTGGAGTGGACGAACTCCAGGCCCTCCAGGATCGACCTCGCGTGGCGTCTGATCTCGGCCTCCGAGAGCGGCCTCCCTCTGGACTTCAGGCTGTCGGCGAGGCTGCCGGCGGCGGCGTACTCGAGTAGGACGTTGTAGAGTTCCTCGCCGCCGCGCTCGGCGGTGAGCGAGTCACCAAAGCAGGGGACGATCCGCGGGCACTCGCCGAGTTCGCTCAGGACCTGCCTCTCGTGCCTGAGGGAGGAAGACAGGGCCGCGTCGCAGGACTTGACGGCCATCAACGGAGGGTGGTCGGAGGGGCAGGTTTTGGCGGGCGCGGCGAGGTGGACGGTGGCGAAGCCGCCGCGGCCAATCTCTTTGCCTCGGACCCAATCCATGGTTTCGCGAATCTTGAGGGTTCTCAGGGTTTTGAGAGAAGTTTTTAGAGAGAGAGAGAGAGAGCGCGGGCTCTTTTGCTCGCTCTGTCTGCGCGGGTTTTGGCTATGCTTGGTGAGGAAGAATGAAACAGGGAAGACGCGGGTACGCGCTTTTTATCCTGACGAGGAAAGGAGGAAATCTCAGTTTATTTTATTTTATTATATATTCTTTTTATTTGGACGGATATTATATTTTATTTATAAATTCGATTTTTTCTTTAATGTGATATGGAGATGAGGGCGTTTTTGTTAATTTCTCTCGCTTGGATTGGATTGGAAGACCCACCCAGACGAGTTTCCTCATATAGCGTACCAGAAACGCTTCCACATATAGTAGCTTTTGATAACTTTTCAAGATAACTTATTAACCGAAATTCAAAGAAAATATTAAGAATCGCTCGAGTATGAACATGTTTTTCAATGCACCAGATACAACACATTTTTCTTTTGGTAACACGGAGAATTTAATAGAGATTCGTTTTATGTGACGAATTGTAAGTGGTTATTTAAATTAGTAAGCTCGTTAATGTATCCAATAAGAATCTATTGAATGACCCAAAGTTTACAGATTTTGAATTTAATCTTAGTAATTAGGGGTGAGCACCAGTCTAGAGTAAACACTAGAACCGGACCAACCCTACTCTACCGATTCTAATCCGAGTCTCGATTATGTAAATAAGGGAATTGGCTAGTTCCCAAGTAAACCCTGGAATTGGACCGATCGGCAGGATTTACGAGGTAGGTCTTGACAAGATAAGTTTCGGGTTTTACGGGTGGAACCTACCCACATTGAAACCGTTCATCCTACTTATGGTGCGTTTATGTATGGTTAGATCTATACGTCACGTACTCTGTCAAACAACTCATATTGAATATCGATTGAAGTGAATCGAAAGTATCTTCGTGGTCGAAACATCAAACCAGAAATTACTGAACTTGAAACAGGATTGCCCAACTGGGTATTGATTGAAGTGAACTAAGAAAGAAGCGTGTTCCTCAAGTTGGCAACTCTCCCAGCACATGACCCAGAGCAGCACGAGGGCCTTGAATTCAGTGACTCGACTCGCCATCTTCTAATTAGCACACTCCCCATCACTCTTTACACTGTCACGTAGATTAAATGAAACTATTAAATAAATAAATAAATAAAATAAGAAATCGATATATATCCCATCATCTTTTATGCAACCTTTGTCGCATAATAGTTAACAACATTAATATAGACTTATAAATAATTTGTTTCTTCTCCTACAACTTGACACTGTACTTGTGATTTAAGAAAGGTTTGGGGCCCCCACTTAGGGTTAGACGAAGAAGAAAGACTGAAGGCTATCGCAGGCTTGCCGGTCTAATTGATTGGCCCGCCTTCGCATCGCTGTCATGACATGCAGGTAGTCTGGAGCACGTGACGAAGCTGGCTTTCTTGTATTAGCAAGATTGATTTTTTGAATCCTTTGTTCAAGGGGAAAATCAAATTAGAATTGAGTTTACTATGTGACTATCGACGGCTAAAAGAGGGCGCAAATCTTGCGATGAGGTGACAATTTTTTTCATATTTAGTTGATTCTCAAATGACGAGAAGATAGTCCAATGTCGAGGTAGATTATTTCTCGAATTCATGAAATACGCACTAAATCTTATGAACTCGAAAATATACGATCCAACATGGAGTTAATACGGAATTACTTATATTTGGGCGAGAAATTAAACATTTGTCGAACGTTTAGTGCATGCACATGATTGGACTCAAATGATTTTATTTTTTACGTTATTCAATAAGAAGTAAGCACATCGAATCGAGATGATTATGTAGTAGCTTTCAACGACGTTGCAAAGCTAACCAAAGGACTGCTCCCGATTCTCGATTTTGAATCCCTTGAACCAGTCGTATACCTCTTATACCTTATTGATAAAGGATTTTATTAATGAGTGCTCCAAGTTAAGCAACCAATTAAGGGAATTTCATAGTTTTGAATGAACTAATTATTCTCATATGATGTGCAATCATTATCAGCGCCTTGAAAATTGAATTATTCCAAATAAAGTACACTGCAAAATTGCCCCATGGGCAATCATTAGCAAAAAGCATGAAGATCGAGAGGTACAAGATTAATTAGTGCTTGTTGACTAACAAGAAATTTCTTAACACAAGCTACATAAGATAATATATTATGACTTTTTCTTGCTTGGCGAATTAACAGGAGCGGCTAGCACTAAAAGGATGCTTGCAATCAGAATGTTCAAGTTGCACCATAACTATTGCTCATTTAAAGCAAGCTTGTGATTGCCGCACCACCAAATGCAAGTTGAAATAAAGTCGGAGCGATCCCTATGCCATGTACACAAGCCAAACCTGCACTAATCCAACCGGAAACGGACTTTGAACTGGCCATTTCAGTTTTGATCTGGTTCCAAGTGTAATGGGTTCGACTTCCAGTTCCGATTTTTCGAAACCAGAAACCTATGGGTGGGTCACAAAAGTTATGGACTTCTCTTCCTTGAACTGACCATCCTTCTGGTCACACCCGACGGCACGAGACATGGGGTGCTCTTCGTTGACCATCTTCATTTTCCCTTTGCATTGACCACGACCCAATTTCATTCGGGTCGTCTCTTAAATTTTGCGATATCTGTCATTGCTGACCTCATTTCAAGTCTTGATGCCCTTTAAGCAAGGACACTTCTGATTTCGACATCCCAGGGGGCCTTCTTTCGCGGCGTTTTTCCCGCTAGATCAGGGTATAGCCATGGGAATTCACAGTCGCCAACAAACATTGCTCCTAAGAATAGTATACCTAATTAGAGTTAGGTCGAAGAAGCATGATGTAATTTGAGACTTGAAAGTTAGATCCGAGACGTCCCTCGCGCTTCATTTTCCCAGATTAGTCCAATGATTAGCTTATAGGGAAATTTGTCAAAAAAAAATCCTAAACCTATTACAATTATACAAATTCAGTCCTAAATCTTTTTTTTTCCAATTTAGTCATAAACATTTTGCATTTATGCCGATTTAGTCCATTTGGCCAGCCAAAGTTGACGTGGCGTCGGCAACGCAGACATGAACAAATTTTACTAATATTTTATTATTTTCTGTTTTTTTATTTTTATTTTTATTTTTCTTCCCTCCTTCTTCTTCCTCAAGCGGGTTGCTGCTCTAGTGACTTGCCAAAGGCGACGAAGCTCACCTAGCCCTCACCCTCGACCTCGCTAGGTCAAGCCTTGCCTTCGCCAATGGTTGGGTGAGCCTTGCCCAGCCATGGACGGCGAGGTCGAGCCTCGTAGGCCCTTGCCTTTGGGCATTCACCGGGGTCTGGCGATCAGCTAGAGAAAGAAGAAAGAAGGAAGATAAAAAGGAAAAATAATAAAACATTATTAAAAATTATCCACGTCAGTTCTGACCGGCCAAATGGACTGAATCAAGATTTATGATTGAATTTGTACAATTGCAAAAGGTTTAGGACTTTTTTGACAATTTTACGTAGCTTATAAGATTCAAAATGGCTCTACAGATGCATTTCTTATTTTAACATGCTGGTGTCCACACTCCCAAGTCCCTTTAATTGTAACAGTACCTTTTTCTTGTTTTGCTTGCAGTAGTACCCTCTAGTTGTTTTTCCAGATGATGACTCAGATGAAGTAGTTTAATGACTTACTCAAGTCCAACTATAGAAATAGGATCAATTGAATTAAGAAAATAGATCTAAAGCACGTGGCTTTGAAGGTTTTATGGCTAATGACAACTACTTTACATCTTATTTCAATTTTTTTTTATTCTATTTTGTAATGGACACGTGCAGTATTCAGCCGCTCATGTCACAAAAGACAGGAATAGTGAGTGACCATTGAGCTTGATGGATATGCTCTTTCTTTGGTGGGAACAGATGGCAGACACACCTTACTCGACCAAAGGAGATAGAGACATACTCAATTGATTCCTTGGAACGAATTCACGTTTTCCTAAACGTCGATTTTGAACCACGTGAATGAATATGTCAAGTAAAAACATGAATTTCCCTCTTTTTTTTTCAGAAAAAGAAAACAAAATTCGGAGCATATGCTCGTGGAACAGCTCGCACGAGTGATTGATTGATTGCCTCTCGAACACAAACACTTTCAAAGAGGGCGACAAAGCAGGTTCACCAACAAGAGGGAAAACGTGATGAACCTGTTGACTGATTTTTTCTTATTTTCCAATTGATTACTTTATATATATATTTATCCTCAACTTTGGATAGATGGCACGGTCAAAGGGGGGGTTTAGTGCATTCACGCACATTATTATTATCTTCTTGGCCAACCATTCTCGCCCACTATTATCTGAATGACATCCTAATTATTAGTTGGATAAATTAATTAACTGAATGACATGGGAAAAGAATGGCTGAATCTATTTTTTTTAATGGTTAGTGTCAAACTAGCCACTTCATGGCTTGGTTCAATTGACAGCCGATCAACCACCCCCAAAATTTGTGGATTTGGAAAACTTTTTCTAATAAAAAAATAAACCCAATAAATTTTCTAACTCAAACCAATTTCATAAATTAGAGTGGTTTCGATTTGAATATCTTATTTAAAATTAGAAAGAAAATTTGATTTTTAATTTGTCGGTTCTACCTTTTGACCAAGTATTCTTAAATCTAGTAGAAAAAAGAACCAGCATCTCCCGGAAAATATTAGCCCTAGTCTAAAAAAGGGAAAATTGTTCAAAAAGTCATAAACCAATTGTATGACAGCCAATTCAATCCTAAACTTTTCAATTGTGCCAATTTAGTCCTAAATTTTTTTGACAATTACCAATTCAGTCCTAAATGTGCCAATTTAGTTCTAAACGTTTTAAGGATTTGCTAATTTAGTCTTAAACCCTCTAACAAATTGCAAATGTAAAAACTTGGGCTAATTTTAGCTGAAAATCACCGACGTGATGGTTCAATCAGCACCGACCTATGTGTCACTGCCGATGCAGACGTTTACTTTTATTTCTTTTCTTTTCTTTTTTCTACCTAAGGGCTGGCCGACCTGCGAGCTTTGCCAATCATTGGGCAAGGGCCAGCGACCCTCACCGACCCCAGGGCAAGGACTGCAAATTCCTCGCATGCCGCATGCAATCATGTGAATGTAATCACAGGGTATAATATCTATTGTCCATGTGAATATAATCACATGGTATATTAATAATTTCCTCTCATACCAAAAAAAAAATATTAATAATTTCCTCATATGTTCAGGTCTCCTAGTCTTAGGAAAAATTCAAAACAAGTGTTCGTGGGGGTCAAGTGGATTCAATTGATCATCCTAGTGGAATTACTACTTGTAATAGATCACCAATTGGAGCAACGGATATTTTAAAAAAAAATTATTTTGTTTCCATGTGCAAGTGGAAGTTGAAACCTAACATCTCCCATTTTAATCTGGATTAGAACGAAAGGACCTAAAAAAAAAAACAGCACATCGCGTTACAGTCCCTGACTTAATCCGTTGAACCCCCAATACATTAATCTTTATCGAGAATCTTAATCCGTTTTGTCACTTTCCTAAACATTACCCAAGAAGGACGGATCGATCAAATGGATCTTTATTGAATTCGCCGCATTACCCAAAAAAAGATTATTGTTCTCTAATCCATTAAAAACTTAAATATGCGCCGGCGACTCTTAATATATTCTTGAATATCGTTCATGATTTAGCTTAAAATACTAATAAAGCCATCAGAAGTGATAGCTTCTTTCGTAATGTGCACAATCTGTCGTATCGGATTTGGTGATAAGATCCAATGCTTCACAAAATTTGACGTTCACTAATCAAGAATTAATGTGGACTAATAAAAATTGTAAATTTCCCGTGGCATGCAAAATGAATAATTATAGTAATAATAGTAATAATAATAAAATAAAATAAACAAAGATCTCCTCCTGTCCTCGTCAGTAAAAAGAGGTCTGGCTCATTCTTCCTCACCAAGCAAAGCCAAAACCCACGCAGACAGAAGCGATAAAGACCGCTCTCTCTCTCAAAAGTTCTCTTAAAACCCTGAAAACCCTCAAGATTCGCGGAACCATGGATTGGGTCGGTGGCAAGGAGATTGGCCACGGCGGCTTCGCCACCAGCCACCTCATAATTCGAGCGTATATGCTCGTGGAAAATGTGTCAGAGACACCAGACTCGCCCGACTGATTGATTGACTGCCTCACGAACACAAACACTTTCAAAGAGGGCGACAAAGCAGGTTCACCAACAAGAGGGAAAACGTGATGAACCTATTGACTGATTTTTTCTTATTTTCCAGTTGATTACTTTATTTTTTATTTTTACATTTTTAGGTATGTACATGTCATCTTTGGATAGACGGTCAAAGGGGGGTGGGTTTTTGTGCATTCACGCACATTATTATTATCTTTTTGGCCAACCATTCTCGCCCACCTATTATCTGAATTACATCCTAATTATTAGTTGGATAAATTAACTAACTGAATGACATAGGAAAAGACTGGCTTAATCCACTTTTTTTTAACGGTTAGTGTCAGCTAGCCAGGAACCTTCATGGCTTGGTTCAATTGAAATCCGATCAACCACCCCCAAAATTTGTGGATTTGGAAAAGCCTTTTTTATAATAAAAAAAAGAAAAGAAAAAGTCAACACAATAAAATTTCTAACTCAAATGGGAAAAGTATGAATGATCGGTTCTAGGGTGGGTCGGTTCTAAACCTGGAACCGGGAACATACCCTGTTATGACCAGTTCCTAGGTTTTTAGACTGGAAACCTACCGTATCTGCCCTGGAACCTGTTTTGAAACCTACTTTATTTTTTCGATCTAATTCCAAGGTAAATAGGGTCTACCCTACTATTCTTTTATTCCTTTTTTTAAAATTTTATTTTTTCAATAAAAGGACATGCAACAATGTTTTTGCCTTAACCATTAGCAACTAACTATAATCCCACACACGCACATCATACATCAGTTTTAATAGGGATGCATTTTTCGCAAGACAAAGTTCTCATCATGAAAAAAAAAATACTTAAGATTCCTCCCTAGTTACCATGCAACAACTGAACTTGAAACAACAAAAATGAATCGCATCAAAAACAAAAGAGCCCACCTCAGTTACCTACTTCGGGCGCAGCTAGGGTGGGCGAAGAGGGCGGTGATCTGATTGGTGACGATGGTGGCAATTGG
>BCNH02000009.1:10036255-10048576 GCA_001662345.2 Metrosideros polymorpha var. glaberrima
CCCAACCACTCGGGCACCGCAAGTGGGTCCCACGCCCACGCCGATGCTCGCGATCTCTTTTACGCGCGAAAGATTCACGCCCACCCTGCCGTTGATCGCACGTGCTCCGCAAATTGCGCGGCCGCACGGAATAACTCCTCCGGCGGGTGGGCCACCACTTCGAAAATAGAAATTCTGTACGTTGGGGCCCCACCAAGGCTGCACGCGATGCATGTATTTGAGGGGGACGGGGAGTCCTCGCCCTGACCGCATTTGGTGGCCATCCACCCCGACGGCTGCACGTTTGTGTGGTCTTCCCACTTCGTTGCCTTCGGAAATTGACTGGTTACTTGAAACAAAAAAAAAAAACAAAAAAAGGAAAAGAAGTTGACCTGGTTCGGTTTGGCCTATTTCTAGAACCCATGTCGAGTCCGCGACACCGGTTCGATGCGGAATAAAAAATCTCAAGCTCGGGACGTATAAAAAGGCATCTTGTTCCTCGAAAAGTAGTCAACCCGAAAAGCGTCGTGTCAATGAAAAGGAGATTTACTCGGGTTTTTCAGTCGCTGATTGTAAATATCGCCGGAAAAATGGATGCGTTGAGAACCGTAACGGGTGTTAACGAAAGTGGCTAACATGTGGTCTCTCGGGGCAGTTTTAAGGAAACAAATCAACTTTTGACTATTGAAGAAACCCAAGTCAGCCGAGGTTTTCTCAAGCCCGCGCTGACCAAATCAAGATTGTCGCTGGATTAAATTTTCAAAATGAGAAATGAAAAAAAGTTGACCCGTCGCTGGATTAAATTTTCATTGCAACGGAGAGATGTCAAAGGATTACTTTTCCTCCGTCTCGTGGGGATTCGGAAACGACCAAATCAAAGATTGTCGCTCAGGTTTTGTGTCCGGTACGCCTCTTCTTTACTTGCGTAGCTCATCCGTGACGTCAAAATGATGCATTCACAAAAAAAAAAAAAAAGCAAAAGAACTGTAAGATGTATTAGCGAGATGAATGTGATTGATAAGGACCTCAACGATGGCCGTGTTTCGACTTTGTTGGAGTATGGTGGCCAAATTTTACTTGAAATTGCATTGATAGCGAGCTGTGTAGTAAAACCTCGTTCCATTCGCCGAAATAGATTGTCAAGAGAAAGCTCGAGTCCAAACTCTTAGACATATCTAATTAGATTCACATTTTCTCAAAACCTTAAGATAATAAGTATAAGCTAATTGTGATATATTAACTTTTCCACGCTACGCTAGATTTTTTGATGTTGGACTTTTTTTAGCACAATTAACACGTGCACTTTAAGACACGAGGTGAAGAAAACCTCTAAGAAAATGCGAGAGATACTAAAACATATATTAAAACAGGCTTATTAAGTGATGTGACAAATTGTGACTGTTAGTTAAATTAGTAGACTCGTTATGACTTATAGTTTACCAAATTTGTATAGGAATAATTATTTAAAAAGTCGTGTAAACCTATTATACGATGATCAATTTAGTCATAAGCTTTTTAATTAAAAAACTTTAATTCTAAACATTTTGACCATCTGTCAATGTAATGCTTCTGTCTAATTCTAGCCAAATATTATTGGCGTGGACGCTGACCGTTCTACGTGATACGACCAACATGACATGGATTGTTATTGTTTTTTTTTTATATGAATTTTCTCGTTTTTTCATTTTTTTTTTAGTTTTTCCTTCATGGGTTGTTGCCCATCGTCAAGGTCTAGCGACCAACAAAGGAAGAATGAAGAAAAAGAAAGAATGCCAAAAATTTTATAAAAATCGTCAACGTTAGAGCTGCTCGTGCCACATAGGGCAGCAAGGGCTGACTGGATTGCCACTCTAGAGATTTCCAGCCAAAATTAGTCGGAATGACTATATTGAAAATTCGTCAAAAGGTTGGAGTCAAATTGAAAATTTTGGAACTGAATTAGTTGCCGTATAATAGATTTATATCTTTTTCGATAAATTTTTCCAATTACGACTCATCATTATGCAATTCATAATGCTAGAGTACATATGGAAACCACAAAAACTCATCTTTGGTTCTACTATAGATGAACCTGTAATTGAAAATTCAATTAGTAAGTTATCCTTAATCGGGAAAACTATCATTACTTTTGTCAAGTAAAAGGTTCCCAAATATATCTCGAAAGCATTTGGTGATAAATTGAAAAAGAAAAAGAAAAAAGAAGTCGTCTTCGTAAAATCGCAACTGCTTCACAGCAATCGATGAACTGTTTCCGAGCAAAACAGCATTCCATACGAGGCGCCAATCAACTGAAAAAGTTGGAGAGCAATTCCGTCCAACCTGCACAACTAATTGCAGCCGCAAAATGGATATGATTTCTCTTTTTCAATTGCGTCAAAAGAAAGAGTATCTGTCTCTACAACATCATCTCTAACCGAATCCATATATTCACATTCGACAAAAGAAAAAAAAGAAAAAAGAATCAATTGAATCAGAACTCTCGGATTGACCCCCAAAAAAAAAAAAAAATCATCGAAGACTCTGCTCTGGTCTAGCTAAGCTGACTCTGCTTCCCGAATCGGACGAATTCCGATCATCGAACGGTCACCCAACCCTCGCAATGTTCCCAATTTGGCCTCTCCTGGCTCGCCAACTCGCCAATCCGATCGATCGCCCATGAAGAATCCGACGGGACCTCCAACGCGGCGTGCTCTGTAGTGAACGACGGACCAGAATCCATCTCCGAGGAGGGCGAAAGGGAGCCCGATTCCCAGCTCGTTCTTGAACATTGCATCGAAACCCAGTCTTGGAAATCGAAGTGGCATCTCGGAGAGGAATCGGCGAATTCGACTCCGCAATCTCTTACGATCTCCTCGTCGTCGACGCGGTCGAGGGCAAGGAAGGGGTGCTTCAAGAGCATACGGGCGGTCCACCTCTTCTTCGGGTCCTTAGAGAAACACTTCATCAAGAAGTCCTTCCCCTGCTCGGACAACCCCTCGGGAATCTCCGGGATTTCGTCTCCGACCCCGATTCTGATCATTAGGGCGTACGCATTCGACTCGGCCCACGACCCCCATACCGGCCTCCCCGTCGCCATCTCCACCACCGCGCACCCGAGCGCCCAGACGTCCGACGGCGGCTCGTATTCATTCCGGTTCACCGACTCCGGCGCCATGTACATCGGCGTCCCCCGCCACTCGCCCTTCGCCAAGTCCAACCGCTCGCCCGCTCTCTTCGCGAGGCCGAAGTCGGCGATCTTGACTTCGTCGCCACCGCGGGGAAACACGAGGATGTTCTGGAGCTTGACGTCGCAGTGAACGAACCCTTTGGAGTGGACGAACTCCAGGCCCTCCAGGATCGACCTCGTGTGGCGTCTGATCTCGACCTCTGAGAGGGGCTTCCCTCTGGACTTCATGCCGTCGGCGAGGCTGCCGCCGGCGGCGTACTCGAGGAGGACGTTGTAGAGCTCCTCGCTGCCGCGCTCAGCGGTGAGCGAGTCGCCAAACCAGCGGACGATCCGCGGGCACTCGCCGAGTTCGCTCAGGACCTGCATCTCGTGCCTGAGGGAGGAAGACAGGGCCGCGTCGCAGGACTTGACGGCCATCACCGGAGGGTGGTCGGAGGAGCAGGTTTTGGCGGTCGTGGCGAGGTGGACGGTGGCGAAGCCGCCGTGGCCAATCTCTTTGCCTCGGACCCAATCCATGGTTTCGCAAATCTTGAGGGTTTTCGGGGTTTTGAGAGAAGTTTTTAGAGAGAGAGAGGGAGAGGGAGTGCGCGCGCTCTTGACCTCTCTTCTGTCTCTTTTGGTTTTCTGCTTTGCTTGGTGAGGAAGAATGAAACAGAGGAGACAGAGGCGCGCGGTTATATATGGACGAGGAAAGGAGGAGATCTTTGTCATTTAATTATTTATTTGTTTATTCTTTTGGTTTTATATATATATATTTCCTTGCGGTTGGATTGAAATGGGCACGTGAAAGATAAGGTTGTTGAGGATGGAAGAGGAAGGAAGAACCCCACGTGTTTCCTCATTTAGCTGAAATAGCGCACCTCAATTCTGATCCCATAGTTTGGAAAACGAAGGAAAATAACCAAAAATAAAATAAAATAGAGAAAAACCAAACGTGTTTGGCATGAATTGTGAGAACATTACATTACATTACATTCAATGAAGCATGAAAAAAAGGAAGGAATTTCCACTTTTTATTACTCAAATGTTAATTAGCAGTCGACAATTGGGTTGCGAATCCAGTTTATGAATTGAGTGTTGTCGTACAAGAAGTTGTTGATTACACGTGTTCCGAGAGGAGGTTTCACTCTAGTAATTTTATTAATACTTCACGGTAGTTTTTTTAGCGAAATTAAGAAGAATACAAAGCATCGCTCGAGCATGCCCATGTGTTTAAAAATGCACGGGATGCAATACCTTTGTTTGGTAACCCGGAGAATTTGATAAAGATCGGATTGATTATTCTGACTGTCTCGCTAAACATGTTTAAGCTTATCTTGGGTGGTTACTATAGAGAGATAATGCTTAGCAGTGTGGTGACAAAATGGATTAAGATCCTTGACTAGGATTTGGGGGTTCAATGGATTAAGTCAGGGATTGTAAAGCAATATGCCTTTTTTGGGGGGTCCTTCGTTCTAATCCAGATTAAATTGGGAGATGTTAGGTTTTCCACTTCCACTTGCACATGGAAACAAAACAAAGATAGAAAAAAAAAAATAAAGAGATTTTTTTTTATCGAGTTGGGTGACCTTCTTTAAGAGATCAATTTGAATCTTACAAGTGTTAATTCCACTAGCATGATCAACTCAATCCATTTGACCCACATGGACACTTGTTTTGACCTTTCCTAAGACTAGGAGCTTTGAATATTCCACGTGATTATGTCCACTTGGACATTTTTTTTTATTAGAAATAGGGCCAATTCAAGTTCATATTGTGTGAAGTCGAAGTGCAAAAGCCAGGTTTTTTAGGTTATTTGATTTCATCATGAAAGACGCGCGAATGTACTGAATTTAGTTTGGTATTGATTTTAACAAATTTTCAGGTCAAATCAAACCAAACCCATGAACTTATTATATTTACAATATATTCAGTTTCTCTTTGCTTTTAGACTATGGCTAATATATTTTCAGGAGACGGGTTTTTTGATTTCTAGATTTAGAAAATACTTGGTCGAAAGATAGAACCGACAAATTAAACATTGATTATCCTTTAAATTTTAGATTGAAATATTTGAATTGTAACCAAGCTAATTTGTAAAATTGGTTCGAGTAAGAAACTTTATTGGGTTTATTTGATTCTATCGAAAAAGCTTTTCCAAATCGACAGAATTTGGGTTGGTTGATCGGATTTCAATTGAAGCAAGACATGAAGATTCCTGGCCAGCGGCCGACACTAACCATTAAAAAAATGGATTAAGGCATTCTTGTCCCATGTCATTCGGTTAATTAATTTATCCACCCAATAATTAGGATGTAACTTAGATAAAGTAGTGGTGTGAGAATGGTTGGTCGAAGATATAATAATAATGTGTGTGAATGCACTAAAATCCCCCCTTTGACCGTGCGATTTATCCAGAGATCACATGTACGTACCTAGACTATAAATAAATAAAGTAATTAATTGGAAAATAATAATAAAATAAAATTCAGTCAATAGGTTCATCCTCTTGTTGTTGAACCTGCTTTTATGTGGCCCTCTTCGAAAGCGTTTGTGTTCGAGAGGCAACCGCATGTGCGAGTTGTTCCGGTCGTTTTGAGTTTGGTGGCTTTGACATTTTTCACGAGCATATGCTCCGAATATTGTTTTTTCTTTTTCCAAAAAAAGGGAATAATTCATGTTTTTACTTTGACATATTCATTGTCGTGGTTCAAGATTGACGTTTAGGAAAACGTGAGCAATTCCAAGGAATCGGTTGAGTAATCTCTCCCGTTTGGTCGAGGAAGGTGTATCCGCCATCTACACTCCTAACAAAGGGAAGTTTCATCAAACTCTCTAGTCACTAATTTTTTAGAAATTTTTTAAAAAAAAATTGGGAAATGAGATATGCAAAGTTGTTGTCATTAGCCATTAACCTCCAAAGCCACGTGTTTTTAAATCCTCCTATTTTGATTTCCTCAGCCCCTTCTGCAAGAGAACTTCACAGGGTTTGGAGCACCAATTGAGGGTCGCAATTCATTCTAAAGAGAGAGCTTCGTGTTCTGTGAAAGTACAGTTGCTGTCGGACCGAATGCTTGATCTTGCGACGTTTAGTAAGACCGGCAATATGCCTCCGATGTCAAAAGTTTTGTGTTGCGGATTTATAGTTGACGTATAGTGAAACTAATCTGACCCATGGAAAAATTTTAACAGGATAAGAGCTATAGGGGCGATGCCCGTACCAAAGTTTCTCACTGGTTGTATCTTTCGTGATTTTTCGTATCTCAAAAAACTGATCATCAAACCGATCGTACGAATCCGAACGTAACATCTCGGATCTAACTTTCACGTGCCGAACTAAAGTCCACTTCTTCGACATAACTTCAAAATAGGCGAATTTCCATTCGGGAGTAATTTCCGCCGGCGACTGAGTTAGGTCAGCAATGACGTTGGGTCGTGGTCAACGCAAGGGGAAATGGGAAACGGTCAACGGAGAGCAACCCACGTCCCGTGCCGGTCGTGTGTGAACAGAGGGAACCTTAATAATGATCAGAAGGATGGTCAGCTCAAGGAAGAGAGGGAGAGTCACGTTTTTGTTCTGCCCAACAACACGGGATTTCGCGGTCGCACGTTGGCACGTTGTGCATGAGAATAGATTTGTCAAATACCAAACGTTTGGGGCCCAACCGGCAACCGCAATTCTTAGTGACTTGGCACTCTGGTACATATTTCCTGCTGATATTTGGTGATTTTGTTGTAGGGGAAATCGATTCTAGGAACTTTTGGAATGGACCCTTGAGTCCAATCATGTGCATGCACTGAACGCTCGACAAATGTTTAATTTATCACCCTAATATAAATGATTCCGTATTTTAGGCTATGCCGACTCACGTATCATTGAGTCCATAAGATTTAGTGGGCGTTTCATCGATCCGAGAAATAATCTACCTCGACGTTGGACTATCTTCTCGTCATTTGAGAATCAACTAAATATGAAAAATTTTGTTACCTCATCGCAAGATCTGCGTCCTCTTTTAGCTGTCGATAGTCACATAGTAAACTCACTTCTAATTTAATTTCCCCCTTGAACAAAGGATTCAAAAAATCAATTTTGCTAATACAAAGAAAGCCAGCTTCATCACGTGCTCCAAACTATCTGCATGTCACGACAGCGATGCGAAGGCGGGCCAATCAATTAGACCGGTAAGTCCGCCATAGCCAGCAGCTTCCCTCCTCCTCCTCCTTCTTCCCTTCTCCATCTAACCCCTAACTTTGCTTTCGAACAAGCACGAAGCAGTGGGGCCGCAAGCCTTCTCAAATCACAAGTATTTGTCGAGTGGTGCGACAAATGGACAAATCATGTGTAATTGTCTATATTAATATTGTTATTATTATGCGACAAAGGTTGCATAAAACACAAAGGGATATTTTTAGATTTCTTTTTTTTTTGTTTAATAAATTTTTTATTTTATTTTATGTGATAGTGCCAAGGGTGATGGGGGGAGTCGAGTCACTGAATTTGAGGCACTCGTGCTGCTCTGGGTCATGTGCCGAGAGAGTTGCCAACTTGAGGAGGAACATGCTTAGTTCACTTCAATCAATACCCAGTTGGGCAATTGCGTTTCTTTGCTCAGTGATTTCCGATTTGATGTTCCAGCACCGAGGTACTTACGACTCGATTCGATCAATACTCGATAGACTCGTTTTGTTGAGGGCGCAATGGGTAAATCCGATCACATGTGATCGAGTGATTTCTATGGGAATTCAATTATTGCTTGTGCTGTTATTGGTTTGATCAAGTAGTCTCACGAATGACTGTCATCGGACTAATCGAAACTGAGATGTTCAACAAGATGCTCTACATACAAAAGATTTGAGGCGCATTGCTTAGTAAATCTATTTGAGCATCTAACAAGAATTTGTCGCGTGACTTAATAAATCCTTTTAATGTATCCATATAATTATCTCTGAAATTATCATTGACATGGTGATGAGTAATATAAGAGATATCAAGATTAATATACAAAGTCGGTAAACTATAGGTCTTATGGCAAATTCCTTTTGGATACATAAACGAGCCTACTAATTTGAATAACTACCAAAAATTTGTCATATCAACCAAAATTTGAATTAGAATTCGTCTCGCTGACAAAAAGAAAGTACTATATACGGGCATTGAAAAACATGTTCATACTTGAGCGGTGCTTAATATTTTCTTGGAATCTTTAATAAGTTATCTTAAAATATTAATAGAGCTATTATACGCAAAAGCTTTTTGAGTGATGCGTGCAATTATATTCGACGATCCAATTTGCTGCACCACTAAATTTGATCATTCACTAATTAATATTTGAAATAAAGCAATTATAAGTAGACTTATCAAAATAAGTCATAAGCCCATTTCTTAATCCATATTTAATAGGCTGAGTTGTTATAATGAGTTAGTTTTATTTACTAAACAGATCATAAATGAGTTAGAATGATAAAACTTAAAATAATATGGGTGTTAGATGGGTTTATAACTTATTTAAACCCAACTCACTTCTATGATTATTTCTTCACTCTCTCTCGCTCTTACTCAATCTCGCGCTCGCTCATTCTTCACTCTCACCTCAATTTGTGTATGAATTTTTCTAGATTTGGTTAATTTGGAAATGTTTTAGTAATATGGGTATAGTTGGGTCGAGTATGGCTTTGGTACGAGATGAGTTGGATATGAGCTACTGAATTTGTATTACATAAAAAAATGGGTCAAAACAGATTAAATGAATCAATTTAAGTCGAATCATTTTTTATCCAACCCGATCAGCTAGTTTGACCAGCCTAATTATAAGTGAAAATTCGGTGGACGCAAGTGAAAAATTATCTCGCGCGAGAATTTAATACTTTCGCAATTCGCACCAATCACGTAGTGCTGTGAGGTGCGCTATATGAGGAAACTCGTCTGCATATAAAAAAAATATACGAATAAAAAAAAAATCTCCTTTCCTCGTCAGTGTATAACCGCCTACGAGTGTCTCCTCTGTTTCGTTCTTCCTCACCAAAACCCACGCAGACAGAGAGAGCAAAAGAGCCCGCGCTCTCTCTCTCTCTCTAAAAACTTCTCTCAAAACCCTGAGAACCCTCAAGATTCGCGAAACCATGGATTGGGTCCGATGCAAAGAGATTGGCCACGGCGGATTCGCCACCATCCACCTCGCGGCGCCCGCCAAAGCCTGCCCCTCCGACCACCCTCCCCTGATGGCCTTCAAGTCCTGCGACGCGGCCCTGTCTTCCTCCCTCAGGCACGAGAGGCAGGTCCTGAGCGAACTCGGCGAGTGCCCGCGGATCGTCCGCTGCTTTGGCGACTCGCTCACCGCCGAGCGCGGCGGCGAGGAACTCTACAACGTCCTCCTCGAGTACGCCGCCGGCGGCAGCCTCGCCGACAGCCTGAAGTCCAGAGGGAAGCCGCTCTCGGAGCCCGAGATCAGACGCCACACGAGGTCGATCCTGGAGGGCCTGGAGTTCGTCCACTCCAAAGGGTTCGTCCACTGCGACGTCAAGCTCCAGAACATTCTCGTATTCCCCAACTGTGGCGAAGAAGTCAAGATCGCCGATTTCGGCCTTGCGAAGAGAGCAGGCGAGCGGGTGGCGAAGGGCGGGAAACAGGGTGGGTTCGAGTGGCGGGGGACGCTGATGTACATGGCACCCGAGTCGGTGAACCACAACGAGTACGAACCGCCCTCCGACGTCTGGGCGCTCGGGTGCGCGGTGGTGGAGATGGCGACGGGGAGGCCGGCATGGGGGACGTGGGCCGAGTCGAACGCGTACGCCCTTATGATCAGAATTGCGGTCGGAGACGAAATCCCGGAGATTCCCGAGGGACTGTCCGAGCAGGGGAAGGACTTCTTGATGAAGTGCTTCGCAAAGGACCCGGAGAAGAGGTGGACCGCCCGTATGCTCTTGAAGCACCCCTTCCTTGCCCTCGACTGTGTCGACGACGAGGAGATTGTAAGAGATTGCGGAGTCGAATTCGCGGATTCCTCTCCCAGATGCCACTTCGATTTCCAAGACTGGGTTTCGATGCAATGTTCGAGAACGAGCTCGCTTTCGCCCTCCTCGGAGATGGATTCTGATCCGCCGTTCACCACAGAGCACACCGCGTTGGAGATGTGGGCGGATTCTTCATGGGCGATCGATCGGATCGGCGAGTTGGCGAGCCGGGAGAGGCCAAATTGGGAACGTTCCGAGGGTTGGGTGAGGGTGAGATGAAGGGAATGGTTCCAGTTTCCGAAAGCAGAGTCAGCTTGGCTAGAACAGAGCAGACAGAGCAGAGTCTTGGATGATGTTTTTTTTTTGGGGGGGTCAATCCGAGGGGTTCTGATTCAATTGATTCGTTTCTTTTTTATTTATTTATTTATCTTTTGGTCGACTGTGAATATGGATTCGGTTGGAGATGATGTTGTACAGACAGATACTCTTTCTCCTCGATGGCAAATTGAAAAAGAGAAATCATGTCCATTTTGCGGCTGCAATTAGTTGGTTGTGCAAGTTGGGCCGATTTGCTCTCCAACTTTCTCAGTTGATTGGCGACTCATGTGGGAGTGCAGTGCCGTTTGTTCATCGATTGCAGTGAAGCAGTTGCGATTTCATGAAGGCGACTTGGTTTTTTATTTTGGGAACCGTACTTAACACAAAGTAATGATGATTTGCCCAATTAAGGAAAACTTACCTAATTCTATATTCAATTACGGTTCAAAACACATTTATCTATCTCAAACCCAAAAAATGAGATTTGTGCTTTTTTACATTTACCCTTGCGTTATTTATCCCATTTAAAAGGAAATGCCTCCATTTTATCTGACTTAGTAATTTCATTTGGCGCGCTCTAGAATTATCATTTCTGTAATGACGGATCATATAAAAGATAGTAGGACTAATATACAAAATCGGTGAATAAATAGGTCATGTGTCAAATTCATACCGCATACATAAATGAGCCTACTGATTTAAATAGCCACTTCCAATTTGTCACATCATAGAGTAAATTTGCTTTAGTATATGTTTTAGTATCTCTAGCTTTTTCTTGAAGGTTTTCTTCACCTCGCGCCTTTAAGGTGCACGTGTTAGTGGTGTTATAAAAGTTTGGCATGCAAAATTTAGCCTAGTGTGAAGTAGTTAACATATCATAATAATAGTTATTTATCAAGTTTTTGAGTGATTGTGGATCTAATTGGATACTTGAAAAAGTTAGAACTCGGGTTTTTTGTGTACGATATTCTTAGGTGAATGTATCGAGTTTCTAATACATATCTCATAATCAACACAATTTCTGGTGGAAATTGCCATCACGGTGGATCTCAAGACGTAGCTAAAGTAAAGCGGTCTTGAGTTTGCCATGATGGCTATCGAAATACATAGCAACGTTGTGGAGCTTCGTGTTAAGATGGTGCGGAAGGAAACATAGATCATACAAGCATGCCTAGGAGGAGATTGTGAAAGTCCAACATTAGAAATTTGTTATGGTATGGAGCGGTTCCAATTTCTAGTAAATGTGGTCACAACTAGATATCACGGATGGGCATGGACTCAAGCTCACTTTCTGTTAGCTCCCCTAGCGAAGAATTGTGTACTAGCATCCCTTGCTCTATATAACAAAAATATCTCAAGATTCACTTAAGTTTTAATTAGACTAGCGCCAATTTAAAAATACCCACTAGGATGAAGTAGATTTGAAAAAAATCAAGTCCACGTGATCTGCCCTAATAATAATAAATATAAGCATTACCCTAAGACGTTTATCCTAAAATTGTGCTAATTAAACTATATGTATGTGATCTTGGAGTTCATGATGACAGCATCATTCGAAGAATGTACACTACCAAAGTCGGAACACGACCATCGTCGAGGTCCTTATCAATCTCCATCCCACTAATAAAATCCCTAATTTTCCTTTCTATTTTTCGAGCTCATAATTATTTTTGACGTCATGAATGAGCTAAGCCAGTCAAGAAGAGGCCTACCATATACAAAAACCTAAACGACAATCTTGATTTGGTCCTTTCCCAATTCCACGTGACGGAGGAAAAGTATTCCCTTTGACATCTCTCCGGTGCAATGAAAATTTTATCCAGCAACGGTCAATTTTATTTTTCTTCATTTTGTGTGGGGAAGCAAAGAAGAAATGGTGGGATTGGGTGTAGAAGCCCACGTGAGTTTTAGATTCAACCATCTTGAAA
>BCNH02000009.1:10053256-10065499 GCA_001662345.2 Metrosideros polymorpha var. glaberrima
AAACCCAATTGCATGAAAAAAACCAATTTTCCGCAGGCAGCTGGCAATTGATTAATACAATAGATGATCAACCTCACACCACTACGCCCTTAATCAATTGTCCTTTATCCGAACAAGATTCGAGAATCTTAATGGGAAAAGCAGTTTGGTGTTCTTTGCATATTAAAGGGTGTCCTGTCGGCGTTTGCTAATATTTTTATGATTGCATCGACGTTCTCTGCGCGTTTTCTGTGTTGCTCGGCATCTTTAAGTGTGTGTTTAGATTGCGAGAGTTCACTTTAGATGCTGTACTGCTTATGTTACGCGCCCTGAGTTTAAGGATTTGCTTGTCAATGTGTTTGGGGAATGTACTGCGTGGAGATATGTGGTGGTCGCTGTCGCCTCAATGTGAATGATGTCATCATTCCAGTGTAATTGGTGTTCCACATCTTTTCTTGCTTGGTGATCATCCGTGCAGGTGTTTCTGGAGGTACTGCTTCTGGCAACACCACAGTGTGCGACATGATTATACGGCAACTTCATGATCACCGCGTTGTGCTAGTTAATCAGGTGCGCTTGGTTTGGCTTCCCAGTTTTGGGCATTTGCTTACGAGCTGTTATACTACTAATGTAGCGAGCTGCATATAGTGGTAGCGGTTTAGTTAATATGTTGTCAACATCCTGATGCATTTTAGTTATTTTGAAAGGATTTATTTTACTGTGGTTTGACCCCTGAAGAGTCCGAGCGGGTTCATGAGTATAACTTCGACCATCCTAATAATGGCGTCTTAGCCCCTTCTTATTGTTTACATGTCCTGTTTCGAATTCTTTCGAACTCCAAAGAATTTAGGATTCTCTTTAACGATGTGACGATGTTTTATTTGTCAGGTGAATGCATCCGACGTTGTTATTTGGAAGGAATCCTGGTTTGCCACGATCAAAGAGTCCGAAATTGGATGAACATGAAAATAATTGTTGACACAGGTATGAAATCACATACAGAGGAGAAAAGAAAGGTTCCCAGAGGCCTTTATGTACATATAATGCCTGATTCTAATTGTGCCGTCTGCTCTTGCTTTATTGAAAGTGCAGTGGTCGGAAGTACTTTGTAACCACCAATGGAAACCCAAAATAACAAACTTAAAAGTTAAAACGGGCTCGTTTTCATTTATTTTTATTGTTGCCTCGAAATGTTTAGTAAGTACTCTTATAATTTGGTCTTCTCTTATACTGATATATCAATGTATGAGTTAGTCTAGACATAAATTGTCTCAGAACTCTAAAATTAACCCCTTAAAAACTTCATCCAGAGCACTTTTATATCCATTGTTCTTTAATTAACGTGATCTCGAATTTGAATGAGGTAATTCTCCATGATTTAAATGCTATAGATTCTGATGTGAGGCTGGCTCGATGAATAAGAAGTGACACAGTGGAGAGGGGTAGAGATATATTATTCTGTCCTTGAACAGGTAAGGCGATCTCTTTTTGCTTCGACAACTTTGTAAGAATCTTTGTATCTTCAACCTTAACATGACAAGAAATTGATTTTGCTGTTATTTTAAAAGTCTCAAGCTGCTTACTATGTTTTTTGTGCGCACATGTACTGGGAACTGCTGCATATCTTTGAAGTTATATAACAATTGTCATCTAATTTGTGCAGTACGCAAAGTTTGTCAAGCCTGCTTTTGATGATTTTGTTCTTCCATCAAAGAAGTATGCTGATGTGATCATACCTAGGGGAGGCGACAATCATGTCGCAATTGATTTGATCGTGCAACGTATTTGTACAAAGCTTGGTCAGCATGACCTATGCAAAATATATTCAAATGTATATGTTATTCAGTCGACATTTCAGGTATTTTTTTCATTGACTACACCATGAACCCAAACCCAACCTCCTCACAGCCATATGAACTCCTCCCCTTCCCCCTCTTCTTTTTCCTTTTCTACAGTCGGTTGCATTCTTCTTTTTTTCGAGATCGTGACATATCAAAGCATGGTTTTGTCTTCTATTCTGATCGACTTATTCAGCTGGTACCTGCATGAGTACAAATTGCAAACAGATTTTACTGTCCCCTCATCGGCATTATTAGAAACTCCATTACTAAACCTGATTTATCAGGTGGTAGAGCACGGGCTTGGTCATTTGCCATTTAATGAGAAACAAGTGGTTACTCCAACAGGTATCTGCCTTCTAATTTTGTGTGGGTTTGAATCAGCTGGAATTTAGAGGAAGCTGTCACAGAGGTGACAACACTAGTTCTGCTGTTATTTGCTTGTCTGAATAGTTATAGCTCATTGGCTTGTGTTCGATTTAAGTGGCTGAAACTTGGTGAATGATAAGTTATCTAAACTCCGTCATCTTGGCGTATCAATTTTTTTCTGCTCATGACAGTTTTTCTTACAATGTTTCTCAAGAATGGTTATGTTGTTTCAGGGTCATTATATAATATATACTGGAGTTGATTTCTGCAAGAAATTATGTGGAGTTTCTATTGTTAGAAGGTGAGCCTTGATTAAGGTACTGGTTCCTAGGGAGAATTTGTGCAAGCAAAAGATAGATTACATGAATCGCTTAGCACCTGTCAGATATCGATCCTGGTTTCTAGTTGAATGGATCTCTTCATCAAGATAGTGCATTACTTAAAACTGGATCTCTTCATCAAGATGGGACTTCTATAAGAGAGTGGCCGTGGAATGGTCAAAAGCGACAGACCACGGTGGCGATTTGCTGCCTGAAATCGGTGGAGAAGATCTATAAAATCACAGAAACCAGTGAGGGAACTTTTGATGAACTCCAATGCAATTCCAAAACTAACGCAACGGCCGTGTTTTCTGATCGTGATATTGCCGAGTTCAAGGTAGCCGGAGATGGGAACGCGACGGTGGATGCTGGTCACTGGAGGTGGCGAATGGCAGATTGCGGCGTCAGTGGTAGAGAAACTCCTGTCCTGGAACTTGATTGATCGAGAGAATTCTGTTTGCTAAGCTCTCTATTGAGGTGTTCTCTGGTTCGGTTATGGCGTGTTCCCTCCTCCTTTACCAATGCGTCTGAGATTTGCAATCGCTCAAGATACTATATACCCCATCATTTCCTAGTCTTCATCAAGAAATCCACAAGAAATTCTCTCTCTACTTCAAAATAAGTGGTCGCAATGCTTAAATTAGATTAGCAAATTAATTAAATGTAGTTATAGTTCTACCTTTCATCAATAAATTGGTAGTCTATTGTAATGTTTAAGTTACTCTTTAGAAGATACAAAAATATGCTTATATACCGATCAGTCTGTTAAAATAAAGCCAGGAAATTTTGTAATTTCTTTAGGCTGTTATTCTGCTAGTTTTAATTTGAATCGCGGCATGTCATTAATTTGTTTAAAAAATATTTTCACATATTGTAATTTATATTGTGAAAAAAAAAATTCCACCTGAATAGAACAAAAATACCTCTAAGTATGCCAAACAATAGCATAAGGCGAGAGAAGACGGAAGCACAAGGAAGAGAGATTCCTCGGACAGGCCAACTCCAACAGTTACTGTAATAGCTCAGGATTCTCATTCTACTAGCCAGCAATAGCATGAGCTCACAGTGCCCTGCTCTAAAACTGGAACTTTTGTTGTCTTGTTATCCTGACGATCGATTGATTCTTGGTTTGGGTCGCAAGTGATCGATGAACAGTGAGTGAGGCGAGAACGACCAACGGAGAAAGAAGAAAAACTTTGAGAAATTGGGTCTTTCAGTCATCTCTTTTCCTTAGGGCAAGCGATCCGGAACTTTGGTTTCGTCTTCTTCTTTTCGGTCCTGAATTTCGCACATTTTGCGATTGTGGAGCATTTTCATGATTCTTGCTGATGTTCATGTTCATTTCGCTGTTTCTACAAGTCGTAGATGACGCCAATTCTGTCGAATTGCTGTACTTCCAGAGACCATAAATGAACTTCATTCCCTCAAATATTGGCGGTGTTCGTCAAATAGTTGATGACAGCTCTATCTTGAAGAGACTAGAGACACAACAAAATAATTAATTCCTTAATTAGTGCAGGGAATGTTATGGAGGAATTAGATCCTGAAGGACATCAGAGGAGAGCAGCTCTTCGTACTGTCCCAATCCACAATGGTCAGGTGGATGCCCTCCAACTTATCATGATAAAGGAGTTAGTCGGCCGAGAAGAAAGAAGAACAAATCGGTCCTCGTATTCCACCATTGTCACTACCACCATCAACACCACAATCAAGGATACTTAGACAACTGGGATAAAAAATTGCAGAGACTGCCCCATGACTTCTATGTCGAACCAAATGCGGGACATTTTCATAGGAGGAGCAAGAGAGATGTGAATAAAGTGACGGTCTGGGGAACACAAAGCTGGCTGTTTTCATGCTCTTGAAGAAGGGTCTCTGAGGCATCTACAACACGCTAAGAATTCAAAGGCATCGATAGGGAACAGTATAAGCGTCCCCCCGATGGGAAATCACGTCGGTGGCCAAAATTGAGGCATCATGGCAGGATGAAGCCAGGGAATAGAGGACGGGTGAAGCTAAAGTTGCTTGGTATAAAGCCACAGATGAAAACTCTCAAAATGCATTAATCACTAGTGAGAATTAACAAGTCGTGCCTTCGATAAATCTTCTATGTAACTCAATAAGGTCTCTTTTTTTGCTCACTTCTTCTAGATTATTTAGTCTGATGAGATGCATGGTGTTTGTTTTGATTTAGACCTCGAGCAAGGAATTATCCTCAGGGAGATCAGTCTTCCGATTGAAACGCAGGCTCTTTTTAAACTTGATTAAGGTTTTTGACAGCAACTAGTTCATACAAGACAAGATTTCACTAACAAGAATCAGAGATATCAATCAAATTTACGAAGTAAAATCACTTTCACCTCAAACCCAAATCCAGAACAAGGCCACACCAAATGATTTATTGGTTTTATTTGTTATATCGAATAGCTGCACGAGCTATTCTATTTAGGATCACATTTTCTCTCTTTAAAAAACCATTGGTGTTTGGTAGACATTGCCCTTTGCATCGAGCCAAACACATACTCGGTTACAACAAAAATCGAAAAGCCTAGGTGCTTTGTCCACCGGGAATAGCAAGACCGTCACGGAATCCGTCCTTCTCGATCACTACCTTCGCTTTCTCTCCATTGTGTCCCACCAATTCAGGCCATCGGACTCGACGCCTTGCAGCTGCAATCAATCGTTCATTGACCTCAATCTCAGATTATTTTGTCACACTCAACTAATATTGCATGCCTCATCATCCATGCATACTACTAAATTTCATATGCTCGCAAATCCAAATGATTAATGGCTCGTATTTTGAAAATGATTGATGTAAATTAACAACATTGTAAGAGAGAAACATAAAATAAAATAATAATAAATAAATAAAAGAGGAACATAAGCCTTTTCGGGGAGTATTACCACAACATTCTGGACTCATGCAATGCTTATTATCACAAGGTGGGTAAGGGATTTTCGTGGTATTCAACATGCTTTTTGATCTTCTTTGTAATAAAGTAAGATGTAAATTATATGACATTTTGTCGCAAGCCCAATCCTTTATATACCCATTCTTGCGTGCTATAGGCAGTAAATACTTCGACCATATGAGGTATAAAGGAGAACCCCTCGTGATAATCTAAGTAGAGCAAGTAAATCCCTCGCAATCGTCTAAATAGAGCAAGTAATCTGGCTTTAATGACTCTCCTTAAGATAGGAAGATCATGATGAACCTATTATCAAAAAGGCAAATGTAAAAGACAACTCTCATGATCATCTAAGTAGAGCAAGTAAATCCCTCACGGTCATCTAAGCAGAGCAAGTAATCTGGCTATAATGACTCTCCTTAAGATAGGAGGATCACAATCAACCTATTATCAAAAAGGCAAATATAAAAGACAACCCCTCATAATCATCTAAGCAGAGCAAGTAAATCCCTCACAATCATCTAAGCAGAGCAAGTAATCTGGCTTTAAGGACTCTCCTAAAGATAGGAGGATTACGATGAACCTATTAAGGAAAAATCAAAACAAGGTCAAGTAACATATGGTTGTCCATATGTATCCTATGTCCTCATAATCGTTAAAATCAAACCAGTTTTAATGATGCAGGTGGTCAGATGGTGCAGGCGCCCAATTGTTGGGGGAATTGCTATTTTAATACCTAAACTTATCGTACTTATTTCGATTCGAACCCAAATCTTTCACTTGTTCGAATGTAATCCTAAACACTAGAGTAAAATTCCAATCTAGTCCTTCTAGTGAAGACTTATATGAGAATTGCTTATGTGATGCTCTTGTCGTCGCCAACCATTCTACGTGTTGCACGCCAGCGATCTGACGCGGACAACCATTTTGACTAAAGGTACCGGTGATTCATGCAAACCATGACGACATCTTAATTGAAGTCCTAGGCCGGGACAAGACATGCTTATCGCTAGAGAAACTGTTGATTCATCCAAACCATGATTTCTATTGTACAGTCCCCACACACGACCACAAGCATTTGACGCAGTTAGAAAAGTTGAAACACTCTCCATGTATAAGGTTATCAGATGGCTAATCGGAGGTGATTCTTCATTGCTGTTATTATAAAATCGTAAAAGGTGTTCTTCTCTTTTGCTTGCTTAAGCACTTACATTATTTATAAAATGTTCTCATCGCGAAACTTATTTTCTTTCTCAAGTAAGGGCCGACATGTTATTTTGCTCGTACAAACATTAAGTGAGAAGAACTTGAATGCACCTGCCTTAAGTGCTTATTGTTCTTTTTTTATTGCAGCATGAAATTGCTCATCTTCCACATTTTAATATGTGATTTGCAAAAAAGATTTTGAGCTAGTAGGAATGGTTTTTTTGAGTGAACCCGACGCGTATCTTAAGTATGTGGCATAAGCAATAGATAAAGGTTTTAGGGTGAGAAAGGATCAGGCTCATGAAAATGTTCTCTCCCGGGAACAATTTCAATCAAAATCCTCGGCTTCAGGAATTGGACTAATTCTCATGCTCGCACGCGGATCTGAATTCAAACTCAACCGTAATGACAAGTCACATTTTTCCTCTGATGATTTTTCTCACCAGTGTTTCTGGAATTGACTCTTCCGACAATGTTCAAAGTACCTTCAGAACTATTATGGGATAAAACATTGTGCAGCATACCAGCTTCAGCAGACTCTGGAATCGATGTCCCTATGGGGGTTCCAACAAGTATAGTCCCCGCACCATCTGGAACTTGTGAAACTGTCCGCAACTCTTCTGCTTGATAGTGGGTTCCATAGTACAAGGGATATACCGAACCGAATCCGTTAAATATTCGGGGACTACTCTCAAATGGAAGAGGGGGACTGCAAGGAGAAGCAAGTTCATGTCTTTCAATCACATGATTGGACCTCGCAATTTTCGGAAACTGTGCAGAATGAACCGCCGGTGAATGCGGAAATCGTCTGTCGGTTAGTTTATCCGATGTTCCCGACATCTCAGCCACAGGGACAAAACCCAAATTCAGTGCAGCTGCTCATGGGTGAGTGCAGTAAATCAACACATACATGGAGAAACGGTGTAAAAAATGGAACTCTCTACTGCCATGTAATAACTGCATTAGGAATTGAGCCTGTAGCCGATGAACGTTCAAAAAAACTCGGAGCTAGATCTAAATGGAATATACATTATTCATTTTGGCTTTGAGCATTTCGGCGACTCAGCAAGCTTCTTCATATGTGTTATGCGTGCATTGTATTTTCATTTTTCTTTTTATAATCTAGGAATGCGAGTGTAGAGATCCGACTATTTAGAGGCTTGTGAAGCATCATATAAACTCCATAAACTGATTAAATCTAGGCATTTGCTTGGTGTATGTAGCCGTAACCTAGGGCATTGCGCATGCAGTAGAGACCTAAACATGTGATCTCTAGTTCCTGAGCTGGAAATCTCCTGACGCACCGAATCAATTAGGGTTGATCGGCTCCCGAGCAGTCCAATGGAATTGGTCATTTTAAGCACTCCATTTTAATCTTCGTCGGAATCCATCAGCTCCAATCATCATCAACCATCGTCAAACCTCCAATCCCTGGCCATATGAGGAACACAAGTGGGGAGAGTTGAGAGAATTCTCAAGAAATTTTACTCTCGAAAAGAGGAGTTGGAGAAATTTCCTCAAAGCTTTTCTCACTTTCTCACCATCTTTCCAATGTTGTCAAACGCCACTGATCACTGTCTGTAGAATGTTCATAGCCACGCTTGGACTCTCTTGTTCGCTTTTGTTCTAGGTGACGTTACTGACGAAGGGATATGAGGACGTCAAAGAGGTTGAACTTGTCGAAAGGCTCGTAGCTAGTGTTGATCTTCATTGACGATGTGTTCCCGGACCTCCTCTTCTAGTTTGGTAATTGATTGTGACCAAAACTCTTCATCATTAAGGTAACATAAGTTGCTTTTTTAGAGATTTATGATGACATTGTTGTTGAGGAAATCATTCTAGTTGAAAAGACTGCATTGACAACATGGTTAGGCTTCTTATTCATTGTGTACACAATCTATTTGATGAAATTCCCAGATGACATTAGTGAACTTCTAGAGTCTAAGTCCGATTGAGATGTCTTGGCAGCTTGATATGTTTTTGTTTTCTTTCCAAATAAACCTGGGCAGAGCGTCAAGTGAGAGGCGATTAGGGTTTGCCGATTAGAGGAGAGGAGAGGGAAAGACTAAAGAGGAGGCGTGAGCGTTATGGGCAAATTCAGAAAGACCGAAAGAGGAGACTAAGAGGAGGTGTGTGTGAGGGATTTAAGATTATTAGGTATACATTTAAAAAATAAAAAATAATTGGTCATGTTCCCCCTTGGATCAGGAATCAGACCAACACTCCAGTTCGGTCTGCTTCGAGCGATTTTTGATTCGATTGGTTTGCCTTGCTCACCCGTATAATCAATGGTGCTGACCTTGGAGGTTATGTATGTTTATGTCTTCTAATTTCCAAAATGTAGTGCATGTCAATTTAGAACGATGCTTAACCCAGAAAACAAATATTTGTTTGGAACACGAAATGAAATTTTTTTTTTTCCGGATAAATCGTACTAATAATAGACGAAACCAGTTAAGTTTAGACCCCAATGAAAATATATTGAAGCTTTAACAATAAAATGAGACCTGCATTATTTTTCCCTCATGTCCCAGATCTTTAGATAATTTGAAGCTTATATATATATGTATATGTATATGTATATATTCTCTCTCTATACACACATACCTATATATCTTCTCAAGTTGACCATGTATAGACCAGACCGTGAACCGAGCTCGTGTCCGTCATATGGATCTCATCTATTCAATTATTTCCTCCATAGAAGCATGCTCTTCAATTCTTAAGTCGACATAGCTCGACTTCAATCGATTTTGCTGGTTAAGTATTGGAGCATGATTCCCAGGATAGCACTATGTCGTCTACTTGATTTGGCTCGACCTGATTAACGTATCGAGTTAGCTTAGGTCAAGCTTTGAATTCAAATATACATTTGATCATGTAGCTAAGCCTACATAGAGGGAAAAAAGAAAATCCCAATCTCGTAAGTTTGAGTTCATGAGTAGGAAGTAATGGAAAGGTAATTAAGGACAGAATGTGGCAAAAACCGATCAAGATTAGTATTAATTAATCACCCAATGGCCGCACTACCACATGATAATCACTTGACTTAATGACTTGTTTTTTGCAAAGTGCCGGGTTACTATTCCATTTTCAATACTAGACTAATGAAAATTATGTGTATAGTGAGAATTATTGGGGATAATTAGTCCTAAACCTATTATATGGATGTTAAATTCAGTTCTAAGTCTTTCAATTTTGTCAATTTAGTCCCAAAACCTTACTCAAACATTTCAATATAGTCATTTTGGTCAATTTTTGTTGGAAATTCCTATGTGGCACAATATTGTGTTAGCAATTTTCGGCGAAAGATTGACCAGAAGGACTACATTGGAATTTCGTGCAAATATTAATAACTAAATTGACAAAATTAGAAAGTTGAAAACTGATTTAGCATCCGTATTTAGGACCGAATCGAACAATTTCTCCGAGATAATTAGTTTAAAAATTCAGCAGGAACCAGACTGGGCCCTTTTCATGCAAACTTGGCAATGTATCAAAATCAGAAGCCCAGAACTCACCGGGCTTAATTGCCACGTACTCATGTGCCGTGCAAAGGCATATGAAAGAGAAAAAGGAAAAAAAAAATGGCGTGAAGAGAACCAATTATCGAATAATCTGTAAGATGAAATCCAAATGATTGAAAAATGAAAACGAATTACATTTAATGTAGCCAAAAGTAAGATACTTGCGAGATTAAAGTTTCGTTTGTTTCGCGAAAATATGATAATTTTTAAAAAAAATCTAGAAAGTTATTTTAAAGAAAAATGGGAGTATCTTTCATCGTTTGGTTAAAATCCTAAAATGAGTTGGAAATCATTTTCTGCTGTTTGGAGTGAAAAATGGACTTTCATTTCTACCAAAAGTAATACTATCTTTCTTATATAATGGCCAGCTATTTCTTCAATCTGAAGGGGAATTTTAATGGATCTCTAATAGCAACAAAGTTATATTTTTCGAGCACTTTAGTAACTAAATGATCTGCACATAATGCTCTGTTGAATCTATTGCTTATTAGTATTGCTCTTCTTTTTCACGTGTTGCAATTACTTTAGCGTCGAGTTTCTTTGAGTACTTTACACAAATATTTGGTGAGCGAAATATTGAGACTATCACAAATACCATTCTGTTGACACCTGAATTTCGTCGACGAATTACATGGCAGCGTTGCAATTAATGTGTTTGGTGAGGTGGCAGATATGCGGTTGAGTCTGATGTGACTGCTGATGTGGAGGATTACTTGGCAAATGACGTGTGCGGCAACGTGTGTGATGAGTAGACCAACAATAACTTGTTGATGATGTCAGCTATACACATACAAAAGCTTTTGGTGCGTGGGCCGGCATAACGGATGAAATTTCAAGAATTTACTCGTCTAGGGATGGCAAGTCTGATGGTGGTATATGTTTTTCGAAAAGAGGTCATAAGATAACTTGACTGCCAATGTGACAAATACGCATTTGAGTCTAACGTGATTGGTCACACAACAAATGACATTGCTGCTGCTGTAGCTGGTGACATGTGCGATGACTGGATTGCTTGGCTGATGTCGGCGTCATCAATATGTTAATGATACGCATGCTGAAGCTTTCGACACATGGGCATCAAAACGCAACGGTGGTTTTAGGATTTGACTCTTTTGAGGTCGGCGAGTCAAATAGTGGTGATGGTTTTTCAAAAAAGAATTACGAAAGATGATGTGCCTACTAACATGGCTACTCACGTGTGAGCTGACATTGTAGGTAGGTATTTGGATTTGACGTGGCTAGTGATATGGCAAATACGCAAATGACCGTGACATGGCGGATGACGTGGTAGATGACGTGTGCGATGACCGGACTACTTGGGCCGATACTGACGTATTGATGACATCATCAACAATACCCATGAAAGAAGCTTATGGAGCATGGGGTGGTGGAACACGACAAAATTTCAAGATTTGACTAGTTTGAGGACAACAAGTCTAATAGTGGTGTTGGTTTTTAAAAAAGAGTAATGATAGCTGACATGCCTATTGACGTGTGTGCTAATGTGGCAAACAAGCTTATGAGCCTGACGTGATTGGCGACATGGTAGATGACATTGATTTTTTTTTTCCCGTCAAAGATGACATTGTTGTTGATGTCATTAGTGATGTGGCAAAATTGTGGTTGAGTTCGAGATGGCTAGCAGACGTGGTGTATGACTAGTATGATGACTAGGATTGCTTTGACGGATGTTACAAGTGAGGAGGGCTAGGAGGCGGCAAAGGGTAGAAGTAGAACCATGCCAGGAGAGGCGGCCCTACAATTGCATGCAAATGTGGAGGCGGCTTAAAGTTTGATAGTGATGAAAGGGTTGAGGAAATGCGGTGGAGATTAGGTCATTGTTTCGAGTAATGCTATGTAAATTGCATTGCTATAGAGAATTATGAAAAAAAGAAGTGATGTGGAAAATTATCTATGACCATTAAAATAATTCGATCACATCGATCGACTTATAAGTATATATGAGTTTTGATTTGATGAATTCAATTGTGTGATTTCTTTTATTAGAGTTCAAAGGAAGGTTATAGGTGCACTGGACATGCATTAACGTATAGTTAATACAGTCCGCTTAATCGGTTGACTTTTTTTTTTT
>BCNH02000009.1:10085659-10104567 GCA_001662345.2 Metrosideros polymorpha var. glaberrima
AAATTACTTATTTATTTTTTAAAATCTAATTTAATTAAGATTTTGGTTAAAAAATTAGGATTTACACCAAACCAATGTCATTTTAGTCTTATATTTCATGTTTTAATAAGATTAATGTTACGTAGGAGAGAGAAAATATTTTAAAAAGCCACATAGGAGAGAGAATAATAAAAAAATTACGCCAGCATTTTTCGTTAGTCTAATTGAAGGGAGTTAACGGGTGGGCTCGATTGTACTAATTTGACAAGTTTTAGATTTTAATTGCATTTTTGCGACAAGTTTTAAGACTTTCAGTACATTCCTTTTCTTTTTCCAAAATAGTCCATTTACTTTTTTAAAAGCATTATCATTTTTGGATTGATCTAATGATGGAATTTGCTGGCGTGACATGGTTTTTTTCCTTGTTTCAATGTTGACACACACACACTCTCTAACCAACTTCTTCTTCATCTTAAATCCAACTGAATACAAACAAAAACCACAAAATCCAACACGCCAACAATACAAAATCTGTAATACGTAAATACCTGCTCATGATCACCCCTCGCGGTTAAGGCCGCAAGCTTGACGCGCTCGAAGAAGCATGAACGGCCATGTCCGCCAGCTTGAAGCGGCTCGAAGAGTGGCCATGGTGCCGGGCTTGATGAAACTCGAGCCACCATGGTCGAGTTTGACAACTCTCTCTCTCTCATTTTTAGGTTGGCCGCTGATGTGAAGTCCATTTAGCAATATAGAAAATTTCACGGGTCATAACAGGACACGTATACTCTAATATCCAACTCAGCAAGCAAGTTATCCATGTTGGTAAGATACAATCAGTAATTGAAAAATAAAAGTATAATAGAAGGACTGACCGTTTAACATTTCAAAAAGAGGATCGCTTTTGAATCGAAAAAAGAGAGTCGAGGGGCGGTTTTAATTTTTGGACAAAAGTATAGAGACCATTGGCGATATTAACCGTTTTTAAAAATTAGATGGTCGTTATAATCTAGCAAATTAACAAATAAATAAACGAACTTCTCTATCAAGACAAGTGCAAATCGCCCCAAAATCAAAGCAAAGGCTCCCAAAATATTGATCTATTCATTCTCTAGCAATATATTATCCAAATCATTTCCCCTCTTTTGTATTTTTTTTTTATAGATCGAGTTGCCTCATTTTCCCATGATTTCTACTCTCATTGGCCTTGCCTCTCAACGGAGAAACCTCATTTGATCAAAGACTTGAAGTTTGTCAACGTCGGGACTCGCGGTGATCCATGATTCTCGATCTCACAAAGCCATAATTGTAATCAATTGCACGTTCCACATCGCCTCCTCCGCTTCCTAAACAAAGATATAATGAAGTGGTCCAAAGACTTCCTTCCATGGCCCGACCGGCAAGGTAAGTTTTTCCCTCGATCCAATCGTTCGGCATGTTCGATCCTCGTATATTAACTTTTGGATCATCAAGACGGCAACTTCAACATACATGCAACACCTAATTGAAGGGATAATTGTCCAAAAAGTCCTATAACTTATTGTACGGCAGCCAATTCAGTAAAAAACCTATCAATTGTATCAATTTAATCTTAAATCTTTCAATTGTACCAATTTAATCATAAATTGGCAGCTCGTCAAAAAGTTTGGGACTAAATTGGCACAATTGATAGGTTTATGACTAAATTGGTCTCAGTACAATAGGTTCAGGACTCTATGCACAATTTTCTCCCTAATTGAACATCTTTACAGCAAATTAAATGAACTGGGAACGACACTAGACCAGAAACTCTCGTTTTCTTTCCATTCCAAACATCAAGTTGACTTGCTCGAATTAGATCCGAATGGAATTGCTCGGTTCGGATTGTGAATGTCCGACTTAATAACTTTGGGTAATCACTTCAGTGAACTACCATGCGATGCATCGATGTCGCCGAACATCATAGAAAGCAGAAAAAATCACATTACGCTGAGTGATGATGTTTCAATGCTCGTTGCTCTACATTTATCGTACAGTATTATATCATATCATACAACATACATAAGAAAGAATCTGAGAACGCATACAGCTAGCCGGTCTCAGCAAAACGGAACGCCCTCAAGCTTTGCGAAAGACAAAGAAGTCGAAGAGAAGAAGAAGGAACAGACCTGGTCGGGTCTGCGCGATTTAAATCGGATAGGACTTTCGCAAGGTATATCATCTTGAGTCAGATTCGGTAGAAACTACAGTTCGTGGCAGCGAAAGCAATTCCTGAAGGAGTTCACTCGGAAAGGCCTGCGAAAGATTATGTTCTTCTGGGAAGCCTTGGAATCCTGATGGCGCTGCGAGATCGAGATCGAGCTCCTCATTTCTTGAGCCCTTATCTCAGCCGTTCTCAGTTTGTTCAGTATCCTGTCCATCCCTGCAGATCGCTTCTCTTCCAGTTTCATCTGAACCAAAATTACATATTCGCAAGGTGAATAAAATTGATTTCCGTTACTAATACCTGCGGAAAAATTCGAATGTCGGACCGCATCGTACTCAACGAGTTTTGAGTATAGGCTTATAGCAACTTAGTGCATCGTCAGGGCCAAATTGGACAAAGCTGATTCATACTCCGAATTTTAAAGACTAGACCATGCATGCCGCTGTTTTATTTCCGAAATTAAGTTCCCGATCCGCCGGACATGTAGAAAATATTCTCCTTTGTTGGCAAAAATTTGAAGAAACACTCGTTTAATTTCCCTTGACATCATTAAGTAGATATCAGATAAGCTATCGTTTGAGCTAGGATAGCAAAGGGCCGACCTCTAGTTTCTGTATTGCCGCTTCTGCTTTTGCCTTCTGTAGATTTTCCCAGGCCGTGATCTTTGCTTCTTCCCTCTGCAACCTGCCAAAGAGAAGATTCATATGCATATCAGCTTATGCAACATCTCCATCCATACATTAGATTCTACTTCCCAGCGCCTTCATCGGTGTTCAGATCAACGCAAAACATAATTCGCGCGAGTGGCGCAAACAAGTCATGATACCTAACACCGGCAGTAAGTAGAACAGTACCAGGACATGTTCTTTGAGGCCTCCACCATGTCCCAAGATGATCCTTGAGCTTCGCCTTTGCCAAATCTATTCGAGTCCTCGACGCCTCGCCCACCCTTTCCAGAGAATCTTGCGGCATGCCTCCTGGACCAGCTAACCATGGTTGCCCGGTTGTCTATCCCCACGTCCCGCACTTCCAACTTCTGGGATTGTAAGCTCTGGGATGGAGGAGATTGACAATTAGAAGGCCTGGTTTTTGGAGACGAGCAGGGGCTACTCTTTGGGCTCATCTGAGTCGCCATGTCCCTTCGCGAGACCGCGCGAGAAACCCCATTTCCGTCGTCCTCGGTACAATCGAATTTCTCATCTGCAGATCGTTGAACCATTAAGATTCCAAGCTGAAGTAGAGGTCCATTTAATTCAAGGTTTAATTCCAACGACGACTCAGTTTTAGCTCAAGGGTTTCTCACCAATGCCTGCACTACCTGACCTCTGTTTTTTTCCCACAAATAATTCAGAAGACACAGGACCCAGCCAAGAAAACAGCAAAACCACAGAGAGAGAGAGAGAGAGAGAGAGAGAGAGAGAGAGAGAGAGAGAGCAACTTGCCACAAAACTTATCTTTCTAACCAGAAGATACCTCAACATTACCCAGAAATCATTTCTAAAACTGGAGCACAGGCCCCGTTCACACACATCTATGATGCACCACCAAGCACACCAGCAACAACCACAAAAAGGAGAGAAAAAACACAAGAAGTCAAAGTTGGAACTCACCCACCATTTCCGACCACCCAAAGCCACTCGCAGACCGACCCACATTGCCATCGTTATTACCCTTCTCACTCAGCACGCCGCCGCGACCCAACCCGACACAGCCCATCACTCCTTCGTCGGCCACCATCACGCCCGTCGAGAACGGCGACCCCACGGCGAAGCTCCGCCCGCTCCACCCGTCGACGCACGGCGAGTAGCAGGGGTAGTACCCGGACTGGCCCAGCGGCCCGCTCTTCGACTTGGGACGCCTCTGGTGGCCGTTGGGGTGGGCAGGGAGGTGCGAGAACTTGACGGAGACGGGGCTGCAAATCCACCGCTCGGCGTCTTCCCATTTGGAAGGCAAGGTCCTGTTGCTGTTGAAGGGCGAGAACGAAGATGACGAAGCGGGGTTAACGTGGGCTCTGCTGGCGGCGGTGGACGGGACGCGCTCCGAGGTCCAGCCCTTAGGAGTGCCCAAGTCGTGGAAGGGAAGAGAGTTTCTCCTCTTCATCGACGAAGATGGTGGAGGTTGTAAGGGGACGAGGATGTGGAGGCCCAATCGAAAGTTCAAGATTTTGACGGAATTACATTATTTACAGAGAATGAGAGGCAAAGCAATTATAATAAATAAATAAATAAGAGAGAGAGAGAACTTAAAACCAAAAAAAAAAGGAGAAAAAAAATGTAATTTATACCTTCTTGAAAAGAAATCTAGCTTCGTAAACGAACCCAAAAAAAAAAAATGAGAATATGTTCACAATAAGTTCTAAAATTTGTAAAAAAAGTTCGTTTGAGTCGTAAAACTTACAAAAAATTTAAACAAGTCCTAAAACTTGTAAGAAAAGTGCGTTTAAGTCCTAAAACTTATCACAAAAGTGTAAATGAGTCCTAAAGCTTTCAAAAATGTAATTTTAAAAAAAGAATTAATTAAATCAATATGATAAGTTTTAGGACTTAATTGGATCAATATGACAAGTTTTAGGACTTGATTACATTTTTTTAAAGTTTTAGGACTCGAATGCACTTTTATGATAATTTTTAGGATTTATTTGAACTTTTTACAAGTTTTAGGACTTAATCGTATTTTTCTTGTAAGTTTTAGAACTTGTCGAAAACATATAAATGAGAACGTATAAAAAAAAAAAAGGTCTAAGTTTCGTAGGTTTGCTGCCAGAAGACAGCCGCGAATAGAGAAAGAATAGCGCGGGACCAAGAAGATGAGGGACAGGTGTGCGGTGACAAACCTCTGGTTTTTTTTTTTTTGTCATTGTGGGGCCTACTATGTTTGATCTCTCCTCTTCCTGGGTCATATATTGCCAAACACAATTAAGGAGGGTGTAACATAAATAAAGACATCAACTGTCCCATTTTTTTTTTCAAAAGAAAAATCTAAAATGGACCTTATGCCAAATAAAAATGACATTGTGAATTTTAATTGAAAATTCCCTAACGTCCCAATCGATTGCGTTAGCTCTAAGAGGTTAACATGTAAATGATCAGTAACAACCTCTATTTTTGAAGATGCCAAAACCATGCTCCAGAGTTATATCTTTAAAGAACATTTTGCACTTCAGCATCAATTGTCTGCGTGTTCGTAGTTATTAAAATGTCATCTTCTTTCCAAAATGCTCATCTCCAAATCCTAAATTCACACCAACCCAAAACACTCAAAACCAGCTTAGAACCTAACCATCCAAACTCTAAGCAAGATGCCAAAATGAGAAGTAACTTAGCATTTTCAATGTGGGATTATGCTTAGAGATATGTAAATGATATTTGCGAAATGATAGATTTATGTAAATGATCGTTGGATCAGAACTAAGGCATGTTTCTGGTGATTTTCCTTTTATTTAAGAGAAACCCGCATTTGAAATCTATGAACAATTTTCCAACTTAGTCATTTCAAGAACTGAGACTAGAATGAGACCATATTATCTTGCACGAGATATAATGACTTAACAAAAAAATGAATCATTTTACATTTGAAAGACTAATTTTTGGAGAATCTATATTGGAAATTCACTTGATTTTCTATCGCCTGAAAAAAAATAAAAAACTGAAACCTTTTTATTGCATAACATCTCTATACATCATAATGGTATAACCACATACATATACATGAAAGAAGATTACCGTGATTTGAGGATGTGATGGTTTGTTGCATAATTCATATGAAAAATTCACATAGGTTTTTTTGTTGTTGTTGTCGTCAAACACATAGGTTAACTTGTCGGAAAAGGAAGGAGGCAAAAAGCTTCGAAAAGCATTGACCTAGCATATTTCCATAAATTTCTTGCGATTTCTATGAAGTTAATGAATGAATGTTATACTACGTAAATCGACTAGTCGTGAACGCTTCAACCCCACCTTCGGATGCTAAATTCGTATCCTCCTCACGTACTCAACTCGGACATATCCGGGCGCAGCCGGTGGAGTAAACGAAGACGGCACGGGTTGATCCGACCCTAATTAAAACAAGTGCACGCATATTTCTTCTTTCTCATAGTACAACTGTAGTTTTTTTTTTTTACGTAACTCGTGCTTGCCCTATCTTTGGGAGGTGACAATTCGAGGTGTGTACTTAGATTTTGCTACGATCTGGACCCAGTGGTCATGGAGAGACCCAGAAAATAATGCCAAAGAGAAGGGTGAAATCGCGCGTTAGCCGCCGAAACGTGCATTAAATAAAGAAGCTTCAAATTCATATTTTCATCCTCCAATCTTTGTCCGAACAGACAGCATTATTCTGTCGTTACTGCTTCTCTCCTTCCATAAGGAAACGACGAACGTCACATGCGAAACAGCATTTCACTATCTTTGCCAATAATGGCGCTCCTGCTAAAGACGAAAGAAGGCGTTGCAGAGAAATGGATGCTAGCCATCCATGGAAGGTGGGTTTTGCTGTCTAGAAAAGGGGGAACACTATCAAAAAGAGTTCTAAAACTATTATATATGTATCAATTCAATCTTAAACATCTTAATTTAGCCAATTTAATCATAAACCTTTTTGTGATTTGTCAATTTAGTCAGTCCGGCCAATTTTGACAGAAAATCGCTGGCATGAATGCCCGTAATGCCACGTAAAATGGTTGGCACTGAATTGATACAAGTACAATAGATTTATGACTTTTTTTTTTATGGTAATTTCCCCTGAAAAAGGGTGTTTGGCGAATTGCTCAAGGCTGAAAATTCAATTGATGGATATGCCAAACATCGGCTTAGAAAAATGGAACTCCTTGAAAGGAAAAAGAACTATAAAATACGCGCTCAAGCATACAAGCATGCATACTTCGCCTCAAATATTATCGGATGTCTTCATAGAGGTCTTGGTCTTGTTTGTAACTACTTAATTTGATCGATTTTTTACATTGTTTTCTTTTATTCAGAGGACCGAGTTAGCAGAACTACTTTGTTTACCTCAACTGATATTTCAAGTTTTACTCCTTCTTAACATTATTACTTAACGTTGGGATTTTTACCAAAAAATTCCTAAACCCATTGTACAGATACCAAGTCAACACTAAACTTTTTAATTTGGTCAAGTTAGTTCTAAACCTTTTAACGATTTGCTAATATAGTCATTCCGGCTAATTTTAGCTGAAAATCACTAACGTAGACGCCGGCCACCCTACGTGGCAAGGCCAATGTTGACGTGAACATTTTTTTTTTTTAATTTTATGAAAATTTCTGTTTTTTCTTTTTTTTAATGAAAATTTAAAAATTGCCAAAATTATATATGTGCTGGCTGTGCCATGTAGGATGGCTAGTGTCTCCGTCAGCGATTTTTTGGCAAAAATAATCGAAAGGATTATATTGGCAAATCGTCAAAATGTTTATGATTAAATTGACTAAATTAAAATGTTTAGCATTTAATTTATATCAATATAATAAGTTTATAATTTTTTAAATAATTTTTCCCATACCGTCGAGTTATCAGAAAGTAACTTTCAACGAGGTTACTTATAGTGGTCTAGACGCATACAAATGAGCCACTTATTACCGAACCGAGGATATAAAACTTCATTTGATTCGTAAAAACACCTAGAAAACCATTGTAACGTAGACAAAGTGCTGAACATTGGAGACATCTAAAATCCCGCATTACTTACGTCTTGACCAGTTGTGCTGATAAATTGATTTTGCGTAACATCTAACTAGCGCGATTCATGGTGGCAGCGGTAGATCAAGTAAGGTTGCTCTCAATGACATCAGAGTCGAGATCGAGATGTTGGACGCTACACATGTCTCTGATCTCACGTAGCTCGTGTCAATAGTCTCTGATCTCACGTAGCTCATGTTTCGATCAGTATATTTAAGTCTCGTGTTGCCTCAAACTAACACCGGATGTTTTAAATTCGTGCTTTGTCCTAGGCTGGGCAGGGCTATCTTCACAAAGGAGAGAACGTTAGGTGACACAAATTGGATCAATGATTGGCTAGCTCAACCGTTGGAGAAGCTAATGATTGACACTATTCTTATCTGAGATAGGTTAACAATTTTCTTGGAATCTAACCGGATACACATTAGATTGTTGATACCGTCTATTATTTCCCTCAACATAATCCAATTTAATTAATCATGAGCTGCCTAATTTAGCTACAAACAAGATTTACACAGATCAGCCGGTATAGATGGGTGCTAAAATAATGGAGTGGACGTCGACTCATCAGATTGGCATGTGTGAAAATCATTGTTTTGACTCCTAAATAGTGATTAATGAGTTGGGTCTCGAACGAAAGAGACGAGCAAATCAAGAATCGAGGTGGACTAACTCAATTCTAACCTTCATTTTGTTGTCACCTAGTGTGGATGAATGTGAAACGAAGAGGTTCGGTAGGCTGATATAATGGGAAATGGGCATGAACATGCTTGAAAATTGGGGAACTAGAATAGATTTTTTTTTTTTCCCTTATTCACATGTTTCGGTGCAATTTGGTTGATTATTTTCATTTTTTTTTCTATAGTACCCTTGCTGTATAACTTTGACCCAAGTAAGTCCAATGCTCATTATTTAAAATGTGGGGCTGTTTTTTCTCCACAAAGGGAAAATTAAATGAGAACTCGCGTTGGACCGATTGTACATGCACATGGGGATGTCCATGTATGACTTAATTTATGTGTGAATTCGCAAGTCTAGGTTCCATCTTCCAAAATATACATTTTTGTGGTAGGCAAAGTTTTTGTATGTTCAAACTTCCAAACCCTTAAAAGGAAAAGATATATATAGGAAATTATAATTTCAGTAAAAACATAATAAAACATATTATAGAACGACATTTTTCGTAACTGGCACAATTCGATTATCTATCGTTATGTTAATCAAAGTGATATCGGCGATATTTGCCATCATAAAAAAAAAAAAAAAGATTTTAGCCGGCGAAGACTTTTTAGTTTACGTTAAGCATTTTAAAAAACACTAACACGTAATATTTTACTTAACATGAAAAACCCTATCTTCGTTTTGAGCTCTTACTAGTGCAAATCACGAATGATATTAATAAGAGATGAATTTATCATATATACCGAGTGTACAATTTTTTCCATGTAAATACATGAAATTTAAAGAGTGTAACATGATCATTCAGTTAAAAAAAAAATGTCTGCCATAATTATTTCCACGAGTTCGTCAAATGAGGCACATGAAATGACTGTTAAAAATCCTATAATCGCTCACAATCTCATATCACAAGTTTTTGATACAATCTTCAAAATCCTCCTAGCAGCAAACATTCAAATCAGCGACTTGTATGCACATGATTTGGCTACTTTCATTAAGTACATATTTCGTACCCAATTCTTATGTCATCTTTTATATTTCCTCACTTATTATCTTTTGATTTTGGTTTCCGAGTAAATTGGTATTTCATCTTTATCCGCCGGTGAAATAGTCATCTAGCAAATAAGTTGCAACATTTTTGTTCCAATTTTATATCACTTCTTCCAATCAATCTTGTTTTTTTTTTTATCATGCTTCTTAATTTGATTCTCCACTTTAAATCAGCTTTATTATAGCATATTATTTTGAAACTTAATTCTAGATCGATTTGAAGTTAAATAAACTATCTTGGACAAATCCAAAATCCAATTGTTGTTTGGTCTTGTAATTATCTCTTGTCTCTGCTAACACCCAAAAATAACCTTCATGGCCGCAGCTCAAGGCAGCAGCAAGCTGACAAAGCCCATGAATTTCGTTGGATGGCAGGCCGATAGATTTAAACTCGTAGATAAAAACGATTGTAGCTACCGAAGGTTCGAAATTAGCTGGAATCTAGAGATAACGATAACTTTGGACAAGCTACCAAAGGATACGTTGAAACCAGAGTTCAACTGCTGTGAAGATAATACGGCGCAATTACCCAAAAACGTCCCAAATATCTCGGGCTTAGTTTGAATTTGAAATGGTAACCACCTTGACAGTTATTTGTAATGTTTGGCTATAAATAGCCGACAAAGTGTTGTTGTAAAAGACCCGAAAATCAATCAATGAAACTACACTTATTCATTTCGCAATTTATCTCATTCGCTTTATTCTTACTCGTAGTTTCCTTTTCCAGCACAAGTTATTTCCTTTATCTGTAACCTTTGCTAGTTTATACCAAAAACTTAATTTCCGAATCGTCACGGAATTCTTTATACACAAAAAAGTCGAAGAACCAGCCTTTGATAAAAGGTATTTCGTCGGATACCCTATTTAGCGAAACAGTCTTTATTCATTTTGGCATGCTTATATACGTAGCAAATCTTTGTAAAGAACTCTAGGCTCATACGCTAAAACAATTTCAATTGGAAATTACGTTGGGAATAAAATAATTTCAATTGAATGATTTTCTTCATTCTAACATAAATAAAAAAGTTATTCTTCAGCTCATCTTGTATTGGAAGATTAAAAAAAAATTTCCACTTTTCTATATATATATATATATATTAGGGCATTTGGTGATTGGTTGAAATTTGCACATGCCATTCAAGATGAAAGGCCTATCCCCTCTCCATAGGGACTGGGCCGCTTTCCTTCTTGGGGGGCTGGGCAAAATTCCTGTATTGCATGCCTAGGTGGCCTAGCTTATCTAATACCATATCAATATAGTTTCAACAATTTTGATTGCCAAGTGATTTTTTTTTAACAAATTTGATAACCTGATTAGTTAGGCATGATGGATCATCTTGCAAACCCCATAAAGTAATTAAGTTCAGACCTTTAGTTTATATGGGTTGTCGTGACCTATGGTATGTCCCTTGTACCATATTAAAGGAAAACGTTTTATAAATGAGGAGCTAGGGCGGAGAATTGATGCTACTTTAGAAGCGCTGAGCTCTCTCTCTCTCTCTCTCTCTCGCGCCGTAACTTCATAGAAAACATGTACCGACTCTCGTGCGACATGCGCCTCTTCAAAAAATTGTTTCCAAATAATGGAAAAAACAATCATGAATTTTTTACGAAACAAACGCGTCCTTAGTTTTGTTTTCGTTCTCGATAGTGGTTAGGAGTGGCGACCGTGGCGGTGGTGCAAGGTGTGGCTAGTCTCTCTTGGAATTCAACGGATATTTCAAAGTAAGCGCAATTTTTTAAAAAAATTGAGATGCTCGATTGAACGAAACAATAAAATTCTAATATTTCGATTGCAGAAGTGCATATACTTGCAGCGTCATTCCGTCTATCTTTTCTGGGGAGAGGGTGGCTGGGCTTGAAGTGCCGCCTGAGTTTTGGAAGTGGCCGAGTAAACTATCCTATCGTCCTTGCTCTTCCTCTCCCTTCGTTGTTGCCTGTGATTAATTAACCAATTAATAAATAATATCAATACATTGCAAATTAACATAAAGTACCATGAATTGCTCTTTGGCAATAATTGCTCGTGATTACTATAATTTATAGGAAAAAAATCACAAAAAATTCCAAACTTTGCTCATTGTGACACATTTACCATAAATTATTTTTTGTGATACAAAAAACCTTAAATTTATACTCGTGTGATACATTTATCTCAATTTTTTTTTTGTGATATCAAAAACTTTAAACTTATATATATGTGACACTAAAAAAAAACTCATAGTTGCAACGCTTCCTCAAGAAAAACTGTCCCATCCAATTTTGAAGGCTTGGAATTTAGCAAGCACATAAATCACAAGACTTGACAATAGCTACGACACACCACAATCATCGTTCAGCCATAACTATACCAAACTAACTCACAAATAGAATAGATATTCCCGCTCTATTAAGCAGCATTTGTCATTTTTCCACCGCGTAAAGATTGCGTTACCAAGAAAGGATTTTACAAGTGCGTGCTACATTTAATACCTACCATGACTAACCAAACAATCAAAATAAGAAAGTCATTAAACGACCATGACCAAGTCTGAGACATTGGACACATCTCCAAACAACATACCACTAAAATTGGAGGAAAGTACAAAAAAAAATTTCGCGCATTGGTGTCGATTCAATTTTAAGCATTTTAATTGTACTAATTTAGTCCTAAATCTTTTATATTTGTGACAATTGAGTCTATCTAGACACTTTCGGCCAGAAATCGCTGACGTGGACATCGACCATTCTGGTCACACCTCGAAACCAACAATAATGTAGAATGACAGGGCCGTCTTTCTACCCAAAAGACGTAGCCCCAAACAGACAAACAAATAGAAATCTCCAACAAACCGTACCTAAAAATCCACTCCCAAAAGAGCTCATTGATGTCACTCTCATTATTAATAACTTGAAAAGATTTGGAAGATGAGAGAGACGTGCGACCACAGCCTAGTGAGCAGTACATATTTTCTAAACAAATCGAGCAGCCACTATACAAATTTACAAAATCATAACACACTCATTTCACCAAAATCCATAATACAACAACTTCAAGAACAAAATGAAATATAAATATTACTTCAACATAACTATACTTAAAGAAGAATTATCCATTCCGTAAAACATATCAAAACAAATATCAATAGTGCAGTCTATTGATCAATCTCACAAATCACACGTCAATGGTCTATTTCATCGACTAATTTCAAATCACATGTCGATGGTTCACTCCATTAATTAATCTATTGCTTAATATCAAACTATGGTCAAGTATAACGTCCTGTGACGAGGAGACCAAGCTCCCCCATTGGCAAGGTCTCCGCCTATATTGTCGGTGGCTGGTTCACAAGGATATCCTAACACTAGTATGCGCATACCCACAAGCCCCTCAATGAGCTCACAGCGATATTGAGCATCAGCACCAAATCCACAACATCATCCTTCATAATTCACAAAGCCAAATGCATAATTCATATCGCAAATCGGTTTCACAATCCAAAACGTATAATCTTTCTCAACTCCATTCATCAAATATAATACATTTCACGAGCCATTTCAAAGTCCATTTCATAATCCAAGCTCACAAATCAATATGTATAACCTTTCAAAACATGTTTCATAAAACATTTCTCAATTTATCTTAGAACTCACTTTGTAAATCAATTTGCAACATAATACATATATATATATTCGTTTGCAATATCTTTCTTAAAACCATTCTCAAATCTTAAAAGGTAGTAATTGTTCGATCCAGACTTTTATGTAATAAACATGCTTCAATAACTCATGCGATACTCAAATCTTCATCATTTTCAACACATGAGTTTACAAATTCATGGAAGAAATAGTACCACTCACTTGGGAATGTCTACGACCAAATAATAGGGGTGAGCGGTTCTAAGTTCTTTATAGATTCCACCTGAAACCTGGAACTTACCCGCCTCTATAGGTTCCTCATTTTTTAGAATTTAGAACCTACCTTGTCACAGGTTCCAAGATCGGTTTTAGGTTCTTATAGGTTTTTTTTTTTAGTTAAGGAAAAATGAAAGTAAACATAGCATATAGATAACTCCCAAGCCTAAGTCAACTAGGCAACTTAAGAGTTTGCAGAATCGCTAAGCTAAAATCCTAATCATAGCACAAAAGACATCAACATTGAAAACTCTCAAGCTTTTCTTTGGATAAACAAAAGAAAAAAAATTGAATGAAAAAGCAACTGAATGAGATTAAATTTCACATATACTACTTCCACAACATATATTCTTATGATGGACTTGAGGAGAACTACTTCCATAGCATATATTCTTATGAAGCTAAGGGCTAAGCTTTTCATTCTACTAGTGAGGACTGAGTACGAGTGACAAAAAGTGAGAAGAAAACTTTGAATTAGGGTTTTTAGTGTCCGATTCCCTATTCGGTTCTCGGTTCCCAATTCCGATTCCAGGAACCGGACCCTCACACATTAGAACCTAGAACCGACAATCTGATTCTAGTTCGGTTCCCCGGTTCCCGGTTCTACTCGAGAACCATGCTCACCCCTAGCAAACAACACATAGCTAAACGAGCCGACAATCTTGTAATTCTATCAATTAAACGAGAATCGATGTCAAAATCAAGTAAAACTCTATCTCAACCATGAAACGGCTAAACGAAGGTTAAATGTTAACAAAGCAACTTATACGTGTTAATAAATCGCACATCCAAAGCGATTATTCAAGCCGTTCACAATGCGACGCTCACACGTGAAACCCAAAAATTCTCACTTTGGTCAAACTATTGCTTCAAAATGATTCCTGTCAAATCACACAGCTCTACAATAATACGATCCACCATTTCCAAGGAAACTCAAAGCTTAATGACTCAAGAATCGGACTATGCGACTCAAATTTCACAATACTTCGATTTTCAAGCCCTAATCCGAAAACTACTCTGATTGGACGAATGATGGGTGTGAGCACTTATCAGGCATTGCAATACATAATAAATCTAGCTCGGCAAGACTCCTGTGGCATGTAGGCAAAAATCCTCTTTCCTTTTCTTTCCTTCTTTCCCTCTCTCTGCTTTTCTCTTTCTTTTCCCCTATTCCTGTGCGAGCTCTCGGTTAAAAACGAGCTACCCACTATTGCCTTTTGCCTTTTCTTTTTTCTTGTGGGTCCCACCCAAGATGACCAAGTCCAAGATATTACAGTTCTACTAGGGCCTTCGCAGCCTCGCTCTTGACCTTGCCCATGGGTGGTGGGGTCGTGATGGCCCTAGGGGAGGGCCTTCGCGGCCCTGTCGACTACGGGCATGGCCGAGAAGGCCTTCGCCTAGATTTGGTGAGTGCCACGACCCTCACCGGTCAAAATAAAAGGAAAAAAGAAAGAAAATAAAAAATGGTAAATGCCATAAAAAAAAACCCTAAATTTTACCATCTATGACACATTTACCTTAAACTTATACGGTGTGACAAATTTACTCCAAATTTCTTTTTGTGACACAAAAAATCCCAAACTTCTATTCGTGTGACACATTTACTCCAAAAATTATCTGACCCAAATGCATTTTCGCCTTTTACCTTTTTATTAAATAGAATATTTAAAAATATTTTTAAAAAAAGAAAAATGGGAGGGGAGGGGGGGTCAGGGGCAAGGGCGGTAGCCCTCACCGCCGTTGCCCTCATTGCCAAGGCCTCAGTGAGGACCAATGACCCTTGCTGGCCACAGGCGAGGGCCCGATGACCCTTCGCTCAGCGCTAGGTGAGGCTCGTCAGCCCTCGCTGAGGCCCTGACAACCCCTGTCGGCCCTCTCCGGCGACAAGGGTGGTGGCGGCAAGGGCTGCCACCCTTGCCCTAATCCCTCCCTCCCTTTTCTTTTTTCTTTTTAAAATATTTTTTAATATTCTATTTAATAAAAAAGTGAAAAATAAAATTAAATAAAGAAGTTTGGGGGTAAATGTATCCTTTTATTTCAAAAGGAGTGAATGTGTCACACATGTAGAAATTTGAGGTTTTTGGTGTCACAGAAAAAAGTTTGGGGTAAATGTGTCACAGAGATAAAGTTTGGGGTTTTTGGTGGCTTTTTTCTAAGAAAAAATTTAAAAATTCATTTTTTAAAATTTATTAAAAATTATCTACGTTAGCACCGATCGCGCCATGTAGGACATCCGAAGTCCACGTTAGCGAATTTCGATCAAAATTGGTTTGATAGACTCAATTGGTACAATAGCAAAAAAATTAGGATTATATTGGTTCAATTGAAAGGTTAAAATTGAATCGACACCAATTTATTGAAGATTTTTTTTTTTGGTACTTTTTCGCCGGAATTGAACAAGCAATACATTAAAGGAGAGGAGGCGAGAAGTCAAAACCATTTACCAATTTAGATTCAAGAGATCCAAGGGGCTGTCCATATCGCTTCCAAATGTAGGCGGCTTTTATGGTCAGGTGACCTCACTGTAAGGTGAGGTTATCTACTTATTTGTAGTAAACCGAATTCATCAAAAGTAAAACGGACCTCGCTTTTAGTAAATTATTAATTTTTCGAGAGGAAAATAATATTTCTTTTGTAGTAAAGGGTAGTCACCTTCTAGTAAAACTTCACCTACTTTGTGGCGTACCGCATTCATGTAAAGTAAAGTGAGTCCATTTGTCGGTAAAAATTATTTGTTAGTAGTAAATTTTAGTTGTTCATTTTTAGTAAATTATTTCAAATTATAATAAATCAGAAAATTTTGAAATAAAGGCATAAAGTGCCATTATTTTCTCAAGTAAAGGCATGGAGTGAACCTCGGTTCAAATAAGGATATGAAGTGGCCAAATTGTCTCAAATAAGGGTTTGAAGTAGCCAAATTGTCTCAAATAAGGGCCTAACCGACGGTGACTATTCTAGCTATCGGAGAAGGGTATTACAGTAAAATAAATTACTTATTTTTAATTTTTAATTTTTACTTTTCTTTTTCTATTTTTTTTTTCCACCGCCTCCCCATCCCCCTCCCCCAGCTGACCAAGGTTTTTGCCGGCCTTCGGCAGCTCTCACTTTGGCTGGCGAGGGTTGCCCTTACCGGCGTTGGGCGAGGGTTGCCCGACGTCGGCGAGGGCAAGGGTCGCTTGCTCACCCTCATCGGTGAGGGTCTCGCCGAAGATCGACGGGACGGCGAGATAGCTAGGGGAGATGGCTGAGGGAGGGGAAAGGGGAGGGAAAAAGAAAAAAAAGTTTTTTTAAAAAAAAGAGATAAATGACGAAAATGCCCTTCCACTAATAAAGTGAGGCCCTTTTTTGAAACTATATGGCTACTTCAAATCTTTATTTGAAACAAAATCTACTTCAGGCCCTTAATTGAGACCATTTAGCTATTTCGGGCCCTTTTTTGAAACAAGATCCACTTCAGACCTTTATTTGAAAAAATGATAGCATTTCAGGTCTTTATTTGAAATTTTTCCTAAAAAATCATCAGTCGTAAACCTTATTCATTCATAGCGAACCTTATTTGTTCTCAGCAAACTTTTTCATTCCAATTAATATCACTTAAGTAATCCTTTTATTTGAAGAGTGATAACAACTAAGCAGTCGCACTAAACTTTCATTTTCTTTTTCCTTACAAATAATGTACTTTGTTGACACCTAAATTTTGATCCCATTCTAGGATTAATTTAAAATTTATTTCAGTAATTAATTTGCATAAAAATTAGGGGTCGATCCGGCCCCTAGCCAAAAATATTTAAACTAATTACATTTAATTTTCATATAGATTTATAATTATTTTTTTAGCATACATAATCATACATTTTTGCATTAAAATTGGATCGGATGGCAAAATTGAATCAAAAAAGGACTTGCGGACCGGACCAAAAATCATTGAAAAATTCGGTTAAAGCACATGGGATGGGCTGCTGAGTTTTACAAAATTTTGGGGCTAATTTAATGTTTAATCCGGGCCCTTTAATTTAATTAAGCCTTTTAAGCTAAAAAAAGTCCATAATTAATTAATAAAATGCCAAAATTAAGCCTAAAAGAGGCGAGCAAGCCCATGAGAGAGCCAAGCTCAACCCAGCCCATCCAATGGGTTGAATGAACTGTCCAAGGGTTTAATTGAGAGGAAAAATGAGATTTTGGGTCAATTTGTAAATAGTGAAAAGTTAGGGGGCCAAAGTGCAAATATAAAAAATTGAGAAAACCCTCGAAACCTTTATAAATACCCCGTTATAAGCTCTAAAGAGGGGGGGTGTGCCATTATTTTCAGAATAAGAGGCAGAAAATTCGAGTGAGAGAGAGGAAGAGAGAGAGAGAGAGAGAGGTCGGACTCCATTCCAACCAGAGGGCCACTTTGTCGCCGCCGCCCTGCCCTCATCACTGCTCCCCCGGCCGCGAGCCACCTATCAATACGAAACTCGTGTGGAGTACTTTGCATCCATCTAACCAAAATGTCCAGAAGATCACCGGTCACGGAGAACTAAGCTCGAGAAAACCCCCAATCGCTGGTTCGCACGCCTAGAAACCCAGAAATTCCAGTTTGCCAGGCCAACTTCTGACGCGATTTCCGATCAATTCCGATCATCCCCCGAGGCCCACGAGCATTCAAAACGAATTTTGTGCGAAGCTCTTCGCATCCGTCTATGCCAATTTCCAAGAAGAGCCACGACCGAGACGATCCGAGCCCACGAACAGGACCTGTTGCAGCCCCTGTTTCTGCACAAAAACAGGGGCTGATTCTGTTTTGTTCACTGATCGGAGCCACTCCGGCCGACGAAGACCACTCCCAGGTGTCCAGTGGTGTTTCTTGAAGTCCCAGGTGAGTCCTCAATCGAAGCTCATTCGAAGACGAAGCCGCGGAAGTCCGCAAACCAAGTGCACGCAAGGTGTTCGACGAATTGCCCAAGTGAAGTCCGGCGACCTACTGCTGTTCCGTCACTGTCCCAGCGTCCTACGGTGGTTCGGTGGTCCCCTGGTGGTTCGTGGGTGGTCCGGTGATCAATGGTGGCCGGCCCTAGCTTGGGGATTGCGATTTCCAAAGAAGGAAAGTCAATTTTCGCAAATCCAAATTAGGTAACTCCTTCATCCGAATATTCTTTATTGATAATATGACATAATTTCGAATTATATGATTTGAATGTACATATTTTAGAAGATTTCTAGATTTAACTTGATTTTTAATTATTATGGAAACTTTTCTAAAATAAAAAAGAATATTTCATAAAAGGATTTTCCTTTTATTTGGCAACGTGCGAACGTGGACTGATCTTAACCACAAGATCGCGCCCCCTCGCATGGAAATTTGGACCGTCCAATCTATAGCCATTTAGATTTGATTCTCCAAATTTATTAGTCGTTTGAATTATTTTTGCTAAAATTATTTGGATATCTTTCC
>BCNH02000009.1:10104852-10138968 GCA_001662345.2 Metrosideros polymorpha var. glaberrima
TTTCCTAAAAACGATATTTCATAGGATTTAGTTTCATTTAAATAATCTTGCATATAGATTAATATTGCATCATTTAAGTAATAATTCATCTTAAAATCTTCTAAAACTAGGATAAGATTTTCTAAAATATTGTTGGGATTTAATTTCAATTAATTCCTAAATATTAAAGATAATCTTTATTTAGGATAGTTTGAATTTCATGCATTTTTTAATCCGAAAATCATAAAATACCAAAAATAAACATTCATGTGCGTGTCATGTATTTGGTACGTCATTTAGTTTAGGTTCATCTTAGTACAATGTCTAGGATCATTTTAGTTTCATGATTAGGTGCATTCATGTAGTATCATGTCTAGGTTCATTAATTTAATTTGATAGCTTAAATTAAATGCGTGCCATTTAGTATAGTTGCATACATTTTACCCATCATTTAGTGAAGGTAAGTTTAGGACCATAACGTGTGACATTTATTTCATAAGTCATTATATTCATGTCATTTAATTTAGTGCCTTTCATATAGTATAGTTGCATTGCATTTTAGTATAAAGTTGCATTTATTGCATTTCATTAAATAAGTGAAAACTCCAAATTAATTGCATTAGTCTAAGTCTTACGCTTTGGAAATAAGTGTTAGGGATAAGGCTGCAGCGTCCAGGTATGTCATCTTTCCCTCTTTGCAATTTATTTAACGCTTCGATTATTTAGTGTTAAATAATGTTTGCGCATTCGCATGAATACCTCACATGTTAAAACTTTTATTTAAAATTAACCCAAAGCTGCCTGCTCAAATGTTTTCTTAAATAAAAGAACGATATCGAAAGGGCGTTAGAGTAATCTAGCGTAACCAAGTCCCCGGACTCATAATCTCTAGTTCGAAGGAATAGAGTATTTTTTCCAATACTTTATTTAGGTGTCTAATCGACTTACCGTAAACTGATTAGTGGCGACTCCAAAATTAAATCATTTGCATGTTAATTATTTGAACTTAAGTCACGATTTGGTAAAGCTTGGGAGAGCTCGAGCTAGGTTAGTTAATTTATTAATTGACTTAGTAATCCATTAGCCTTAAATTAAAATTTAGGTCGCGACATACTTTGACCCGAATTTGAGCTAGTTCCTTACAAAGTGATGACGAGGAAATATGTGACAGTGATGTGCACCTAGAAAATCTGTCATTATATTCACCATATCGGTAGTTTTGTTGGATCAATGGCTATATTCCGGCCGAAGTGCATTAATTACACAAATATGGTAAGTTTAGTGCATTGGATTACCGTAAGTGAAATCATCCCTTCTTCTTTCCATCCTCTCTTGATTTCAAATTTTTTTTCACGTTATTTCTTTTATATTTAAAGAAACAAAAAAGAAAAATTCAATCAATTCATCCATCAATTGTTCGTACTATAAAAAGAAAAAGATAATTATTCACCATCAAAATCTCGATATCCGGACGTGAATCGAACATGGCCGCTAATCGGTCCCCAATTGACCGATCCCGATTTTGGCAAAAATTAAAGAAGTGAGCCAATTTGTATAGTATTGTCCGATATTCAAATATATGTATTTGTTTTTTTTTGGTCGAAAATATATGTTTTTTGTTGGCCAGCCAAAAGAAAATTAATTTTCCCATGACATGGAAGGAACCAAAAAACCTTGGGAGCTGGGTTTTCGTCCCGCGGACCACTGAAGCCTTTGAGACTATGGCGTTGCCACGTACGACATAGAAACGAAATGGAAGAACTCGATTGGTGACACGTGTGATGGTTTCATTTCAGCCACCTAAAATTTATAAAAAAAAAGAGGGAGGTGATGACGATGTTGATACATAGGTCAAAAATATATTTATTTATTTATCTCACCACCGTCCCTTAAAGATGATAGTGCTTCTCTTAGACAGTATCTTCCCTTCTTCCAATATTTGACCTCCACGCTTGCATCTTTCTCTGCATTTTGTTGGCCATTTCCTTTTTTTTTTTTTATATGTCAAAATCCACAGCAAACGAAAGCTTCTTCTTCTGCAGAAACGGACAAACGATCAAGCTGTTGATAGATAGGTGTTTACCAAAAGGGTGTTCAGACACAGATTGTTAGATGCTTTTGTCGTTTCTGTGAAGATCTTTCCTTAATTTGTTTTGGTTGAGTTTTGTTTTGCCAGAAATTTTTCTTGGGACGAAATACTGAGTCAATTTTGATTTTTATTAAAGAGACTAGATTCTGCGCTAACTCCGGACAAAAAATATCCATATGAAGATTCACTTCATATTGAATAGAATATGACTATACAAATACGGATCTCATCGAAATTTAATCTACGATGAGATTGAGCAATACAGACTCGATTCAGTAATTATATGTGACCAAATCATGCCGGAATTTAATCAACGACACGACCTAATAACACAAAGAGACTCGTCGGAATCTAATCAACAGCGATAATTTGGATACTACAACTAAATAATGTAAAGTGCAATGCAGGTAAGTAAATGTATTGAAAATAGTAAATTTGTTAATATGCGGGGGGAGGGAGGGTTTCTAATGAACTAATTGTGGTATTTATAGTGGACTTGTGGTAACTACTCCCTTATGAGTCTTAGTAGATTCTTTCGCTTCAAGTTTGCTTCAGTCGAACGTTTTACAACTGTTGTTCCATAATCTCCTATAACTATCTCCTGATGTCGCCATGTGACACGTCAATTGCTTGCACGCCTTCACATTCACAAAAAATTCGCTCCTCAATGGCTATTCAGTTTTAACTTGCTCCATGATTCTCTCAACCACTCATAATACTATCTCTTGACCCTTATTCTTAGGCATTGACGATGTCTTTCAAAATTGGTCTTTTACCTTCGATCGATGCTTTAGAATTCACATTATTTATTCTAACCAGTTGATGTGTTTTGTCTTCAAAACAACAATCCTCTTTTGACATATTCACCTTTGATTGATCGTGTTCTTCACCAAGTTTAGGATCTCAGATTCCTCTTGACCAAGATCGACTGCCCACAATAGTTCACCATTGTATTATGCTAGCCAAATATATGGTATCGACCTCCTTTTAACACTAACCCGGTGTTTTGTACCTGTTGAAGAGCATATATCCTTTCTTTCTGACCTAGCCACGAGGTAATCACGTGCTAATCTCGCTCACGTGTCTAGCACGGGCTAGTCGGATTATTCTTGGTGTCAACAAGTTTTAAGTTAATCTGTGCGTGTGGAACAAACCCACTCTTTTCTTCCTTCTGGTAGGGGAATAATAACCGATCGACCCGCATTGGATTTTTCTTGAGTTGACCACCAGAGCAAGACACTGTCATTATCAAGCACTTGCAAGCGAAAAATCGAGTTCTTGACCTGCCAAAAAAAAAAAACTAAAGAATATCTCCAGTCCCTTCGTCCCCACCACACCATTCCTAACTCTGTCTGAGTGTTGTGGTCTTGAGGTGAGGAATAATTGGATCATTTTAACCACACATCAAGCACTACCACACACACAAGCACCCCATCAACATCTGGTCCATAGATTTTTGTTTGCCCCCTCTTTCTCTCAGTGGGCGTTAGAGAAATGAGGGTGTCAGTGGGGCTAACCTGAATTTGCCACATGGAGTTTTAGCGTCTCTATGATTGGCTTCCGTTGGCTCTCCTTCTCTCTCACTACCACCAGGAAAAAAGAGAGAAGGATATAAGAAAGTCCCAGACTTTTGCTTCTCGATTTCTTCAAGAAGGTTCAACTGCTAGCAAAGTATTTTTGCACATAATCAATGGCTTCCACTCTGTTTGTCAACTCAATCCACCCTTCATCCTCAGTTTCCTCCAAGACCCACTTCTCGATTCCCATCTCCAAGGATCTTCCGCTAGATTTCTCTCCTTGTCACCACTCAAGAAGCAGTAAAATCAGTTCCCAGAAGAGGAGATGTGCCCAACAAGTGAGAGCCACTGTGGTTGAATCCCCCGTGGTCCAAGCGAATAGCTCGGATGCCGAAGCGAGCCGAGCGGCGCCGAGCAAGAAGCTCCGGGTGCTTGTCGCCGGAGGTGGCATCGGAGGGCTGGTTTTCGCGCTGGCGGCGAAGAGGAAGGGGTTTGAGGTGATGGTGTTTGAGAAGGACTTGAGTGCAATTAGAGGGGAGGGACAGTACAGGGGTCCAATTCAGGTACAGAGCAATGCGTTGGCTGCTTTGGAGGCTATTGACATGGAGGTTGCTGAGGAGGTGCTGAGGACTGGTTGTATAACTGGGGACAGGATTAATGGCCTTGTTGATGGGGTTTCTGGTACTTGGTGAGTTCACTTGGTTTGTCTGTTGATTTGCTTACCTTTCTGGTTTTTCAATTGACTGATTTGGTAACTTATTGGATTTGGTAACTTATTGGCATGAGAAATGTCCATTATTTAAGCATAAGAAAAGAGATTTGTGTGTGTGTGTGTTGGTTCTGTTGGTTTGGCAATATTAACTGAGGGAGGATTTAGAGATGTGATCTCCAATCCTTATTATGTATACCTTTATGCATCTTAGTTGGCTGAATGAGTAAAGGATTACGAACTTATTGTTCCGTACTATGCACTAATCATTGGAGTCTTAATTATGAGAAGTATATGTGTATGAGAAAATGTTTCAGATTGACAAATGAAGGGGTTTGAGCCTGCGAGGGTAAGATTTTAGACCACTGGATTTTTGCAGTGGGTTCAGTATATGAAGCTATATTATCCTGCTGGCCTTTTTGGAATCCACAAGAATACAGAGTATTGCAAGTTTCAAAGTGATTTGAGCCTGTCTGAATATTTTGAACCGTTAGGATTTCGTGGTGGCTTGATATGTGAAGCTGCCATTTTCTGAATCTCACAATAACATCATCAATCTCATCACATTTACATTACATATTTTCAAAAAATATATACTAACAAAAACAAAAAAATATTAGATGGTATCGTGATAGAAAAAGCACAACTATGGTCAGCACTGCCTCCTCCGCCATTCATGGTTTTGATTTCTTTTCCCACTAAAAGTTTACACAAATCTTGGTGGAGGAACTTATTTTTCGAGAGAAGTCTCGGAAAGTGATATGCAGTTGGCTACAGGTACATCAAGTTTGATACATTCACTCCTGCGGCGGAACGGGGGCTTCCAGTCACTAGAGTTATTAGTCGAATGTCCCTTCAGCAGATTCTTGCTCAAGCAGTTGGGGAAGATGTTATCTTAAATGGCAGTAACGTGGTTGACTTTGAGGATGATGGCACAAAGGTAAATTTGAGCACTGAGGCTTTTGAGATTATTTCTTCACCAACTGGTGTCAGGGAAATGCAACTAGAAGTTTTTTCCCGTATTTATGGAAAATGCACTTGATAAGATAATCTTGTTGGTTGTTTCTTGGCTTCGTTTGACATTCCTCATGATGTGCTTCTTATTATCAATTTAAGGTTACCGTCATTCTTGAGAATGGGCAGCGTTTTGAAGGTGATCTCCTAATCGGAGCCGACGGCATATGGTCAAAGGTACCATGTTCTTCTCTGTTCTTTTCAGATATAAAGAAAATGTTTGTCCAATGAGGGAGTAAAAAAAATATTTGGAGCAAATTGTCGTCCTGACATGATGAAAGAAAATGCTAATGATCACTGAATTAGATGTCCAGACAAACTGCATCATCCTATTCATCTAAGGAAGTCTTAGGCCTAAGGATCAGGCAATATCCTCTATTCAATATCGTTCGTTCAAAGCAAAGTGAAAAGATGATCACAAGATATGTTGCAAAGTCGCTATTCCAATCCCATCTCCTGAGAGGTCTTTTTTTTCCTCTGAGAATAGGTGAGGAAAAGATTATTTGGGCCAAAGGATGCCACCTACTCAGGCTACACTTGTTACACCGGCATTGCAGATTTTGTACCGGCTGACATTGAGACTGTCGGGTAAGTATGTAAAGCCTTTGCCTCTTCTGTCAGTGTCAGGGTCATGAATTAGCTTGAGTGGTATGGTAATAAAGGGAAGTTAATCATGTCCTGGTATATGTTTTGATCATCAAGTCTCTCACAAGTTGAGTTATTCTTGCTCTGAAGGTATCGAGTATTTCTGGGACACAAGCAATACTTTGTCTCTTCAGATGTTGGTGCTGGAAAGATGCAGTGGTACGCATTTCACAAAGAACCACCCGGTGGTGTGGATGGTCCAAATGGTACATTTCCTGCTTTTGCTTAAAGATTCTAAGTTCATTCTGATCGTGCTTTATATTTTGGAACTGATCTGTGCATTCCATTTTTTTTTCTGTGCATGTCATTTTGTCAATGACTTATAGTTTTTATTTTTTATTATTTTTTTATATTTATGAAAAAGCAGTATTTACTAGAGCTACATTTGTCATCATAAGTTTCATGGCTTGGATACATTGTTGTGACCAGGAGCAGTGAATTCGACCGGATCTTGTAATAACCGGTTCCTGTGATGTAATGCCGAGTATCTGCTTACTTGTAATGACCATATCTTTTTGTATGTGACGATTCTGCAGGTAAAAAAGAAAGGCTCCTGAATATATTTGAAGGTTGGTGTGATAATGTGATAGATCTAATACTTGCCACAGATGAAGAGGCGATTCTTCGACGCGATATTTATGACCGAACACCAGCTTTTACGTGGGGAAAGGGTCGTGTGACTTTGCTTGGGGATTCCATACACGCTATGCAGCCAAATATGGGGCAAGGGGGATGCATGGCCATTGAAGTATGCATCCAAAATTCAAGTGTTATAAGTTCTAAGTCAAGAAGACTGTCACTTCTTGCTCTTACATTTTATGCTTGGCTGGTTCAAGAAATTTCCGATCTTTTCTTTTCTGATGTTTCAGTATAATTCTCATCAACTTTTTTTGTTTCATTTTATGAATCAAAATACAACTGCTTTTTAAATTGTATGTGATCTGTAAACATGCTTGGTCACATATGTTTGTATGGGCATGTTATAGTTTGCATGTTCTTGTCTGCTTCATTCTCTCTGTTTAGCATCTTATAAACATAGTGAAAGTTTGTACTCAGTGCTCAATTAAAATGATTGAACATGGCTGTTGAAATGAAGCCAGTATTTGCTTGATCATTTGCACAGGATAGTTACCAACTCTCCCTGGAGCTTGAGAAGGCATGGAAAAATAGCATTGAATCTGGGACCCCGATTGATGTGATTGATGCTCTGAGGAGGTAATTAATCCTTTATTAGCTTATTTGTTACATAATGCTGAGAAGGTTAAGTCCTAGATCTTGTTAACTGAGTCATGAGTGTATAACGATAAGTTTTTGTGAATACAATGTTTTGTCTCACATATTTTTGCTCTCTTTAGATATGTCTTCTAGTTCTGAAGCTCTGTTGACTTATCAGCAACTATGCTCTGCTATTTGATGCACGGTACATAGCATGGATGTTGAATCCGACTCTTGACGTATTTATACTCTATAGTGCAAGCAAGCAACATCTGCTGAATAAGCACAGTATACTATCCTAGTTCTAACTTCTTGGAACACCATGTTTCTGTTTCTAGGAGCAAGTATTGACATGAATCTAGTTTCTGCAGTTACTGCATGCTAGGAGACATATTTAGTACTCTAGATCTTTGATGTGCTAAGAATGATCAAAGTTTTTAATCTGTCAGTCAACTTAGCTTGTAATTTGAATTTGAATTTCCTCTAGCTATGAGAATGCCAGACTGCTGAGAGTTGCTGCCATCCATGGAATGGCAAGAATGGCTGCAATAATGGCGTCGACGTACAAAGCCTATTTAGGTGTGGGCCTTGGTCCACTCTCGGTAGGTACTTGTCTGAAATCAGGCCATAAAAGCAAGCATTATGTTGATATCATCCTTCATGCATTGATTGTTGCTACACCAAATATTCACAGTTTCTGACGAAGTTTCGGATACCGCATCCTGGAAGAGTTGGTGGAAGGTTCTTTATAGACATCGCGATGCCATTGATGCTCAACTGGGTATTGGGTGGTAACAGGTCAATCTTAGGAACGCTGGCTTTTCTTTCCTTTAAAATGATCCTGCAACTACAAAAAACTTGGACTTTTTGGAATGTGTTTGGACTGAATCTGGAATTATGGTGCTTGACAGCTCGAAACTTGAGGGAAGGCCACCCAGTTGCAGACTCTCAGACAAAGTATGGTCCCTGCATTCTTTTAAATTATCCTAGGAATTTAAATGTATAAATATTTCAGTTCATCGTAAATATATGACAAATCCTCAATGTCGAAGCTAATGTATATAAAATCCATGTGAATAAAGGCAAATGACCAGTTGAGAAAATGGTTCGAAGACAATGATGCATTGGAGCGTGCTATGAATGGGGAGTATGTATTTGAGCCTTGCGTTTATTTGTTCAGTTCCCATCATATTTACTCTCCATTACTGCAAGCCACTCTTTATCACACACTTGTCGTGTATTTTGCAGATGGCTTCTATTACCTTTTGGAAACAAGACTAGTCTACCGCAACCTATTTGTTTAAGTAGAGACGAAAGCACAAGCTGCATTATTGGGTACAGTATCAACTCAGCTTCCTGCAAGTTTGTGAATGGCTCAAAAAGCAATTTCATGCTGCATCTTAACTGCATTATGACCTCTCATGTTAGGAGAAAGCACTTTGAATGTGTATTATGAGATAGGGTTCCTTGTTTAACTTAACAGGCAAGTTGAAAGCTATGTAACATTGACATCGCTATCTGTTAGCTTCATGATACCTGCCTTCCATAATTCATGCTAATAATAGCTTTTTGGGCTTATAGGAGCAAACTAAATGATGATCTTCCTGGCGTTCCAGTGACAATACCTTTGCCGCAGGTGAATGTTCATTTCATGTTGGTTTCTTTCGCACGTTTCTACTTTGCTTTGTTGGGGAAATATATAATTAAGTTGGCATTCTTGTCTCAGATTTCAAAGGTACATGCTCAAATCAGCTACAAGGATGGTGCTTTTTTCGTGACTGATCTGCAGAGCGAACACAGTACCTGGATCACCGAGTAAGTAGCACAGAGCAGGGTCTTCTTCGTTTCTTTTTCTCCTTATTGTTTACAAAGTTGTAGTTATAGGATGTGATGAGATGAGATCATTCTTGCAGTAATGCGGGGCGTCGGAATCGTGCAACTCCGAATTTCCCGGCTAGGATTCATCCCTCAGACACCATCGAGTTTGGTGCAGACAAGAGGGTCAGTCTTCCGTTCCTTGTGAAGTTTGTGTCATAATTGTTACGCTACTGATAGCTTCCACACGTTTGTTTATCAAAGTTTATGCGATCCTCCTCGGTTCTCAGATTTGCTAACAAAGCCAACCACAAAACCCCGTCATGCTTATTTATTTGCAGGCGATGTATCGCGTGAAAGTCGTGAGGTCTCCTACGAAAATTCCGGAGGCTGAAAGAAGCGGAATGCTCCAGGCGGCATGACAAGCCGGGGTCGGACAGTTGATTTGTACAGCGATTGATTCAAAAAACATCAGAGTCGAAGCGACATAGAGATGTGAAATGTAGCTCGACGATTTCCAACATATTGAAATTCTCACATGCGGAAAGATGTCATTGATTGATCTTATAATTGGTGAAATGAAAGTTAGTATTGGTTAGTGATTTTAGTCTTCTGTCTTCTCTACAGACACTGTTTCTCAAACATCTTTAGATTTTTGGCTTCTCGTTGCTTTGCTCAAAGAATAATGGGACACCAGAAACTTGGGATTGAACCGCTAATTGCGAGCTAATTATGCATATTGCGAGCTATGCTATGTATAAACTTTTAGTTAGTATTTGACTTGCACAAGAAATATTTGGATATAAAACGTTCCCAATGATTAACTAAATTGAGACCAGAGCAAAATCACCAAAAAGTGCTTGACAAAGAGGCTTAACCTTTTCCTAGGTTTATCATTAATGTCAAATCTATCCGATTTGTCAGCCAATGTGACATTAAATTGGTTATGAAATTGGGAAAAAGTAAAACTGATTCTCGTTTTTAATTGTCATCTAGGGTTAATGTTTGTGAAACGAAAAAGTTGGGTAGGGTGATGATTGTTAAAAATAGAATCAATCATTCAATCTTGTATTTCATTACATGCTTTTGACATGATAAATCATTGAAATCCTCTAAGGCTCCTCTTGTTTCGCGAAAAAAAAAATGATTTGAAAAACAATTTCCTAAAAATGATCGTGTGTATCGTTTAAAATGATTAGTTAATGAAAAATTTATTCATTATCGATAAACATTTGTGACTTGCGTAGACCATGAGAATATTTTTCGTTCATTTATTTTTGCAAATGATATAAACAATTATTTTTAGAAAATATTTTTCAAATTACTTATTTTTTAGGAAATAAACAGAGCCTTAGTATCAAACATACAAATCGGTGACTTGTATGTATATGACTTGGCTATTTTCACTGTGCACGTATTTCGTACCAAGTTCTTATGTCCTCTTGATATTTTCTCACTCATTATCTTTTGATTTTGGTTTCCGAGTAAATTGGTATTCCTTCTTTATCCACCGGTAAAATAGTCACCTAGAAAATAAGTTGTATCATTTTCATTCCGATTTTGTATCACTTCTTTCAATCATTTTTGTTTTATATCGTGCGTCTTAGTCTTGATTCTTGCTTTTCAAAAAAAAAAAAAAATCTTGATTCTTCAATTGACAGTAGCTTTACTATAGCATCTTAGAAATTTCTCTATTTGGTAATGTCACTTAAATTTTCTGTTCCTTGAAACAAAAATTGTTCAAGGGAATTGATTTTGAACAGAAACAAGAAGTAAGAAAATTTTGTTTTCTTATTCTTTAGAACAAAATGAGAAATAATGTCATTTTAGATAAATAAGTTCAGCGTAACCTAATATTCGTCTTTACACTCATGAGTCCACCCACTGCTGACCGTCGTCGGTCATCGGCCATCCTCATTGCCGCCATCGGTGGCTAATTGCTGCTCACTGCTGCTGCCTCCGATAGCCAATCACCATCACCTACGGCTGCCGGTAGCTGGTCACCACCCACCGTCGGCCATCACCCACCATCGTTGCTTTCGATCGCCGATTGCTGGCCACTACCCACCTCCACCTCCTCTAGTTGTCGACCATCGCCCATTGCCACCTTCGGTGGTTGGTCACCACAGTCACCGATCACCATCGCCTTTGGTCGTTGATTGCCGATCAATGCCCATTGTTGTTGCCTCCGGTGGTCAGTTGGCGTGGTCGCTTGTCATCGGTTACTGACCACCACCCACTGCCAACCACCACCTGTCGCCTTCGGTGGTCGGTCACCATTGTCGGTTGCTAGTCACCGTGTCAAAATCACTAAATCATAAAATTTGAAATATAAATTTTTATTATCGTGTCAAACACATTTCTATTCTTTTTCTATTTCGAGAATAGAAATTGTGCAGTTACCAAATGTGTTCTTATGCTTAGAAACTCATCTAGGGAATAGAAATAGAAAAAACTATTTCTAAATAAAAATTGTTCCTGAGAACAGAAACATTACCAAACGCATCCTTAATTGTAGATTGCTTTGAAGATGAATGAACTTTGTTGGACAAATCCAAAATTCAATTGTTCTTTCGTCTTGGAAAAATATCTTTTGCCTTTTTTTTGGCAACATTTTATTCGGTATGAAATATACATGTAGCAAATCTTTATAAAATAAAAAACACCAGGCTCATACACTACAATTATTTTAATCGGAAATTCGGTTAAAAATCTAGTTATTTAATGTTTTCAACTGAATTATTTTTTATTTTAAAAAAAAATTAAATGTATTTTTTTTTAGCATATATCTTATATTGGTAGTTAAAAAGGAAACCGTTTCCATTTTTCTATTTATCTTAGACAATGGGCTTGGCAATTCAAGGTAAAGGCTTATGCCTAAGTGGCCTCCTATGTCCGGCTTATCTAATAACTAATCAAAATAGTTTCAACGGTTTTGATTGCAAAGTGATGTTTTCCTTTTGATAATCCATAGGTGCGACCGCGGCGTTCAGACTCGTTAGAATTTCACAGAACATTCTACAAACCCCGTAAAATAGTTGAATGCTAATTTTAAGCCTATATAAATGGTCGTGGTCTAGAATAGTTCTCTCCCAATCAGAGGATTTCGAATGGGTAATCTTACATTTCCAATTTTTTCTCTCTTTGTCGGCAAACCACCTCATCTCCCAAAAATCTTTCCCTCTTCTGTAGGCTCTTAGCTTCATTAGCTTCAGTTTTTGAAGCTGAGAGTCTACTTAGGGCGCAAATGATAACCATTTTGTTTTTGGAAATAATTTTTTGCCATAATTAGATTTTTTTATTTCTATTCTCTAGACGAATTTTTGAGCAAAAAAACGCGTTTGATAATGATACAAAATTTCTATTTTCGAAACAGATAACAACATAAAATTTTTATTTTCTCGACGACGACGGCGGTGGAGGCGATGAAGGGGAGGGAGGAGGCAAGGAGTCGGGAGAGAGGGGAGAGGGAGAGAGAGGAGAGAAATAGAAGAGTTTTATATCTATTTCCATTCCAAAATATAAAAGTAGAAAATTTTTACTTTTCATTTCTTTCTCAAACCTATTCTGGCCTAAAAATTTGTCTTAAAAATAGAAAAATAAAATTGCGTTACCAAACATATTTTTGTACCATGCATGTTCTTAGGAATAGAAAAATAGAAAAACAGAAAATTATAATGGTTATCATTCGCGCTTAGTCTCTAATTGTCTTTTTGTTTGCTTGATTGTCTTTTCTTTTCTCTCCTGACCTATTGTAAGAGTTTGTGTGTGTGAATAAATTTCTATAGTTGATCTTAGGTGAACGTGTAGACCAGGCAATTTGTATAGCTACCAAGGAGAATGTTCGTAAAGTGACTATACAACCTCTCCAAGATTAGGCTGCTATCCTCTCTCGATTTAGACTTTAGGTCAAGATTTGAGGGTTTTACTCTCTCGAACTAAATTTAGATATAAATTTGGGAGTTCTTTACAGTTATTTGATTTGTGTTCTTTCAACATGTTGTGTTAGTTTTTTTTGCACGATATTAGTGATGAGGACGTTGAACTTAAATGTACACAACAAGCCGCTACAAATGTAGTGGGAGATCTCAGCATGTGTTCATCACTAAATTTGATTATCAGCCGCCCATCGTTTATAACGGCAAATCTGTTTTTGAGAGATGTAAGTGTGCTTCTAACTACAAATCGTGCTTTGTTATTTGCTTTCTTCTACAGTTATTTGGAATTTGTTAGATTTGAAAACCCCCTATGTACCTCTCGAGTATTATTCTCGCTTAGTAGAGCTACTGGCCACTGGACGACGACCAGTTGATCTTGAGTAGCTCGGGCACTCCAACTCTTCTTTGTGTGTTTCTATTACACGGATCTGGAGCAATCGACAAAACTCATTCTGTTGTAGTTGCAGTCAAAGGGGAATGACGAGCGCAGGCTTCCTAGTGAATGCAAACCACCCTGATGCAAGGTGATGCCAAGATCAAATAGGAAGTTTCTCGTTATTGTTGGTTATAACACTAAAATGCTCACTAAGTGAATCCTCCTCGTCGACAGCCAGCAGTTGCCGGACTAAATTCGGAATCTTTCCTGATAGCTTGCCAACCAGTAGTGTATCTCCGAGCCACTCTGCTATCACCCGGATGCTGCTTGCTCCCGCATCAATGCCTAGATGAATCTTCCAAGGGGATAGAGACCTTAATTTTCTCCTTGTCACCTATGTTGAAGAAAGGTTGGTGTCGGGTGCAGATGAAGGAAGAAACGAATTTCAGATCCCCAGATTCCTCCAACTCAATGAACGAGGGGAGGAGATGAGGAAGGCGAAAGTCAAACTAAGACCGGTGAACGGAATCTTTATTTCAAGAATAAAAAAAAAATATCTTTCATTTCCGAATTGAAAATCTCACGAAATCTATTATGTGTGTTATCTATTACACCCTAGGTTTCCTAGCAATCCCTAATTTCAGATTATTTCGTAATTTTATTCGCTTCGCAATTACTTAAATTCATGTGGATTTGCACTCCGTGGAATCCCCACTTTATGCACACTTTGTGATACCAAATTGCGATTTCAATTGCTCTCTGCTGTTTGAAGTTCACATTGCGTTATGACTATGTTATTTTCCTCACCACAAAAATAAGAACCGTGCACCAGAATTATGAAAAAATTTTACATTAAAGTAATCGTTCATAAATTTTTGGCATTAAATTGATCATGATTAAGTTTTTGCAAAAAAGTTTTACAATATAACCACGTGAGCCTAAAGCAAAAGTCACAAAGTAAATATTCTAACTTTGTCACTATTTTCTTTTTGTTTGTTCTCAAAGGCAAAAACGTAGAATAAACATTCTCTCCAGATATTTTTATTTGAAATCACAAAAATCTATATCATTCCCAACGAAAAGGAACTGAGTAAATTTTTTTTTTTTAACCTCTAGCAACTTCACATTTGCTTTTTCTTGGAGTTTACTCCGTTTTGAGATTGAACGACAGAGCGTGGAGCCTTGTGGAAATGGACTACTTCTTTTTGATCAATTACAAGGATCAATACTAGAGAACAATTTAACCCCAATTTATCAATTTGTGAAAAATTGATGCATTTTGATCCCAAAACTTTATGAACAATCAATAAGTGCCAAAACTTTTTAAGTGACTCTAGTGAGCTACTTAGGTTTTTCGTCATCAAAGCCATATAAGTGATCGCTCTTTAGAAGTTGTGGCATTTAAATGGTCGTTTGAAAAGATTTTGACACCAAAGAGGGAGCTGTACAATAGGTATAACACTGATACCATCCTTATCCCAGGTGACTCAATCTGATGCGGCCATATTAACCTACAATATGATCACCTTGACTGACACGGCTGACTTATCGAGTCTCAAATATAAAAGTCAGTGGCAAAGTATAAGGCTAAAGGATATTATATATGTCAGCTTAGTATTGTTAACAAGTGATTTGAACACAAATAAACAATAAAAAGAAACAGGAAAATATATCAAATACCAGATTTAGGTGGTTTCATCTATGTAAACTATATCCTCGGAGAGAGTAAGAGATTTTGTTATATGACAAGTGATACAACATTAATTACAAACTACACTCGAATTCTCACAAACACTCAAAAGTGTTTTCCAACCTCCAAATGCACCCTTGACATCTCTCAGTGTTCTCCTCACAATTTCTTGTTAAGAACATCAGTGGAAAAACCCAAACATCAGCTTTGATAACACAAGAAAGGTAACTCACCAATCAGAGGGAAATGAGGGCTTGAAGTGTCATCATTTTTTCAATTAAGGATCTGAAGTGGACCATATTTCAAATAAGAGTTTGAAGTGCCTTCATTTTCTCAAATAAGAGCCTGACTCAAGAGCATTTTCATCATTTTTCTTTTTTATTCATTTTTCCTTTTTTTTATTTTTTCCTTTTCTCTTTTTTTTTTCTTCTCTTTCACATTCATGGACGTTCATGGCCTGTTGGCGGCAAAATGACAAAAATGCCCTTGGGTTAGCCCCTTATTTGAGAAAATGAAGGCATTTCAGGTTCTTATTTGAAACAAGGTCACTTTAGGCCCTTAATTGAGAAAATGATGACACTTTGGGTCCTTATTTGAAATAATGTCTAGTTTAGGCCCTTAATTAAGAAAATGAAATATATGCACTGATATGCAAACCATCTTCTAATTGAACTTTTCTTTCCTTCTTTTTTTATGTAATGGCTAAAGATCAAGACGCATTTATACAAGCACTTATAGCATATACTGTCAGTGTAAAATTTTTCACACCAGCAGTTTAATCCACTAACGGCGTATGCTCTATTTTTCCCTATGTTTAATAAGTGTATTAGAAACTGAGCGGAGCTTAACAACCGCAAGGGAGTGAATTAGCTTTGCAGGACCCGGCATTATTCATAGGACGAGGCGGTTGCCTCCAATCAAGGCGTGCCACTTCCCAAGACCTGTGATTTCTCCATTTGACATCAGATTCACGTGATTTCGTAGCATTGTAATGCTCGCTTTGAGACCTTTCCGATTAGTCCATTATCGATAAGCAAAATCGAACGGTCATGGCCCCAAGATTTGACCCACATTATGGCCTAAGGCTCGGGTCTATGAACCGGATCTTGCTTTGGCGACTTGACACTTTAAAAAATGGGATATGTTCACAACAAGGACCCGTTTAATTCAACTTTTGGAGAAAAATCTTTGGAGAAATGCAAAGGCCTTAGCCTAGAGAAGTTTAGTGAAATGCAAGTACTATTTGGTAAATAATAATTGAAAAGTGCCTTGAGATGCAACTTTGGAAAAAATACTGTTTGGTAAATATATATTTGCAAAGTCCTTTGAGGTGTCCATTTGAATTTTTTAAACTTTAATTTGTTTAAAATTGAAAAAAAAAAAAACGACGACGGTTAATTTTATATTTTCGCATTGAGAGTAATGTAAATAGATATATTGACAAAATTATAAATAACAAAATCACAACAAAGTAAATCTTCTCAATTGGCAAGAGATCAACAAAAAAAAAATTGGCAAGAGAGTAATTTCATTATGATAAACATGACCACATATGTCGCAAGAAAAGAAATAAATTACCATTAAATATTACAAAACTTCCTTAACTATTTATTAAATCCATGGCTATTTCATCGTGTAAAGGGACACTCCTTGATCTCTATGAAAGGCTCTATCCAATGCTTTTCGAGCTTGAATTCGTCCTTGTAGCACTTGTTCCCCCACTTCGGGCACTTGAATTTGATCGCGAGGAACCATCGGAACGTGAGGGCAATCGTGCCGACCCCAACTGCAATATTCTACACGATGAGAATCGCTGTGCTCGACCACTTATAGTTCGACTCACCGTCGCAGAACTCGAAGCTCCCAGGCATCAGGTAAGACCGGAGCATCGCCTGCGCCAGAGTCATTGCGCTCAGGAGGCAGAACGCCCCGGAAGCAGTGCATGTCACGGACCACCCAACGACGAATTGCGGGTTGCAGGTATGAGCCATCATCCCATACTTCATCAGGTCCTCCTTGAGCTTATCGAAGACGGTCTCGCTACGACTCGAGCTCTCCTTCAGGGCCAGCTCGTGCTTCTTGCAGTACTTCATCTCCAAGTAGCACTTGGTCGTCGGGACGATCGCGGCCGAGAAGCTCAGAATCACCAGCAAGAGCAGCATAAGGAACATCACGAAGGCATGTTCCCTCCAGTACGCGTAGATCACTGCAATGCCCAATTGCATACAGATGTTCACGATCGATGTGATGATGAGAATCGCAAGAGCAATCACGTTGGACAAGAGCTCCTTGTTCTCCATCGCCCCAAGAGAAGGCATCGAATTGCCCATCACGGTGCAGATCAGGTCCGAGCTGCTGAGCTTGGCGAGCTAGTCCTGGCGGCGCGGCATCCGCGTGTTGAGGTCAACGGAGAGCTAGACCACGACCGCGACGACACTCAGCGACATGGCATTGAGGGCGAATAGCGGCTCGGGAACCAGAGCCTCCGGTAGTGGAAGCCGGCAGCGGCGTCGGCGGCCATGGCGGCCGCGCAGGCTAAGGAAGATCTTGCTATGTAGATGCCGATCCAGGGCATGGGCTTGCTGAACTTGGCCTCGTCGAGGCTTCCATCGATGCTGTAACCAAGCATGATTGCCTTTTGTTTCTCGGTATCGATTCCTGATGGGGAAAGCTTTTGAGGACAAATTCAAGCTCGACTGTATGTACGCACTCTCGTCGATGAACGCTGGCTATTTCGGGGATGGAAGAATTTTTATCACGATGCAAAATTTCTGAATGATGAACCAAAAATTAAGCATCCCTCAGCAAAAATTCCCCCATCCAATCCCTCACAGCATATACTCCACCCTCTTGCACACACGCTAAATCGTTAAGCAAACACATGGACAAACAAAAGAATCTACCCAAAAAAAATCAACAAAGCACGAACTAGCACACGAGAGAAGCGTAAAAACCACAAATCGAAGTGATATTATCAAATCAAGAAAGAAGATTGCCAATATAACTCAACACGAACAGAAAAATCTTACTTGGGAAGAGAGGCGAGCGCAGCGTGAGGGAAGAGAGCTCGAGGGTGTGAGGGCGAGCGATGGCGTGAGCGGCGTGAGGGCGAGCGCGGGCGTGAGCGGCGTTGAGGCGATTCTGGGCGAAGACGGCGACCGGCGTCGAGAGATTCTGGCGCTGCACTTTGGGGTGACCTAGAGAGCGACTGTGGAGAGCAACTGTGAGACACGCGAGAAAAGAGTGAGAAAAGAAGCATAAAAGAATGGGATTTTTTTTTTATAAAGGGCAAAAAAGGAAAGATGACAGATAAATGAGGGTAAAATGGGAAGTTGTGATAGTTTCATTAAACTAGGCCAATTGCATTCCGAAAATGCAACTTCACAATGAACCTTTTGGGCTCCATTCCCCTAAATGTCTTTGGAGAGCTTTGGAGATGCAATTACATTTTCCCAAAGTCATCCAAAAAATGAACCAAACGCAATTGCATTTGGCTAAAGTCCCTTTGAGCCTCAAAGTCCTTTTTGAATGATGAACCAAACAGGTCCTAAGTCTTAAAACTTGTAAGGAAAGTGCGTCTTAAGTCCTAAAACTTGCAAAAAGTTCAAACAAGTTTTAAAACTTGTCACAAAAATACAAATAAGTCCTAAAACTTTTTTAAAATGCAACTTTAAAAAGGACTTGATTGGATCAATATGACAAGTCTTAGGACTTAAATGCACTTTTGTGATAAGTTTTAGAACTTGTTTGAACTTTTTGTAAGTTTTAGGATTTAAACGCACTTTCCTTACAAGTTTTATAACTTATCATGAACATATCCCTTAAAAAATCATCATTTACCATAATTAGAGGTCCAAAAAGTCTCATTCGATCCCAAGACCTCTAGTTATATTTACAAAAAATTGTTCGTAAGAAGTAAGCTTCAGTTGTCCATGGTAAATCTTCTCATTTTAGTAAGTTATTTCAAATAATAAAATATCATCAGCAGTAAACCTTATCTGTTCATAGTAAACCTTAATCTAAACTTTGATTTCAATTAGCCAATGTGATAAATTTCATTTTTTTTTTCTTTAGTATTGACGCAATTTGACCGAAATTTGAGCTACTTGAGCTACTTTTCTAATGAAATGTGAACGGGAAAAATGTGACGATGATGTGCGTTTATAAAGTATATCATTATTCATTACATTAGCAGTTTTGTCGGATAAATGGCTATAGTCAAGTTAAAGTGCATTGACAGATACTAAAGTTCAATGACTCCATTGTAAAATCCACTATAATTCCGGTAAATATAATAAAACTTCATCCTTTATTTACTTTCCATCCTTTCTTGATTCTAGATTTTTTTTCACATTAACCCTCTTGTACTTTTTTTTTGGTCGAACCTCTTGTACTTGAAGAAACTAAAAAGAATCACTTAAGGTGCGCATGACAACACTTCAATTTCTTCATTTCTGTTCCAGAAATCATTCTGGAACAGGTTTGGAACAGAAATCCGTTTGGTAACTCAACTTCATTTTTCTATTTCTGAAACAACTTTTTGTTTCAGAAATCATTCTGAAACAGAAATTAGAAGTTAAAATTTTCAGTTTCTTGATTTCTGAAACAGAAATCAGAAATAAAATTTTTTCTCTCTCCTCTCTCTCTTTACAACTTGTCGCCGCCCGCCGCCGGCCATTCACTGCTTGCCCGCCGACCGCCCTCACCACCTATCGCCGCCCACCACCACTTGCTACCTGCCGGTGGCCGTTGACCGCCGGACGCGGGATGCCGACCGAGAGAAGCCGACCGCTGGATGCGGGACGCGGGATGCCCGGCCGCCGGCCGCTGGAGAAAGAGAAATTTTATGTTGTTATCAAACGAATTTCTATTTTAGAAATAGAAATTTTGTGTCGTTATCAAATACATTTCTTTTCTTAGAAATTGATTTCTGAAACAGAAATAGAAAAATCGATTTCTTTCCAGAAATTGACTTATGGAACAGAAATTTTGTCATGCACGCCCTTAATCAATTCATCCACCGACTGCTCATCCAAAACCGGAGGGGGGAAAATAAAAAATCTCATCCACCAATGAGATCTCGACACGTGGTTTTGAATTGGACATCTGCCGACCGGGTCCCAACCGAATCGGTCTCGCTGACTTTAGCAAAACTTAAAGAAAAGTAAGCCAGTTCGTCAAGTAATCTCCGATGTCCATAAGATAACTAATTGGCCCCTTATACGAGAGCAACTAAAAAGTCTTCACAGCATTGCCACGTGCGCCATAATAAAAGAAAGATACAACCCGATTGTTGGCACCCGCGACGGATTTGATTTGTTTAAGCCACCTGAATTGACAAAAAAAGGAAAGGTAACACATGTGAAATAGGAAGAAAATCTTGAGTGCCCGCATACGTTATCTCTCCCATTAGACATACGGCCTTACTGATAAAGAAATCAAAAGGTGAAAACGCTAGTATTATAAACGTGGGGTTTGATTCTCGTGCACTACAAATAGAGAAAAAAAAAAAAGGAGAAACAAAGATAAGACTGAAAAAAAATAAAAATATATCATTCTTTGATCTCTCTCACTAGGTGTTAGAGAAGTCGGGGTGTTGGTGGGGGGCTTAACCTGGCACCGTATCTCCATGATTAGCTTCAATTGGATCTATATCTCTCTCACTAACCACCAGGGAGCAACAAGAGAGGAAAAGAAACACGTTCCAACTTTTGTTTCTTCGTTCCTTCAAGAAGAAGGTTCAACTGCAACCGAAGTGTTCTTGCACCATTATCAATGGCTTCAACTCCGTTTCTCAACTTAATCCATCCTTCGCCCTCAGTTTACTCCAAGACCCACTTCTCAGTTCCCATCTCCAAGGATCCTCCAGTGGATTCCTCTCCTTACCACCGCTCAAGAAGTAGTAAAACCAGCTCCCAGAAGAGGAGACGTACCCAACAAAGGAGAGCCACTTTGGTTGGATCCACTGTGGTTCGAACGAATAGCTCCGATGCCGAAGCGAGCCGAGCGGCGCCCAGCAAGAAGCTCCGGGTGCTTGTCGCTGGAGGCGGCATCGGAGGGCTTGTCTTTGCGCTGGCGGCAAAGAGGAAGGGGTTTGAGGTGGTGGTGTTTGAGAAGGACGTGAGTGCAATTAGAGGAGAGGGACGGTACAGGGGTCCCATCCTGATACAGAGCAATGCGTTGGCTGCTTTGGAGGTTATTGACATGGAGGTGGCTGAGGAAGTGATGAGGACCGGTCGTGTTATTGGGGACAGGGTTAATGGCCTTGTTGATGGAGTTTCCGGTAATTGGTGAGTTCACTTGGCTTTGTCTGTTGATTTGCTTACCCTTTTTGGTTTTCCAGTTGAAAGAGATTGCGTGTGCGTTGAGAAAATATCCGGTGGTCATTCATTTTCTCAGATTCACTTGGAAAAAATCCACTTACAAATTGACATATGGATATTGAAACAAAATGGAAATCTGATTTTTCTCCCTTCTTCCTCCATCCACCCTTCTCTTCCTCCTCCATCTACGCCACCTTGAACCAGGCCTCCACGCCTCCCCCCTATAGTAACCACCGGCCGAGTTGCCGATGCCAGGCATCCAAGCCAAGCCACCCTCTCTCGTCGCAGCCATGGACGAGCCGGTCGGGGCCACATTTGAAGGCATCGGATTTGGAGGCATGATGGCATTTGACCAGTCGAGTGTTTCAGCGGCCACGCGGGGCGGTCGGTTCAAGGACGGAGGTTGTGGCAACTTAGGCAGTGGAGATGCCGAACTGGAATCTCAAGTCCATGGCCATGTAGAGCGGTGGCTGTGAATGGAGGAGGAAGAGAGAAAAATCAGACTTTTAGGCTGTATTTGTTTCACCAAAAATGATTGGCTTGAAAAACATTTTATTGAAAATAATCATTTGGATCGCTTACAAAAATGAATGAACAAAAAATACTATCATCGTTTAAAAAAATATTTAGACATTAATTGTTTTCGATAATGAAACTATTTTTCATTGATTATTTATTTCAAAGAATACAAGCAATCATGTTTAGGAAAATATTTTTCAAATTATTCATTTTTCACGAAACAAACGGAGTCTTAGTTTTTCAAATTGAATTAAGTTGATGTCCATGAGTCAAGTTATAATTGGATACGAGTAAAGAGGTGGGCACATTATGTAGGAAAATGCTTCAGTAATCGTCGTCCTCCATCATCAAACCAAATAACAGGTTATAATTCACTGTTCATTTTGTAGCATTTTACCTAGGGGTGAGCAAAAGGAATTGACCGGACCAAGATCCACTTGGACTGGATTGGACCGGTTGGTTTTGGGCAGTTCCTGCAATCACCGGTCTGATTCCTAATTCCATAAATGTGGAATCAGTGAATTCTGGTCCCGTTCTCGATTCCAAGGGTGAACCGGACTGATTTTTATTTTATTTTTTACAAATCTAAAAATCCTTACTCCTATTAAAAAAAAACCTAATCGCCCGATGAAAACTTCACTTATGAAGGGATTTGGGACAACAATGCGATTTAACGATAGAATATAACGACAAATAAGAAAAAAGAACAGGCCAACGGTCTATTAGACCACCTGGAAACTGGACCGGACGGGTTCCAAGACTAGGTGGTCCAGTTCCTGGACCCAGAAACTAGGAACTAATCCTTCTAGTCTAGTTCCCGATTCTTGGGTGGGACTAAACTAGACCGAGAACCGATCACCCCTAGTTTTACCTGATAACCTCCTTTGCCGGTTTGTTTCACATAATTTCCTTCTCTGATAATGGATTGCGCACTCCACTATTTCATGGTCTTACTCATACAGGAACTTAGTTATGTAATAGTGATAAACATAAACACAGTTTGTCGGATTATTTATAAACAAATGAAATATATTAATCTTTTGAAACGATGATATGGGAAATGTGTCGAGTACTTGACTCGATTAAAATATTCCATATGGAAGCGTTAAGACATGTAAATTGATCTCCTAAAAAATAATAAATTCAACTTCTTTGGCGTCGGATATCTCATTGATATTCCACCAACTAGCATGATGCGTTTTAAATTCAATGGGTACAAATATCATGTTAGCAAAAGGTCGGTTGGAGCTGCTTTCTCTATTAAATAAGGGCTCTGATGTTGGGGATGTCGCACTATTGTGTTGATAGGTAACTCCTATACCATCTCAAATTAGCATGGTCCATTTTATAGCCATACTTGCACACATGAATCGAAATCCCAATGAACTAGTTTTATGTTGGCAGCAGTGATTCTCACATTAAAATCGTGTGAACTGGCTTGGCATGACTATTAAATGGTTCACATCTGAGTTCAACTCTTGAATTATTCTATGTTAATTAGTGTATTCTTTTCCTAGTCGTTTTTACCGTAAAACGCACGACTAGTTGGCATTGCATGAATAAATGGAAGAACTTATACAGTACACTGGGAATACAGTTTATTTTTTCCTTTTACAAAAGTAATCATTTTTTATTATTATTACAAAAATAATAATCTTTTCCTTTAAAATACTCAGTCAATCCTAAGTGCGACGTCTCTTTTCATGAAGCGCGCTCTACCGCTTTAGCAGCCAAAATGATATATATTGTCAGCCCCCGTCACTATTCAATTGCACGTCTTTAAGCCGTCATGCTAGTTTAAGGTTGCGCAAGACTTTTCTGCAGGTACAATAAGCCCATGCATGAGTGATGTGGAATTAGAAATAGATTTGCAATTCAACCCGAACTTAGGATACAAATTTGTAGTAGATGATAGATAGTGAAGTTGGAGTAAAAAGTAAGTAAAGTATTTTTCGATTTTTCCTATAAGAAAGAAATTCACGAAAAGAGACGTCACACTTGGTAAGAATCAACTGAGTATTCAAATTTTCAACGCCTTATTTTCTATCAGTGGCGTTTGCCTAGTAGGACTATCAGTCGAAGCGAGAAATTAGGTCTAGAAGGAACCGCCTAATCTTTAATTGAGATACGCAAAAGCCAAACAATAATTATTAAATCATTAAAAATGAGCGAATGACTACGAACTTCTGGTTTTGTACTAGGCACAGATCATTTACAAATTACATTTGGGTTCAGTATATGAAGCTATCTATTATCATGCAGGCCTTTCTGAATCCCATAAGAATACAGAGTATTACAAGTTTCGAAGTCGTTTGAGCCTGTGTGAATGTTTTGGACCACTAGGAACTTATTTTTCCAGATAAGTCTCAGAAAGTGATATGCAGTTTGGCTACAGGTACATCAAGTTGGATATGTTCACTCCTGCTGTGGAACGGGGGCTCCCGGTCACTAGAATCATTAGCCGAATGTCCCTTCAACAGATTCTCGCTCGAGCAGTCGGGGAAGATGTTATCTTGAATGACAGTAACGTGGTTGACTTTGAGGATGATGGCACGAAGGTAAACTTGACCACTGAGGCTTTCGAGATTATTTCCTTCACCAACTGGTTTCAGGATAATCTTGTTGGTTGTTTCTCGGCTTCATTTGACATTCCTCATCATGTCGTTCTTATTATCAATTGAAGGTCACCGTCATTCTTGAGAGTGGACAGCGTTTTGAAGGTGATCTCCTGGTTGGAGCTGACGGTATATGGTCGAAGGTACTATGTTGTTCTCTGTCCTTTTTCAAATAGAAGAGAAAATGTTTGCCCAATGGGGGAGTGAAAAATTTTTTGGAGCACTGGAGGTACTTTGTTATCGTCCTAACGTGATGAAAGAAAATCCTAAGGAGCACTGAATTAGATGTCCAGACAAAATGCATCATCCGATTCATTCTAGGCAAGTAAGAAATTCTTGGGCCTAAGAATCATATGCAATATCGCCTATGCATTCTAGTTCCTTCCATCATCAAAAGAAAAGTGAAAAGATGATCACAATATCATTGCCCGCGAAAAATATGTTTGCAAAGTCACTATTCCTACCCTGTCATCCTGAGAGGTTTTTCTTTTGTTTTGAGAATAGGTGAGGAACAGATTATTTGGGCCGAAGGATGCCACCTATTCAGGCTATACTTGTTACACCGGCATTACAGATTTTGTACCGGCTGACAGTGAGACTGTCGGGTAAGTATGTAAAGCCTTTTCCTCTTCTGTCATCGTCAGGGTCACCAATTAGCTCGATTGATATGAAATTAAAGGGAAGTTAATCATGTCCTGGAATATGTTTTGATCATCAAGTCTCTCACAAGTCGAGTTGTTCTTGCTCTGAAGGTTAAAAGTATTTCTGGGACATGAGAAATACTTTGCACCTTCATATATTGGTGCTGGAAAGATGCAGTGGTACGCATTTCACAAGGAACCACCCGGTGGTGTGGATGGTCCAAATGGTACATTTCCTGCTTCTTTCACTTAAAAATACCGAGTTCATTCTGATCGTGCTTGTCATATTTCGGAACTGATCTACGCATTCCCTGGTTTCTGTGGAGGTTATCCTTTATAATCTTCCTAAATTCCACTGAGCTGGTAGTAATTGGTTCGCACTAGCATGTCATTATCTCAATGACTCGTAGTTTTTTATTTTATTTTGTGTATATGAAGAAGCAGTATATATACTAGAGCTATATTTGTCATCATTAGTTTCATGGCTTGGACGACGTTGTTGTGACCAGCAGTAGTGGATTCGACCAGATCTTGTAATTACCCATTGCTGTGTTGTAATGGCGAGTAATCTATTTACTTGTAATGACCATGTCTCCTTTCATGTGACGATTCTGCAGGTAAAAAAGAAAGGCTCCTGAAAATATTCGAAGGTTGGTGTGATAATGTGATGGATCTAATACTTGCCACGGATGAAGAGGAGATTCTTCGACGCGACATTTATGACCGGACACCGGTTTTAACGTGGGGAAAGGGTCGTGCGACTTTGCTTGGGGATTCCATACACGCTATACAGCCAAATATGGGGCAAGGGGGATGCATGGCCATTGAAGTATGTATCCAAAATTCAAGTGTTATAAGCTCTAAGTCAAGAAGACTCTGTCCCTTGCTATTACATGTTTATTGTTGGTTGGTTGGTTGGTTCAAGAAATATTCTGATCTTTTCTTTTTTGAAGTTTTCATTATATTTCTCATTGAGTTATTTTTTTTTCCTTCTTATGAATCAGAAGATATCTGCTCTTTAGGTTGTATGTGATCTGGTAAACATTCTTGGTCAAGTTCACATGTACAGGCGTGTTATAGTTTGCATGTTTTCGTCTGCTTCATTCTTTCCATTTAAAGATCTTATAAACATCGTGAAGGTTTTGTACTCGGTGCACAACTCAAATGCTTGAACATGGCCGTTAAAATGAAGCCAGAAATTGCTCTCTCATTTGCACAGGATAGTTACCAACTCTCCCTGGAGCTTGAGAAGGCATGGGAAAATAGCATTAAATCTGGGACCCGGATTGAAGTGGTTGATGCCCTGAAGAGGTAATTAATCATTTATTAGCATCTTTGTTGCATAATGCCCAGAAGGTTAAGTTCTAATCATGTTAACTTAGTCATTTGAGTGTATGACGGTAAGTTCCCGACGATAGGATGCTCTGTCTCACATATTTGCGCTCTTTGGATATATCTGCTACTGACAAATGGGAAGATTTTTCCCTTTGGTTCTGAAACCTGTTTGACTTATCGGCAGCTATGCTCTGCTATTTGATGCACGGTACAAAGCGTGGATGGTCAATCAGACTCTTGACACATTTATGCTCTATAGTACAAGCAAGCAACCACCCCTGAATAAGCACACTATCATAGTTCTAACTTCTTCGAACACCGTCTTTCTGTTTCTAGGACCCAAGTAATGACATAAATCTAGTTTCTGCAGTTAGTGCATGTTAGGAGACATATTTGGTACTCTTTATCTTTTATGTGCTAAGCTCGATCGAAGTTTGAATCTGTCAGTCAACTTAGCTTCTAATTTCAATCTGAATTTCCTCCAGCTACGAGAAAGCCAGACGGCTGAGAGTTGCTGCCATCCATGGAATGGCAAGAATGGCTACGTTGATGGCCTCACCTTACAAAGCTTATTTAGGTGTGGGACTTGGTGCACTCTCGGTAAATACTTGTCGAAGAATTAAACATTAAAAGCAAACATTATGTTGATACCATCCTTCATTCATTGATTCTCGCTATGTTTCTGACAAAGTTTCGGATACCACATCCTGCAATAGTTGGTGGGAGATTCTTTGTGGCAATCGCGATGCCATTGATGCTCAACTGGGTGTTGGGTGGTTACAGGTCAATCTTAGGAACACTGGCTTTTCTTTCCATTACAATGATCCTGCAAATACATAAAACTTGTGACAAATTCTTTGGAACACAATTCTTTTTTTTTTTAATGTAATTGGACTGAATCTGGAAGTATGGTTTTTGACAGCTCGAAACTCGAGGGCAGGGTACCCTGTTGCAGACTCTCAGACAAAGTATGATCCCTGCATTCCTGTAAATTAATTTAGGAATTTAAAATGTATAGCTGATTCAGTCCATTGTAAATATTTGATAAAATCATCGATGTTGAAACTAATGTATATAAAATCCATGTGACGGAAGGCAAACGATCAGTTGAGAAGATGGTTCGAAGACGATGATGCACTGGAGCGTGCTATGAATGGGGAGTATGCATTTGAGCCTTGCGTTTATTTGTTCGGTTCCCACCATATTTACTCTTAATGACTGCAAAGTCACTCTTTTTCACGCACTTGTCATGTATTTTGCGCTTTGCAGATGGCTTCTTTTACCTTCTGGAAACAAGATTAGTCCACAGCAACCTATTTGTTTAAGTAGAGACGAAAGCAGCATCTGCATAATTGGGTACGGACTTGTTTCGTGGTGGTACAGAGGTGGTATAGTACCGAGTCAGCTTCCTGCAAGTTGGCGAATGACCCTAAAAAAGCAATTGCATGCTGCATCTTATCTTAACCGTAGTATAACCTCTCATTTTAGGATTGCCCTTGGCATCGCTGTCTGTTAGCTTCATGACACCGGCCTTCCATGTTCTTGCTAACAACAACTTCTTGGGCTTGTAGGAGAGAACTAAATGATGATCTTCTTGGAGTTCCGGTGACAATACCTTTGCCACAGGTGAATGTTCATTTCATTTTAGTATCTTTTGCACCTTTCCACTTCGCTTTGTCGGAGTCACGTGGCATTCTTGTCTCAGATTTCAAAGGTACATGCTCAGATCAGCTACAAGGATGGTGCTTTTTTCGTGACCGATTTGCAGAGCGAACACGGCACCTGGATCACCAAGTGAGCAGCATTGAAAAGGGTCTTCTTTGTTTCTTTTTCTCCTATTGTTTACCAAGTTTTTAGTTAGATGTAATGAGATCGCTTTTGCAGTAATGCGGGGCGTCGGTATCGTGCAACTCCAAATTTCTCGGCTAGGATTCATCCCTCAGACATCATTGAGTTTGGTTCAGACAAGAGGGTCGGTATTCCGTTCGTTGTAAAGTCCGCGTCGTAATGGCAACAGTTTTGCTAGCTTCCATACGTCTGTCTATCAGAGTTTATTGATCCTCCTCGGTTCTCGGCTTTGCTAACAAAACCAACTATGAAAATCTATCATGCTTATTTGCAGGCGGCTTATCGCGTGAAAGTCGTGAGGTCTCCTTCAAAAACTCCGGAGGCCCAAAAAAGCGGAATGATACAGGCAGCATGACAGGCAAGAGTCTGACACTTGATTTGTACAACGATTGATTCAAAACACATCGGAGAGTCGAAGCAACATAGAGATTGTTAAAGTATCTCACATCGCTTCATTATGAAGTTTATATACTCTTTATATATATGCATTTTTTCTCTACCTATCAGCTTAATTTTTTTGTTGAACTTTTTAACATGGTGTCTCATAGTCAAGTTTTGTCCAACATATTTGAGTGTGTGGCCCCCCATTCGTAAAACTCCACGCGGTTCCTAATTTGGCTTGCATGTGAGAGGGGTGTTAAAGATCCCACATTACTTGACTATGGGATTTATATGCTTTTCTCCCTTCATCAGGAGAAGGACACCAGGAGTGGCATAAGTTTTGTACGAAGATTACTTGAGTACCATAACTTTTTTTTATCACTTGAGTGCCATAACTTTTAAAAAATGCTCACTTGAGTGTCATCGGCGATTTGGCTCATCAAAAATCCGACGTGGACGCCGGGAATGATTATTTTATTATTATTTTAAATAATTTTTTTATTTTTCTTTACTTTTTTTTCCTTTTTCTTTCCCTCATCAGCAATGGTCACTGGCAACCCTTGTCGGACTCAAATGCCTTGCCCGTAGTCAGTGAGGCCACGAATCACTTAAGTGCCATAACTTTTTTTTATCACTTGAGTGCCATAACTTTTAAAAAATACTTACCTGAGTGTCATCGACAATTTGGCTTATCGAAAATCCGACGTGGACGCCAGAAATGATTATTTTAAATAATTTTTTATTTTTCTTTACTTTTTATTTTCCTTTTTCTTTCCCTCATCGGCAAGGGTCACAGGCGACCCTTGTCGGACTCAAATGCCTTGCCCAAACTAGGCGAGGGCTGCCTTGCCCGCAGTCGACGAGGCCACGAAGGCCTTAGGCGAGGCATTCACGGCCTCGCCGGCCACGGGCGAGGCGCCCTCACCTAGATCTAGCAAGGGACTTCACCAACGACCGTGGGCAAGCGAGGCTGGCAAGGGTCATTGGCGACCCTCACCGGCTGCAAAGGCCTCACTCGCGGCCGGCAAAGCCGGGAAGGCCCTATGGGAGGCCATTGCGGTCTAGCCAACCGCGTGCGAGGCGACCTCAAACAATTTGGTTTTTTGTGTTCACCATGAGTGAAATGCCAATTCGGTTGATGGAGCTTCGAACAGTTTTTTTTTGTGAAACCGAGCTTCTTCTGTGATGCATATTGACTATCTTGTGCGTCGTATACCATGTTAAGCTAGAATCGTGTCTGATGCCTATATCCCTCATTGTCTACAATCTGCTTGATGAAATGCCTGAATGAGATGCCGAAGTCTGAGTTTATGAATGAGTGTCTAGATCCAACCTATGCACAAATTTATTCACTGATTATTGAACCCCCTTTGGCGCTCTTCATTTTTCTGTGATTCGGTTGCACATTGCGGGATTTCCACCAAATTGGTCTCGAGCGAACGCAAAACTGGAGGTGTCGTTTTTTCCCCATCGGTAAGGTCTTGGGTGAAAATCCCACCTAGTCAGGTTGTCCTCATTTCTATGCTAATGTGTACTTCGTTTTCACTCGGGTTGATCGTTGATTCAAATTTCTTTTTTGATAATGAATCTGGTTTTTTGCGTGGATTTTGGGGCTAGAGTTGCAGTTTGGCGATGGTCGAGATAGTCAGCGGTGAAGGTAGGTCGGTGGTCGTGATTGCCAATGTTGGCGACAGGTGTCGACAGCTGAAGGAAAGCCGTTTCGGTGAGACATTGAGATCGAAGCTTTCAATGGTTTCTCGGTGAAGGCTCGGGGAAGACGAAGCCCAAAAAAACCAGAAAATATAAAGCCACGTTGGAAGGAGAGAGAGAATAAAAAATTAACTAAAAATTCCACATAGGATGATTCACTGGAACTGGCACTTACCTGAGCGTTTTTTAAAAGTTATGACACTCAAGTGAGCAAAAAAAAAAAGTTATGGCACTCAAGTGATCTCCGTACAAAACTTGTAGCACTTCTGGTGTCTTTTTGCCCCCTTCATGTATCAGCTTAAGTTTTTTTTATTGGACTTTCTAATAGATATGTGAAAATGTAGCTCGACGATGTCCAACACAGATTGAATATCTCACATGGGGAAATATATAAATCAAGAAACTTTAAAATTGTATGTTGCTCTCTTTCATCGGAGAATTATCCAATTAGTCGTAAAATTATTGTACGCATACCAATTTAATCATAAACTTTTACGTGAAATTCCAATATAGTTCTTCCAATCAATTGCCTCTAGAATTGCTGACGTTGTGTCTAGTCATCACAGCCGTCCTACGTGGCACGCTGACGTGGATAACTTGTGGATTGTCACGTCAGGCATTTCTGACGACTGGCTGGAAGGAGTACATTGGAATTTTGCGTAAAGATTTAGAACTATATTGGTAAAATTGAAAAGTTTAAGAATGAATTGGCATACGTACAATAGGGTTAGGACTAAATTTAGATGATATTTTCCATACATCAACGATAATTAGATAAAAAATCTTCAATCACGTATTTTTTTACTGACCGGTATTATCACCATCATTATTGTTGTTCTTTTAACATGAGATATTCAATGAATGCGAAAGGAAAAAATGTCCCACGAAATAATGATGCTTAGTTTGATAAATATTTGATAATTCGTTTGCTGATACAAGGTATTCAATGAGCTATATTATTACCCAGGAAAAAGAACAAGAGAAAACATTTGAACTATGAAAGGTTAGATAAATTTGCTATATAGAATTAGAAATATATAGGTGTATGTGCAATAGGAGATTAAGATAAACCTTATCATTTTGTCTAATATAATACTTACACCCAAACTAAGTGTTTGAGATTATTGTAGTGTGATTACTTTAGTGGAAAAAAATATGACAAGACCAAATGTTTTTTTTTTTAAATAATTACACACGACTCTCTCTCCACTAACTTCTCATCCGAAAGTTATAAGAAATTAGAGTAGTCCACCAATTTATTCCCTATCCAAAAGTTCCAATATTTTATTTGTTTATTTGCTATTAGATATTCTATTATACTCTTACAATACTTGAGTATCATAACTTTTTTTTCTCACTTGAGTGTTAGAAATTTTAAAAATTGGTCACTTGAGTGCCATCAGAGATTTGTTTCATTGAAAAATTCGATGTGGCATTAGTTAAGAATATATCATCCAGTGTGGCTCGCCAGAAAGTTGAAGTTAGTAATTGAGAAGGCAAACAATGTTGTTTAGACATCTTATTGAAGCGTAATCTAGTTTAAAGAAATTGGGCAAAATTCAACTTCCTTTTTCATAAACCCGTGCTGAACCGCAATTCTTCAAATTAGGGCAAATTACCTTATCAAATTCACAATGGGAAGCAAAAGCAGGAGAAGCGACTCACAATTGTATCAACAAAGCCAAGACGAAGGTCAATATTTTTTATATTGTGGGTTGCAAAGTCCAACAAGAACAGCTTAGACAAGAAATGATACCGGGAGAAGGGAGAATATTCCATGGATGCCTCAGGTATAGAGAAGACTTCAGTTGTGGATATTTTATGTGGGTTGATGCAAAATTTTCGAATTGAGCAACAGAGGTGATCTTGGAGCTACTTCAAGAACGACATCAACCTCTACCTATATTGACGACGAGTTGGACAACGTTGACTCAATGCAAGCAAAAAATCAAGAGTTTGGAATCTTTGTCCAACCATTTGAAGAAAGAATTTTTTAAGAATGAAAATTGAAAGAGATTTTTATTGAGTGTTGCTTGTGTGGTAGTTGACGGGTTTGGTTTGGCTTGTGGTCAAATGTAACCTAAGTAATGAGAAGAAGCTACCGAGTCTACTATAGCTGAAGAATATTGAAATGAGTTATCGTAAATGTATGTTAGTTATTACCATGTTTTTATGCTAGACGTTGTTAGTTGTGGTAATTCTATGTATGTGGGTTGAATGTCCTGGTTTGTAATTAATATACTGGGTTGAATAGTCTGTTATATGGTCAATTTGGTAAAAATGGTATTTTGTTCCGCCACTGTACATTATCATTGGTTGCTGCAGAAAGGATAGATGGTTTGCAATTTGTGCTACAGCATCTGCAGTAGAACAGAGATGGTTTTGCATTTTTTGGGTGGTTTTGACTATTTTGCATATGGGGTTGAAGGACAGTAGAAGTTCCAATAAATCTGTCGATGATCGTTTCGGTGCCAAAATTTGTTAGAAGTGAACACTTTTCCTTTACTTTTTAAAAGTGACCACTTAGACTCCTCAACTTTTCAAAAAGTAAGCTGTTGGTTTCAGTTTCTTAAACATATTCTGTAACAACTTACAAAGAAGCACAATTCCACTAGTCCCATTCTTTTCATTCTGTAACAGCTTACAAAGAAGCAATATTCCACAGATTCCATCAATTTTGGCTTAAATTCACACAAAATAGCGTCGCATTCAGACCAAACAGCAAACATATTATATCAACAGACTAAAAAAAAACACAATCCTTGCACTTGCAAAAGATATTCCTTGCACCGGCAAAATGATGTTCTTACGTGAACAACAAGACGATGTTTTTACATTCAGACCAAACAACATTGTTGCTAAAACACATCACCAGCGAAAAATGCAGCAAAAACATAAAACACCTAACAATAAAAACATAAAAAGACATAAACCCTACCATTAGATCCTCTCATAAGTGAAGCTAGACAATCTCCTTACTTCCATTTTTTATTTTTATGGACTCTTGATTTGATTCATGATCCTTGCACTTTTCCTAACTAGAATTGTAGGCACATCCTTTACTAGTGTCCCTTTCCGATAATCTTTTTTTTTTTTTTTTTGCATCACCCATCCTTCATTAGTGCCCCTTTACACTTCAGAACCAAGCCCGCAATTTTTCCCTCCAAGCTATCGCCTTTTCCTGCGCCTTTAGTCTCTATCAACCACACCAAATTGAATAAATAAATGTTGGTTTTGTCGGTCAATAGACACAAAACAAAAAATGTACATCACGAAACACAACAAATCACTCATCTTTAGTCTCTGTCAAATTAAGATTAGTCACATACCAAGCACAAATTTTTCCCTCCACGTTGTCGCTTTTTCTTGTGCCTTTAGTCTCTAATAAGAGAGAGAGAGAGAGCATGCTTGAGTGAGGGAAGCTTCTTCGTCTATGGGGTATATGAGTTTCAGAGAGGAAACTTTTAGAGAGAGACGTCTGTAATAGTTTTTCTAATTGTGGGTTATATTAATTAATATTGTAATTTAATTGGTCTAATAAAGTTAGATATAAATATTCTTAATTAGTATAATATGGGTCTGGCTAGTGTGGGCCGAGTTGAGCCCGGCCTGTAATGAGAGGGTTTGGCTCTAAAACTCTATAAAGTGCTTAAGTCTCTCCTCTAACCCTAACGTGCACATAATTCCTCACGTTAAGTAAACTGTGAGAGAGGCAGTCTCATTGAGCCAGTGATCAAGGGGGCAATAGAGGAGAAGG
>BCNH02000009.1:10159633-10176842 GCA_001662345.2 Metrosideros polymorpha var. glaberrima
GCGGCTGCTCGGGCAGAGAGGCGGCGGAGACCGGCTATGTGGGCCGGGGTGAGGCCGGTCATCCTGCTGTCTACGTCGACCATCGCGGTGGCGGAGGCCTCGTCGTTCGCTGAGGTTTGGGTTTGTTTCGTTGCGAGGGTTTTTGGCCTCTGTGTATGGAGAGAGAGAGAGAGAGAGAGCGGACAGAGAGATGATGATTGCGTGAATGAGAGTGCTGTGAAGTGTGAAAATGGTGGAAAGGGGTGAAGAGCGTGAGCGCTTTTTGTTAGAGAGAGAGAGAGAATGGAGGGATATAGAGGAGACGAGTACTTATAGCTGGTGGGAGAGTGGACCCCACATTTAGATTTTTGGTAGTGTTGAGAAGAAAATTGCTTTACTCCGGGACCCGTGCTCCCTAGTGGCAGCGCCGGATCTATCGAAGCCGGGCCCGAGATCTCCGGTGCCCAAGACACCCTTAACGTTCGTGCTCGAGTCCGAGGCCCGGGCACCATAGACCTGGGTGTAGGCGCTGAGAATTCGGGCACTGACACCGGAGTCCCGAGCTCGGTCTCGATAGACTCTGGCTCAAGTGTCGGGGACTCGAGCACGAGCACTAGAGTCTTGGGTGCGGCTTAACTGAACGATGGAAAATATTTTTCAATTCAATTTCGGTTTTCAGTTAAATACCGAAAAATATTATCATTTTCTTGAAAAATGATCTTTTTGAAATACTTTTCTAAATTGTTACATTTTTTTGCGAAACAAACGAAACTTTATAGTTTTGAACGACCAAAAAGAAAGTTCTTAATTTTCCTGCTAAGTTACAAATTACTAAAAAAGAAAATGATCATGTGCGTATAAGATTAGATCAAGTGCTTACCGACCCAATTTGCATCCAAATGTCTACTTTTTAGGGCTAAATTATTTTGATTAAGATGTGTATGAGATATCGCAAATAATATTTGTACGGCTTTAATTTCTACGTGTCAATAATTGTACGTTGTAAAAATTTCAAACGGTTCAAACTTTAAAAAAAAAAATCAAAATGTGTAGACCGCAAGATTAAGCAAAAAGCAAAAAAAATAAAATAAATAGAGAGTCAATCCAAATAGACTCTAAACAACGACATTACACATCATTCCCCTCTCGTATTCACATCCAACAAATAAGAACACATCGAATGTACTTCATTTCTTCTCTGAAAGAGACGTGAATTGCCCGTTTCATATCTATATATAATAAGCTAAATCGTTCATTATGGGTCTTGTTAGCTAATATGCTTCCTTGGGTATTTCGATTGTGTATGTCACGAGGGCAGTCGGTCCATTGATAATTGCAATGGTTCTTTATTTAGTTATCTAAAAAGAAAAGAAAACGCTGCAATCAATTTCTCTCTATTGCTATGTTATCTTCTTCTGTTCTAACGGTATGTCTCCGGGAAATGATTGGACAGGGCATGGGAATACAGTGGAGGTTTCGGCTCCAACAGCTGTTACACTTACTTACACCCACCTTTGGTGGGTCGGACTCGAAATGCCTCCTTAATATGCGCTCTTCAGTTTTTTCTGTTGAAATGAAAACGTTAATATATATATTTTTCTTTAAGAAAATTGTGAAATTTTTTTTTTGGTCGAATAGAAAATTGTGAATTTTTTTTTTGTCAGAAGAAAATTGTGAAGTTAGATCGACTTTTTTTGGCCCGATTTGCGTATGTATACCGAGATAAATTTGGCTTCACTTTTGAAATTTTCAAAGAAGATAGGAACTTTCACACGGTACAAGAACGACCGTCATGATCTTTTTCCTTTGAATAATCTTGCGTGGTAATTTTAATTATTAAAATAATTATAAATGTGTATTGCCCTCATCTTACATCAAATTCTATGCCATTCCCCTCCCTTTCTCTCTCTTTCCCCTAGAGCCCATCTTCTTCCTCACCACCACAGACCCTTCTATCTCCATTCTCGATGCCGCCACCCTTGTCGAACCGAATTGAGACAATTACAATACCCGATTTTCTTAATCTTTTACCCAAATCAAAGGAAACCCAAACTGAAAAGACTTAAAACTTTTGGTTCGATTCGAGTCGGCATGAGCTTTTTTGACAACCCTAGTGACAACTTTTGGCTTTTCACTCTAGCACTCATTTATGTGCTTAAATCTTAAATAGCCATACTTCCGAAAACCATTATACTAAATCCTCTCTCTCTCGATCTCGAACAACAAGTTGAGCCTATATCAATTATGGTTGAGGTAGTTGATCTTCACTTTCTCAATATCGACGAAGCTAGAAATGACTCAACCTAAATCCGGTAGAGCTACAAAGGTTCAATTTATTCGATATCTTCGTAGTGAAACCACTTAAACATGTGTGCGTCAGTCATTGCAAAACTTAAATGATCTAATTTACTTAAATCGAAAATAATTGAAACAGTCTTCTTAAAGAATTCAAGGATTATCCTTGTGGTGGCCCTCACAAAAATCCTCGTTTCTTTTTTCCCCCTTTTACTTTTGGCTAGTAATATCTGCACTATTTCTCATATAGCTACAATTTTCTAGAGAATTCGATTCCATTTAGGAGAGACCTTTCTGCTGTTCTGTACTTTTATCCTGCTTTTTCTGCAAATAAAACCAAGATCATGGGCCTATTAGCAATTATTATTCGCGGGATAAGGGAGATAAAAGGGTGAGAACCCAGACAATGATAATGCCACATTGTTGTGCCCTAATTTTAATCATTCTTTGTTTTTATTTATTTATTTTCTATCTTTTTTTTTTCCCTGTGATTTTTTTAGGGAAGAAAAGAAATAAAGGCGTGCAGGCGCGCGCTGTCAATGAAAGTTATCAACTAATGATTGGCCATTTAGCGTGGGATTATCAAGGAGCTGATGTCCCTTGGGGACAGGACACTCCCATCTCTTGCTTTTGGCCTACCCACCACGTAATGAGATATTAATTAAAGTGAAGATTAGGTCAATTGCATCTGAATATAAATTTGACTAAATGTGAAAGATATCCGTGAATGCATTAGTACGCGTCCGTTTATCCGACGGATGGGTACGTGTTTAGTCATCCGATGGACGTGAATTTTTATAAGATTAGCTGTATTATTACACACATTAACCGCGGCGCGCATCCCTTAATATTTTTCTTTTCTTAAGATGAATCAAGATTGTTCACATGTAGGCAGGAGAAAGGAGGAGGAGGAGGAGGAGGAGGAAGTAGAAAGTCAGCAACCTCATCAAAAAAGCATGAAGGGAGGGGCAATTAATTCACACACAAGGTGGGAAGATGAGTCGGTGCATAGTCACATGGTTCTCAGACCACTTCTTGGTTGGGAACCGGCAAGTGCTGAAACTCTCATTTACTCTCTCCCTCTCTCATACATTGTTGGCACGTGAATAGCTCCTAACTTATTTTCACACAATACCCCTCTGTTCATGGAAAAAATTGTCCTAAAATTTTTAAATCTATTGCACTTTTACTAGTTTAGTACTAAATATTTTAATTTTGCTAATTAAATCCTAAACCTTTACACACTTTGCCAATTGAGTCAATCTGGCTAATTTTAGCCAAAATTCGTTGACATGGACACTGGCCGTTCTACAATGATAAAGTCGGCACTGACGTGGATAATTTTTAATATTTTTTATTTTTTCTTTGATTGTTTCTTTTTCCTTTTGCCGGTGGCCGAGTTTAGGATTGAATTGGAAAAATACTATAGATTTAGGATTTTTTGGACAATTTTTCTCTCCGTTTAATGTAGTTTATGACCACGGGATCTTAAATTAGTCAACACGCACGTTAAAGTGTTCCAACCTCAAAATCTTGTTAGTGGGTTACGTGGTAAGAAGAACCTTCACCACAAGTACATTTTATCTACATTCCACATAAATCAATTTTAGTGCTCCAATTTATTTGATTTTGTGCAATCGGATTCCGCCATCATTTGCGTTTGACGACGTTATCGATTCGCTAAATTAACGTTGTCGATTCATCAGACTTGCCACCTAATCCCAGTGCGGTGCTAATGTGGCAAACCCACGTCATAAGTGAACTAGAAAATACAAATGTTTAAACTAGCTTTATCAAGGGGAAATAATCTATGAGAGAGATAGATAAACTACTTCATGATTCCATAGTTGTATCCTCAACCGAGTAGCCTAACAGTCTATACAAAAAATACCCGAAAAACACACTAACAAATAAATTTATAATTTTTTAGAAAAAGAACCTAAAAATAAAATAAATCCTCCGCACTTCTCTCAACTTCTTGATTGTGATCATTGACAGATTCCGTCATCTCCAAGAACATCCTCATCAAGTTCATCTTTAGATATGACCCAAAAAAAAAAAGTTAATCTTTAGAGCCAAAAATCATGATTCATCTAATGATTAGGATCATACGCTGTTTACGATAGTAAAATTCCACAATCTTACTATTTGAATATAATATTTAGCGACCGTGGCACATCGCTAAAAGTTAGAGAGCCAAAATTGTACTTTTATATATCCGGTTATGTGTGATAAGAGGAGTTCAATGTTTTGAGGAAAATTTAATTAGGTTAAATTATAAATCTGTCACTTTTTTACTAAAATTCGACGTCACATATTCACAAAATGATTTACTTCAGGATCTTTCTTGGTTCTTTTTTTTTTTTCCTGGTAAACTCTTTCTTGGTTCTTTCTTCTTTCAATTGTTTATTATCAATAGAATAATGAAGAAAATCAATGGCTGACTCGCTCTAGCTTTCAAAATCCGAAGGTGGGCAATCATGATTTTGGAGCGTCCCTCTCAATCTTGAGTGCCCTTTAATCAATGTGGAATTTTTCATACTTAATCTAAACTCTAAGCACGTGATTAAGTCACTCAACTTTTAATTTATTAATTTAATTTCCCACAGAATCTTGCGAGGAAAGGACCGTTCCATGGGTCGATATTTTATGGAACAAATTTGACTAGGATATGCAATATAAGGTCCTCACATGTGGAGGTGCCGTTAAGCCTCGCTCTCACATCAAGAAAATTAGAATCTTTTTATGTTATTGTGCTATTGTTAGAATCGATTTGGTCGGTAGCAGGTAATGAACGGTCAACCGTCGATCGAGTTCTATGAACTTTGCAGCTTCTATTGTGACGAAAATGTGGTGCAGTCAGAGCATCATGTGAAACCAAATTATTCTTCACGAGCGGATTGAAAAATCTGACATTTTCATTGCGGGCAAAGAACTCCTATAAAACATTAGGGTTGTCGATGATCCTCCTTTCCATATTTTTATATAAGGTTGAAAAAAAAGTGCATTCAAGCCATCCACAATATAAGTTGGTACTTTTCAGGATATTACTTATTTAAATAGGTGCAAATCAAGATAAATAAAAATAAAAATTAACGAATCATTCCCAAAACTTGTTGTATGAACATTAATTTAATCTTAAACTTTTGAATTTTGTCAATGTAGTTATATACCTTTTCGTGAGTTTTTAATGTAGTCATTCCAATTTTGCCTGAAAATGCTGACTTGGCAGTCCAGTCATTGCTAGCCGTCCCACGTAGCTGGGTTGGAGTCTGATGTGGATAATGTTAGGTAAAGCGAAATAGAGAAAAGAAGAAGATGAACAGTAAGGGAAGAAAAAAAAATAGAAATTCAACTATCAAGTGAAATTACATTGTCAAAAAGTTGAAAAGTTCATGACCGAATTTAGGAAAAATTATCCAAAAAGTCATAAATCTATTGTACATTGACCAATTCAGTTATAAATCTTTTTTTTTGGGTCCAAAGTCCTAAACCTTTCAATTATGCAAATTTAGTCCTCAATCTTTTGTCAACTTGCCAATTTAGTCTTAAACCTTTTAACGATTTGCCAAATTAGTTCTTCTGGCTAATTTTGGCTAAAAATTACTGACACGGCGATCTAGTCACCACTGGCCATCCTATGTGGTATGGCTGGCCATGATGTGTAAATTGTTTGCAATTTTCTTAATTTTTTTTTTCTTTTTCCAATTTTCCCTTTGCTAGCCATTGCCAGACTTCGTTGATGGCCGGTTGAGGTCACCGGCCTCGTGCGAGGGACACCCGGGCCTCAATTGGCGAGGGTCACCCTCGCTAGCCTGGTGAGGGTAGCCCTTGCCCGAGGTCGACTGTTGAGGACACATCTTCATATATTTTGAAGTTGACAAAATTGACATGGTTCCTTACAATCTTGATATATGCGAAGAAGTCTTGTTGTTTCAAGTTAAGTTCACAATGACTTAAGGAGCTACATGAACAAATCTAGAAGGAATGGGAAGTTTACATCGACTTGGAAAGTCTTTAATATTGTTATATCCTGGAAGACATCAGCTGAGGTACCGAGTGGTTATCACCATGGATTAACACTTCAATATCATCCGAGTTATACTTGAATATCACCAAACGTTATACTTGGATATTAGCAAGTTTTACTCTTGAATATTATCATAGTGACATATATCATCAGTAGTTGAATATTGCCAGAGCTCTATTGGTACCTGGAACATAACACCTTCTACGATCTTTAAGTATATTATTTTGAGATAATTTATCTCACTAACTCACAATTAGTGATCTGGTATGGATTCCCTTTATAAAAGATTCGATTGACTATCAACCAAAGATTATCTACGCAAAATACTACGCTAGATATCTTATTTGATTATCAATCATCTCGTAGACAAAGTTCTTTCTATAATCGAAGAACTCTACTTTTGGAAATCAAGATTCGATTGTATGGGCGACCAAATCTATGAGATCTTTGACTGATCGCCTACTAGTTCCTCTCGTGAACTGTCTAACGGCTAGATTGGAAATTGATCCTCATGAAGATTGTCCAATAGAAAGTTTTGGGCAACGAGGAGTATAAGAGAAGATCAAGATGTTGAAGAGAAAGAAAAATCACGAGAGCAAATTCCAACGTTCAAGAGAGTTTCAAACATATTTTTGTCTTTCTTTGAGCTTACATATTGCAATCAATTAAGAGGTGTCGACAGTACTTAAATCGTGCTATAGCTTGAATATTAGCAAGCACTTGCTTTGCGAAGAAGCACTTGGATATAAGCAGCACACTCGTCTGTAAAATCCAAGTACCACGTGGGAGAATGGACGTAGGCTTATAACAAAGCTGAACTACTATAAACTCTGTGTGCAGTATCTTCTATCCCTCTGCTCGTCTTCGTATTCTTCTTGATAGAACACTACATTACATTACTTGGATATTACTTGAGTGTCTATCATATTCATACTATGTTTTTTCTTGATCAACTTGGCTTTTTAAATTCCGCATATTTTAGCCTAAATTCTTGGAAGAACCTATTCACTCCCCTCTAAGTGATACTACTTGCCATGACAATGGCGACCTGCGTTGGCCATCGACGATGCTTGGTGGCTGGAAAAATAAAAAAATCATTAAATTAAAAAAATTGTAAAAATTGTCCATGTCATTAATTTCTAACCAAAAGTGGCCGGAATGGCTAAATTGACAAATCATTAAAAGGTTTAGAATTAAATTGGTAAACTATCCAAATTTTTAGAATTAAATTGGCACAAATGAAAGGTTTAGACTAAATTGGCAAATTATCAAAACGTTTAGGACTAAATTGGCACATATAAAAGGTTTATGACTGAATTGGTTGCCGTACAATAGGCTTAGGACTTTTAGATAATTTTCCCAGAATTTGCATATGTATAACATATTTAGGTTTGATTTAGTAATTTTCTGAATTAGTACGGGAAATCCAAAGTCTACATTGATATATCTCTTGCGTTTGCGACTCTGCTGCTCCAATTTTTCACATTTTGAAATGACTTATGATTCACTCCATATGTCATAAAAATAAAAATAAAAAGACTTGTGCATTGTCCAAAAAGTCAAACCCCTACTAATATGGTCAGAAACACCAGATAAATAAGCAGAGTGCGTAAGACTTTTGGAGTATATAAAATGGACCAATTAGCATATAGAACCAAGAAGCTACAAAAATCTAAGGAAAGGTCTTGAAGTGTGGCGTGATTGTGGAACCAATTGGTCACCCCCATGACTTGGTGATGTCGGTGTGTGGAGATAGTGAACAAGGGGTGGTCCATTTTGATACACAAATTCAGATGCTCGTGGAGTTAGTGGGCAACCTGGTTTCCTTGTCTTCTTCAATCTTATAGCTCGATATATTTCTTGGAAAGTGATTAGTCATGCCCATTATATCTCTCCCTCATCCGCAATTACCTCTAATTAGGACCAGTTCTTTCAAGAAAGGATTGTGTTTTTTTCTTTTAACATTTTGTTGTTGTTATTGGTTTCGTGTAAGTTTTTCCTTTTCTAAATTCATCGGAATATATCGCTTGAAATAAATCAGTTCTCTATTTTTTTTTCTTCTCTTGGAAATATGAGTCTTTCAATCACTTTTGACATGTTATTATCGGTTGTCGCACATAGGTACCACATCAACCGATGATATAGAGTGTAACATGACGAGCAAAGGCGAATAGCTAAATTTGAGTGAGACGAACTCAGAACAAGTGTTGAGATTATTTATCGACATGGACATCCACCTATAGCATCTCCTTTTACTAATGAGTAGGGGTTGGATTAGATAATCAAACTTAGTGATAGTCTCTAGTAGCTCTTTTTGCCTTCCCCTTTTTAGCTTTGAACATCAGATTCATTATTTTATTATTTTACGTGGAATCTAAATCGATGAAATCTATACTCGTTCACCGAAAGTGCACGATCTAAAAAAGTTCATCAGTGTTATAGCCACAACCAAGAAGTATGTGTGATTTTTTTTTCTTCTGAATAACAAATTACATTACTTAGTAACCATGGAGAAATTATCCAATTAGTCTTAAATTTATTGTGTGAATGATTATTCAGTCCTAAGTTTTTCAATTTTATCAATTTAGTCATAAACATTTGTGCGAAATTTTAATGTAGTCATTCTGACCAATTTTCGATGAAAATTGCTGACGTGGTGGTGTGCCAAGTGAGACAGCCGGTGACTACAAACACCATTATGTAAGTGATTTTGGGTGAAAATAAACCGAAAAGACTACATTTGAATTTCAGGTAAAGATTTACGACTAAATTGACAAAATTAGGACTGAATCGACATTTGTATAATAGGCTTAATACTAGTTGGGTAATTTTTCCCAAACTATCTCGACTCAGTCGATACTTAGCAAATAACAAATAATCATGATCAATGATATGCGATGTATCCAATCCATGAGATACTTTCACAATATGTAAAGTTGATCTCTTTCTAACATAATATATAAGAACACTATATATGACGTCAAATCTATATTGTATCATGTCTCTTTAATTGCTTCATACATTTAGGTATCCTAGGGAGGGCATCATTTTCTTTTTTCTACGTTCCCACTTAATCTCTGAACCTTCATGAAAAGGACTCTTCTTAATCAAGTACCCTTTTGTACCTTTAACTTAGATTAGTTTAGTACTAATCGCCGATCTAGCTTTAGGGTTTTGCAAAAGAGTGAAGCAATGGATCTTATTATTTATAATCTCAGTATTCTTGATAAAATTTGAAAAGCCAACTTGGGCTAGGCTTTAACCACCGATGATTCTCCTATATAGAGCCTAAGCCGAGCACAAATCTTCTTTTTCCTGTTTTCCCGTCGCTTATGGGGCACATGGGTGGTGTATCTCTCTCTTGGACTGAAAATTTTGATTAAATTATGTGTTAACGAAGAATCTTTGATCCAAGGATAACCATTAAAACAAGGTTAAGAAAAGTTGGTAGATCTTTACCCCACAAAATGAGTTTTATTCATGGAAGCATGCACTCTCATCTTATGATCATCCCGATGTATTGTGTAGTTCTTTATAGACTCTACTGGGGCCAAACCAAATTCTGTTCCTTCCAATATTATATAATTATCATCATCATCATTATTATTAAGAGAGTAGATCTTCACTTTGATTTATGATCTATATATAATCTCTCTCTCTCTCTCTCTCATGTCATTGATCATGTAAATACCTACCCATGTAGAAAGCTAGGAAGATCCTAGCTAGGATTAATTTATATAGTTAGTCCTCAATGCTTTTATAGTCGACAGTCCTTAAGCGATTCATTAGCGGTATAAATATTAGTGTGCTTTCAGTTAGTGTGGGATCTAATACAATTTTCAGGCACTTTAATGCATAGTTGCCTAAGATAATTATAAAAAAAGTTCTAAATCTATAGTACGGATGTCAATTTACGTTGGCGACCTCTATCGGCGATCGCTGAGGCCCTTGGTGATAGGTGGAGAGAAATAGGAAAAAAAGAAAAGAAAATAAAGAACGAAAGAAAAGGAAAGGAAAAGAAAAGAAAAATTTTGAAAAAAATTGCAAACATTATCTATGTTAGCATTAGCGGTGCCACGTAGGACAATTGGCTCTGCACCAACAATTGTCGGCCAAAATGGGTTGAAAGGACTACATTGAGAAATCGCTAAAAGGTTTAGGACTAATTTGGCCAAATTAAAAAGTTTAGGAATGAATTTGCATTTGTACAATAGGTTTGAGACTTGTTTTGGTAATTTTCCTTAGAAAGTGAGCTTTATACCATTATTGGATTTCACGTTAGCTAGTGATTAAGTTAGTGTGCATATATCAATTATAATATGAATGCACAACTTATACATTGTGTAATGTGTATGATATATGACTAAAAGTCTCATAATATCTTTACCTAAGTCGGTTGCAACGGTGAATTTGGAATTATTTATATATAATTTAAAAAGTGAACTTGACTCATTTTTTGCTTTCCAAATTAACTTTGCATCCAAAGTTAAAACTACCCACTACTCACTCTTCATCAAGTTGCTACCCACTTCACACATGTTTAGTAACATATCTACCTCATGTGCGTGCCTAACACGTAACTCATCACTAGTATAATTTAAAAATGTGAACATAGTATCCGTATAAAGCAAGATAGCACAATTTTGACACAAAAACGATCAAGATGGACCGAACTTCGCCCATTAAATTTCAGGATTAACTATGTATTCTTATTTCATGTTGGAAATCGTCGCATGTACTTATCATATGAATTTTCAGTCCAAGTGCATGATGTGGTTTCCATAAATCAAAATTCTCTGCCTTCATATCAAAATCAAGTCTTATTCACAGTGTTGCTATGTCATGTCATATCAGCAATTGTCAAGTACACATTGGTCAATTTTTTTCGGGCGGTTACTTAATGATGAAATTTAGAAATACATTAGAATTAAATACAAATAAATTTAATAAGAACGTTCCGTACGGAGTAGATATTGGCATCTTCGCTCCCCCATTTTCTAAGCCTGTAATTACTAGCTTCTGTGAAAAGCAAAGCCCACTCCGATGCACACGGCTTAAGAAAACAAATGGCCTTTAAGTATAGTGATGATGCTTTGCATCAAATAAGAAAATGTATATACGAATATCAAACTTTCGGGTTTCACATTTGGAGAATAATCACCAAAACCCAGCATCAAATTTCGATTTGATCATGCTTTAAATCTAGATTGGAAACTTGCAAACTGCAATGTAGAATTGAATTCCATGAAAGGACATAAAGCTATGCAAACTTTAATTAGAGAAAGTGGCCCCTCGTGCGGTGCATAGAAGCTCTTTTCTTTTAACTTTTCTTCATCTGTATTCCCTTTAACACTCCATAGGTGATAGGTTGCTCAGTACATGAAAGGATTTAACCAAAGATGAAAGAACAGATCGAGGTTCGTGTGCGGGCGTGCGATAGGGATGGAATAAAGGTGAGGTTTTTGATGGCATCTATTTTCTCGCCTTTTCTATTTACGAGAGCTGGACCTAAGTAAGTCCTTAAACTGCTTTGTCTAAGATCTCGTCCGGATTTTAAAATTCTTTAGACGTAAAACACTCAAAGGGTACTGTTGAGGATAAAATAGAAAAAAGATACTCTTTCAAATTGGAGGGATTTGGACGTACGTGTACTGACACGTTAAAATAAGGAATACATTCGTGGAGTCCATCGTCACTACAATGCAAACGGACAAGTAGTGAAGGCCTCAAGTGGTACCTTGCCACTTCTTTTGTGGTAAGGTAACGCTAGTAATTGACAATCGAGACATAGGTTGATAGGTTGCTCAGAACATGAAATGATTTAACCAAAGATAAAAAGAAAAGATTGAGGGGTCGCGTGCGTGCGTGCGATAGGGATGGAATAAAGGTGAGGTTTTTGATGGTATCTATTTTCTCGCCTTTTCTATTTACGAGAATCTCGGGTACTTCCATCTGGGGAGAAGATATCATTTAACCTACACAAACTCACGGACACAATAACCTATAAAGCAACTTGTAGTTATGCGTGGAAGGATTTTGTTTTTCATTTTCATTTTCTTAATTTAAATCTTCCTATGAATTTATTTTGATTTTTTAAAATTTGAATTACCTGAAATTTAAATACAACTATTGTTACATAAATTCGCATATAAGTTTTTCATAAGATTTTAAGTTGCCTAAACAGAAGTTGCCTTTTGCTTTAAAAAAAAAAACACAAGCAAACATAACGGTGAGCTAAAAAGAAAACAAATAAAGAACCACGAAGAAGGTTGTGTGCTTTTGTCTTCTCTTACCACTTGGGGGCTGGAACTTGATTTCTGATAAAGATATGTCTCAAATTTGAGCCCGAAAAAAAAACTTTCCTAATTTAAGTAAATTTTCTATTTTGAATGGGTTTCCTAGTTAAATGATTTCCTAGTTTGAGAAGCTTTCCTAAAAGAGGTTTCCTATTTTGGATGTGCTCTTGTCTATATATAAGAAGTGTCTTCATTGTGAAGATTATTAAAGATGAGCTTCTACTTGTTAATTACACCCTGAAGCAAGAAAGTATTGAAGCCGATTAAATCTTAGCATAAAAATTGTGTAATTCCTTCGTGAGATTGAAAGATTATTTTGTGAGGAATTGTAGGACTAAACACTCGTGAGTTATTGAATGTAATTGGGGCTTAGGAAACAATGAGAGTATCTGAGTGACTCGAGTGTGGTTGTAATCTTTCTTGTATCGCTTGATCTATAGTAGAATTTGGTGCTGCTCTCTCCATGGATATAGGTCACTACGACCGAATCACGTAAATCTGATGTCCAATTTATTTTTCTATTTCGTTTATTTTATTGTTTGATTGCTTGCTTTTACAACAATTGGTATCAGAACTTGATTCAACTGAGTTGAAGCAAATTGATGGTGATAGAAGAAGGAAAAGTGAAAATCAACAGATTTGATAGAAAATATTTTGATTTATGGAAGATGCAGGTTGAGGATTGTCTTTATGAAAGGAAACTGCACTTACTCCTGTCTAGGGAGAAGCCAGATGCGATAAAGCAAGCTGATTGGGAATTGCTGAATAGACGAGCTTTGGATGTTATTCGACTGACGTTGGTTTGTAACATTATATTTAACATCGCAAAAGAGACAACCACTACAAGTTTGATGAAAGCACTGTCGGATATGAACGAGAAGCCTTTGCGATCAATAAGGTCTATTTGAAGCGACATCTATTTTATTTGAAGATGAGTGAAGGTGTGTTAGTTGCTGATCATATCAATGAATTTAACGTGATTGGTAGTCAATTGAGTTCAGTTGATATTGATTTTGAAGATGAGATATGTGTTTTGATTTTATTATCATCATTACCTAATAGTTGGAATATTACTGTTACTGTTATTAGTAATTTTTCTGGATCAACTAGTTTGACGTTTGATGGGATTCGAGATATGATTTTGAGTAAGGACATCCGTAAAAGAGAATTTGGCAAATTTGTGTCTACTGCTTTGGTAGGTGAAAATAAAGGAAAAAACTGGTACACGTTTTAGCAGCATTAGTATAAACTTGAACATACATAATTAGTCTAGGACTAGGATGCTGTCTGTTGGAATTGTGGTAAGAGGAGGCATTTTGGAAGGGATTGCTTTAAGTTGAAGAACGAAAAGGGTAAGAGAATCAGAGTTGAGTCTGGATATGATGTTGTAGTTGTAGCTGACTATAATTCGGATAATGCTGATTATGGCTTATCTGTCACTAATTATTCATCGTATGATGGGTGGATTATGGATTATGGTTGTTCGTTTTATACTACACCAAATAGGAACTAATTTACTACTTATCACTGCACATATAGTAGTAAAGTGCAGTTAGGAAACAACGCTGAGTGCGATGTTATAGGTATTGGCAATGTTAGAATCAGAATTCATGATGATATTGTGAGGACGTTAACTGGAGTGAGCTATATTTCAGAGTTGAAAACGAATTTAATTTCCTTGAGTGTCTTGGATTCAGCTAGGTGTCTGTATTATTCAAAATGTGAAATTTTGAAGATTGTTCGAGATGTCTTGGCGATAATGAAATGAATCAAGCATAATAGCCTGTATGAGTTTCAAGGAGAGACAGTGACAAAATTCGCCATAGAGACGTCGAATACATTTGTTCAAGCGTATAAACTATGGCATATTCGTTTGGGGCACATTAGTAAGAGAAGCCTGAAAGTTCTAAGTGAAGAGAAATTTGTTGTGTGGTTATATTGCTGACGAACTGAATGTATGCAAGTGTTGTGAATTAGATTAACGGTGAAAAGTGTAGTTCGATTCGATTGTCAAAGAGACCACTAAGATTGCAGAATTAATTCACTTGGATGTTTGTAAATTGTTGCAGTTTCCTTCAAGGAAGAGCGCCAGATTTATGTTAACAGTTGTTGATGACTATTCAAGGAAGACATGGGTGTTTGTGTTAAGGCACAAGTTTGATATTATTGTCAGGATTAAGCAGTTGAGAGTTTTGATCGAAAAGGAGACTGGTAAGATGATTAAACATATGCAAACTGACAATAGCATGGAATTATGCTCGAAGTTGTTGAATGAATTCCGCATGAAGGAATGTATAGTGAAACACCACACTAGTACTAATGAACCACAACAAATTGTAGAGTTAATGAGCAGAATATTACTAAATACGGCCCATAAAATGCTCTCTAGTGCTAATATGGTTAAGAGATTCCTAGCGGATGCGCTTAGTATGGCGAGCTATTTGATGAATAGATCCCCATCGATTGCGATTGGATGTCGGACTTCTGAAGAAGTGTGGTAAGGTAACGGTAATGATTATTTAGTTTTTAGAATATTTGGTTATCCATGTTATGTTTGAGTTAGAGATGGTAAGCTCGATAGAAGGGTAAGAAAGTGCATGTTCTTAAGTTATGCATAAGGTGAATGGGGTTATCGATTGTGGTACTCGGAATTAAATTCACCAGTTATTATAAAAGAAGTACGTTTGACGAGGCTCCAGTACTTTTGGGTAGAAGTGTTAATGTTAGTGCTTATATGAATCTGAACGATATTTAGCTTGAGATGGAATTGCAACCAGAAACTTTTGATGTAGCGGGCATTAGCGAGGTAATCGACAAAGATGGTGCTTGTAGCAAGGTGGAGCCTTTAAAGCTAATGGTTGCTGTAACTATTGATATTGACAAGGTGCATGTTTGATCTCTTGACACATTTGGATGCAATAATGGTTTTGCTTTATTTGTGATAGAAGAAACTGTATCGAAAAATCCTTATGGGGTAGTTAAAAGTGCAAGTAGAGTTAGTATTCTAATGAGGTCCTTGATTACGGCGATGTTCAAGCGCAACTTGGACTTGAAAGATATTTGTAGCGGTTGAGCCAATTGGGGTTATAGGAGAGTAACAATGAAATTGGAATTTTCAGCAAAGCGATTGTGACTTGACTCAAATATCAAGCCAATGTAGAGATCGTTAAAGATATGTCTCAAGTTTGAGCCCAAAAAGGAAACTTTTCTAATTCAAGTAAGTTTACTATTTTGAATAGGTTTCCTAATTGAATGATTACCTAGTTGGAGAAGGTTTCCTAAAAAGAGGTTTCCTATTTTGGATTTTTTTTTTGTCTATATATAAAAAAATGTCTTCATTGTGAAGAGTATCAAATATAAGCTTTTACTTGTGCATTACACCCTAAGTAAGAAAGTGTTGAAGCCGATTAAATCTTAGTGTAAAATTTGTGTAATTCTTTTGTGAGATTGAAAGACTATTTCGTGAGCAACTGTAAGGCTAAATACTTGTGGGTTATTGGATGTAATTGGGGCTTGAGAAACACTGAGAGTGTTTGAGTGACTCGATTATGGTTATAATCTCCATTGGAGTTAAGCACAGTAGAGGTACCAAAAGTTTTCGTCGGTTCACTTAAGTGCCAAGATCAGAAAAAATGATCACTTTAATGCCAACGACAAGAAATTCCAACCAAAAAGTTATATTGAATTTTTAATTAAAAAATTTCCACCTCAACTTCTCTCTCTCTCTCTCTCTCTCTCTCTCTCTTTCGTTTTTTTTTTTGGTTTCTTCTTCTTAAAAAATAAGCTAAAAAAAGAAGAAGAGGGGACTTCGTAGGTGGCGAGGGCTTGGCAACCCTCGCCAGATCTAGGCGAGGGTCGCTGCCCTCCCCTAGGGCTAGGTGAAGGTCGCTTGGCCCTTGCCCAGGCCTGGCCGAGGGTTGCCACTACCTGGCGACCCTCGCCTAGATTTGGGCAAGGGTCGCCAAGACCTTGGCCGAGTGAGGGCCGGTTAATAGGTTTCCTATTAATTTTTCTTGATTTACATGTTTTACTATATGTTAGGATAGAAATTTTATGCTGTTATCAAACGAAATTTTGCTTTGGGAATGTAAATTTTGTGTTGTTATCAAATGCATTTCTCTGCTCAGAAACTCGTATAAGAATACTATGAATTGATTCCAAAAACAGAATGGTTATCATTCGCGCTTTAAGTAAATATCAAATGCAAATTCTAGTTTTTCCATGGCTACACAAGTAGTACACCATGATGTACCATTAAAGTGGAATTTAGTTTCAATTCCGACACTTAGGTTACGTTTGGACGTCGGGATTTCTAGCCAGGATAAGACTGTATAAGATATGATATGAAATCCAGTGATTTTGCTAGATCCTATACATTGTATGGTGAATTGTAGTAATAAGGCCGAATATTTTCACATCCTATCATGTACATTGTTTAGTATAAATGGCATATCAGTGTGAACGAACCAAAATTGCACAAAGAAAGATGGTAAAAATCTCTCTCGACACTCTTGCCTACTTCATTTTTATTTCCTTGTTTTTTTTTTTAATTTTTCCCACTCTTTTTTTAATTCTTTTCTTTTCTTATATCCTTTTTGCCCTTCCATCA